>CM060890.1:148617628-149005128 GCA_030762935.1 Hymenopus coronatus
CAATTTATCTTCATTTAATCAGAGTAGACTGAGACATTCAAACACTTCTTGAAGGTCACCACTGTTTGAAACATCAACACAGAACTGATGATTTGTTTCATCTTCATTAATCAGAGTAATCTGAGACATTCAAACACTTCTTGAAGGTCACCACTGTTTGAAACATCAACACAGAACTGATGATTTGTTTCATCTTCATTAATCAGAGTAATCTGAGACATTCAAACACTTCTTGAAGGTCACCACTGTTTGAAACATCAACACAGAACTGATGATTTGTTTCATCTTCATTTAATCAGACAAGTCTGAGACATTCACACACTTCTTGAAGGTCACCACTGTTTGAAACATCAACACAGAACTGATGATTTGTTTCATCTTCATTAATCAGAGTAATCTGAGACATTCACACACTTCTTGAAGGTCACCACTGTTTGAAACATCAACACAGAACTGATGATTTGTTTCATCTACTTTCACACAAATACAAATGCTACAGATTTATGAAGCATTGTAACAAAACCAAGCAGTGGGAGTAACAGAAATTCCCTCTTCTTTGCGCTTGAGGCATGGTTGCCAACTTCACAGGAGAAATTTCCGACACGAGTTAAAATTTGGCCATCTGAAAGTACACAAGATGCGTCCACTTGAGTACCTCTCTCTTGCCACTGCAGCCAGAACTTCTTCAGGGAACAGCTGCAGTTGACAGGATTTGCTGCGATGTTCAGATACAAAAGATTTATAAAATTCTCAAATGTTTGTTCTTCAATTGCTGTTAAGTTGTTGTTGTCGAGGTTCAGTACTTGAAGCCTTATCATTCCCAGAAAGATATCTGTGTCAAGATCGTGAATTCTGTTGCTGTTTAGAAAAAGATGTCCAAGACTGTACAACCAAAAGAATGATTTATGAGATATCCCTATAATGGAGTTATTGTGCAGTGATAACACCTTAAGTGTTAGCAAACCATCAAAATTAGTTTCTGTAATGGTGGTAAGTCTATTTGAGTCTAACCATAGAAACTGCAGTTTACGTAATCGACCAAAAACACTTCCGTGAAGATAAGAAATACAATTGTCACTTAAACTCAGGTTTAATAGATACTGTAAGTGGTCAAAGACATCTTCTTCCAATTCCTCAAGTTGGTTACTGTTCAAATACAAATACTCAAGTTTATCTAATCCATTGAAGCTGTCTTTTGTTATGTTTGATATTTGGTTTTTGTTCAGGTTTAGTAATGAAAGCTGATACTGAGAGACAAACGTATCTGGGGGAATTTCAGTGAGACAATTGCTATCTAAACGGAGAAAATGAAGATCGCGTAAGTTTCTAAATAGACGACCAGATAAAGTAGAAAGTTTATTATCATGAAGGCTGAAATGTGCTAGCTTCTCAAGCGGATCTAATAGTCCTTCTGGAAGTTCACTTATTTCGTTCTCAACAAGCTCCATGACTACTACACCAGTTAAATCTGAGAAGACATTTGGATCTATTACAGATATATTGTTTCTACAAATTATAAAAATAGATACCAAACTAGCATTAGGTACCTTAAACGTAGAAGACGTCAACTGGGTTATAGGATGATTTATACAACTGATGAGTGAAATCATGTTACAGTCGCACCCTTCAGGACACAATGTTGAAGATGAGACTGACCTCAGAATACTTGCTGTCAGCAGGAAATAGAGCAGTCCTGACATCATCCTATAAAACAAACAGTATGTGTGAACATTGTACAGTTACAGTACACATTGTTGAAGGTGTGACTGAGCTCACAATGTCAGCAAGTAGTATAACACTCCTGATATCATCCTATAAAACAAACAATATGTGTTAATATTATACAGTTACAGGACACATTGTTGAAGATGTGACACAGCTCACAATGCCAGCAAGCAGTATAACACGCCTGACATCATCCTATAAAACAAACAATATGTGTTAACATTGTACAGTTATAGGACATATTGTTGAAGATGTGACTGAGCTTACAATGTCAGCAAGTAGTATAACACTCCTGACATCATCCTATAAAACAAACAATATTTATTATTTTATACAGTTACAGGACACATTGTTGAAGATGTGACAGAGCTCACAAAGTCAGCAAGCAGTATAACACGCCTGACATCATCCTATAAAACAAACAATATGTGTTAACATTGTACAGTTATAGGAAACATTGTTGAAGATGTGACTGAGCTCACAATGTCTGCAAGTAATATAACACTCCTGACATATCCTATAAAACAAACAATATGTTATAACATTGTACAGTTACAGGACATATTGTTGAAGATGTGGCTGAGCTCACAACGTCAGCAAGTAGTATAACACTCCTCACATCATCCTATAAAACAAACAATATGTGTTAAATTTGTACAGTTACAGGATACATTGTTGAAGATGTGACTGAGCTCACAATGTCAGCAAGTAGTATAACACTCCTGACATCATCCTATAAAACAAACAATATGTGTTAACATTGTACGGTTACAGGACACATTGTTGAAGATGTGACTGAGCTCACAATATCAGCAAGTAGTATAACACTCCTGACATCATCCTATAAAACAAACAATATGTGTTAACATTGTACAGTTACAGGACAAATTGTTGAAGATGTGACTGAGCTCACAATGTCAGCAAGTAGTATAACACTCCTGACATATCCTATAAAACAAACAATATATATTAATATTGTAGTTACAGGACACATTGTTGAAGATGTGACTGAGCTCACAATGTCAGCAAGTAGTATAACACTCCTGACATCATCCTATAAAACAAACAATATGTGTTAACATTGTACAGTTATAGGACACATTGTTAAAATGTGACTGAGCTCACAATGTCAGCAAGTAGTATAATACTCCTGACATATCCTATAAAACAAACAATATGTGTTAACATTGTACAGTTACAGGACACATTGTTGAAGATGTGACTGAGCTCACAATGTCAGCAAGTAGTATAGCACTCCTGACATCATCCTATAAAACAAACAATTTGTGTTAACATTGTACAGTTACAGGACACATTGTTGAAGATGTGACTGAGCTCACAATGTAAGCAAGTAGTATAACACTCCTGACATATCCTATAAAACAAACAATATATATTAATATTGTAGTTACAGGACACATTGTTGAAGATGTGACTGAGCTCACAATGTAAGCAAGTAGTATAACACTCCTGACATATCCTATAAAACAAACAATATATATTAATATTGTAGTTACAGGACACATTGTTGAAGATGTGACTGAGCTCACAATGTCAGCAAGTAGTATAACACTCCTGACATCATCCTATAAAACAAACAATATGTGTTAACATTGTACAGTTATAGGACACATTGTTAAAATGTGACTGAGCTCACAATGTCAGCAAGTAGTATAATACTCCTGACATATCCTATAAAACAAACAATATGTGTTAACATTGTACAGTTACAGGACACATTGTTGAAGATGTGACTGAGCTCACAATGTCAGCAAGTAGTATAGCACTCCTGACATCATCCTATAAAACAAACAATATGTGTTAACATTGTACAGTTATAGGACACATTGTTAAAATGTGACTGAGCTCACAATGTCAGCAAGTAGTATAATACTCCTGACATATCCTATAAAACAAACAATATGTGTTAACATTGTACAGTTACAGGACACATTGTTGAAGATGTGACTGAGCTCACAATGTGAGCAAGTAGTATAACACTCCTGACATCATCCTATAAAACAAACAATATGTGTTAACATTGTACAGTTACAGGACACATTGTTGAAGATATGACTGAGCTGACAATGTCAGCAAGTAGTATAACACTCCTGACATCATCCTATAAAACAAACAATATGTGTTAACATTGTACAGTTACAGGACACATTGTTGAAGATGTGACACAGCTCACAATGCCAGCAAGCAGTATAACACGCCTGACATCATCCTATAAAACAAACAATATGTGTTAACATTGTACAGTTATAGGACATATTGTTGAAGATGTGACTGAGCTTACAATGTCAGCAAGTAGTATAACACTCCTGACATCATCCTATAAAACAAACAATATTTGTTAATATTATACAGTTACAGGACTCATTGTTGAAGATGTGACAGAGCTCACAAAGTCAGCAAGCAGTATAACACGCCTGACATCATCCTATAAAACAAACAATATGTGTTAACATTGTACAGTTATAGGAAACATTGTTGAAGATGTGACTGAGCTCACAATGTCTGCAAGTAATATAACACACCTGACATCATCCTATGAAACAAACAATATGTGTTAACATTGTACAGTTACAGGACACATTGTTGAAGATGTGGCTGAGCTCACAACGTCAGCAAATAGTATAACACTCCTCACATCATCCTATAAAACAAACAATATGTGTTAAATTTGTACAGTTACAGGATACATTGTTGAAAATGTGACTGAGCTCACAATGTCAGCAAGTAGTATAACACTCCTAACATCATCCTATAAAACAAACAATATGTGTTAACATTGTACAGTTACAGGACATATTGTTGAAGAGGTGACTGAGCTCACAATGTCAGCAAGTAGTATAATACTCCTGACATCATCCTATAAAACAAAAAATATGTTATAACATTGTACAGTTACAGGACACATTGTTGAAAATGTGACTGAGCTCACAATGTCAGCAGGTAGTATAACACTCCTCACATCATCCTATAAACCAAACAATATGTGTTAACATTGTACAGTTACAGGACACATTGCTGAAGATGTGACTGAGCTCACAATGTCAGCAAGTAGTATAACACTCCTGACATCATCCTATAAAACAAACAATATGTGTTAACATTGTACGGTTACAGGACACATTGTTGAAGATGTGACTGAGCTCACAATATCAGCAAGTAGTATAACACTCCTGACATCATCCTATAAAACAAACAATATGTGTTAACATTGTACAGTTACAGGACACATTGTTGAAGATGTGACTGAGCTCACAATGTCAGCAAGTAGTATAACACTCCTGACATCAACCTATAAAACAAACAATATGTGTTAACATTGTACAGTTACAGGACACATTGTTGAAGATGTGACTGAGCTCACAATGTAAGCAAGTAATATAACACTCCTGACATCATCCTATAAAACAAATAATATGTGTTAATATTGTACAGTTATAGGACACATTGTTGAAGATGTGACTGAGCTCACAATGTCAGCAAGTAGTATAACACTCCTGACATCATCCTATAAAACAAACAATATATGTTAACATTGTACAGTTATAGGACACATTGTTGAAGATGTGACTGAGCTCACAATGTCAGCAAGCAGTATAACACTCCTGACATCATCCTATAAAACAAACAATATATGTTAACATTGTACAGTTATAGGACACATTGTTAAAGATGTGACTGAGCTCACAATGTCAGCAAGTAGTATAACACTCCTGACATATCCTATAAAACAAACAATATATATTAATATTGTAGTTACAGGACACATTGTTGAAGATGTGACTGAGCTCACAATGTCAGCAAGTAGTATAACACTCCTGACATCATCCTATAAAACAAACAATATGTGTTAACATTGTACAGTTATAGGACACATTGTTAAAATGTGACTGAGCTCACAATGTCAGCAAGTAGTATAATACTCCTGACATATCCTATAAAACAAACAATATGTGTTAACATTGTACAGTTACAGGACACATTGTTGAAGATGTGACTGAGCTCACAATGTGAGCAAGTAGTATAACACTCCTGACATCATCCTATAAAACAAACAATATGTGTTAACATTGTACAGTTACAGGACACATTGTTGAAGATATGACTGAGCTGACAATGTCAGCAAGTAGTATAACACTCCTGACATCATCCTATAAAACAAACAATATGTGTTAACATTGTACAGTTACAGGACACATTGTTGAAGATGTGACACAGCTCACAATGCCAGCAAGCAGTATAACACGCCTGACATCATCCTATAAAACAAACAATATGTGTTAACATTGTACAGTTATAGGACATATTGTTGAAGATGTGACTGAGCTTACAATGTCAGCAAGTAGTATAACACTCCTGACATCATCCTATAAAACAAACAATATTTGTTAATATTATACAGTTACAGGACTCATTGTTGAAGATGTGACAGAGCTCATAAAGTCAGCAAGCAGTATAACACGCCTGACATCATCCTATAAAACAAACAATATGTGTTAACATTGTACAGTTATAGGAAACATTGTTGAAGATGTGACTGAGCTCACAATGTCTGCAAGTAATATAACACACCTGACATCATCCTATGAAACAAACAATATGTGTTAACATTGTACAGTTACAGGACACATTGTTGAAGATGTGGCTGAGCTCACAACGTCAGCAAATAGTATAACACTCCTCACATCATCCTATAAAACAAACAATATGTGTTAAATTTGTACAGTTACAGGATACATTGTTGAAAATGTGACTGAGCTCACAATGTCAGCAAGTAGTATAACACTCCTAACATCATCCTATAAAACAAACAATATGTGTTAACATTGTACAGTTACAGGACATATTGTTGAAGAGGTGACTGAGCTCACAATGTCAGCAAGTAGTATAATACTCCTGACATCATCCTATAAAACAAAAAATATGTTATAACATTGTACAGTTACAGGACACATTGTTGAAAATGTGACTGAGCTCACAATGTCAGCAGGTAGTATAACACTCCTCACATCATCCTATAAACCAAACAATATGTGTTAACATTGTACAGTTACAGGACACATTGCTGAAGATGTGACTGAGCTCACAATGTCAGCAAGTAGTATAACACTCCTGACATCATCCTATAAAACAAACAATATGTGTTAACATTGTACGGTTACAGGACACATTGTTGAAGATGTGACTGAGCTCACAATATCAGCAAGTAGTATAACACTCCTGACATCATCCTATAAAACAAACAATATGTGTTAACATTGTACAGTTACAGGACACATTGTTGAAGATGTGACTGAGCTCACAATGTCAGCAAGTAGTATAACACTCCTGACATCAACCTATAAAACAAACAATATGTGTTAACATTGTACAGTTACAGGACACATTGTTGAAGATGTGACTGAGCTCACAATGTAAGCAAGTAATATAACACTCCTGACATCATCCTATAAAACAAATAATATGTGTTAATATTGTACAGTTATAGGACACATTGTTGAAGATGTGACTGAGCTCACAATGTCAGCAAGTAGTATAACACTCCTGACATCATCCTATAAAACAAACAATATATGTTAACATTGTACAGTTATAGGACACATTGTTGAAGATGTGACTGAGCTCACAATGTCAGCAAGCAGTATAACACTCCTGACATCATCCTATAAAACAAACAATATATGTTAACATTGTACAGTTATAGGACACATTGTTAAAGATGTGACTGAGCTCACAATGTCAGCAAGTAGTATAACACTCCTGACATATCCTATAAAACAAACAATATATATTAATATTGTAGTTACAGGACACATTGTTGAAGATGTGACTGAGCTCACAATGTCAGCAAGTAGTATAACACTCCTGACATCATCCTATAAAACAAACAATATGTGTTAACATTGTGCAGTTATAGGACATATTGTTAAAATGTGACTGAGCTCACAATGTCAGCAAGTAGTATAATACTCCTGACATATCCTATAAAACAAACAATATGTGTTAACATTGTACAGTTACAGGACACATTGTTGAAGATGTGACTGAGCTCACAATGTCAGCAGGTAGTATAGCACTCCTGACATCATCCTATAAAACAAACAATTTGTGTTAACATTGTACAGTTACAGGACACATTGTTGAAGATGTGACTGAGCTCACAATGTAAGCAAGTAATATAACACTCCTGACATCATCCTATAAAACAAACAATATGTGTTAACATTGTACAGTTACAGGACACATTGTTGAAGATGTGACTGAGCTCACAATGTGAGCAAGTAGTATAACACTCCTGACATCATCCTATAAAACAAACAATATGTGTTAACATTGTACAGTTACAGGACACATTGTTGAAGATATGACTGAGCTGACAATGTCAGCAAGTAGTATAACACTCCTGACATCATCCTATAAAACAAACAATATGTGTTAACATTGTACAGTTACAGGACACATTGTTGAAGATGTGACTGAGCTCACAATGTCAGCAAGTAGTATAACACTCCTGACATCATCCTATGAAACAAACAATATGTGTTAACATTGTACAGTTACAGGACACATTGTTGAAGATGTGACTGAGCTCTCAATGTCAGCAAGTAGTATAACACTCCTGACATCATCCTATAAAACAAACAATATATGTTAACATTTTGCAGTTACAGGACACATTGTTGAAGATGTGACTGAGCTCACAATGTCAGCAAGTAGTATAACACTCCTGACATCATCCTATAAAACAAACAATATGTGTTAACATTGTACAGTTACAGGACACATTGTTGAAGATGTGACTGAGCTCACAATGTCAGCAAGTAGTGTAACACTCCTGACATCATCCTATGAAACAAACAATAAGTGTTAACATAGAGTCCAGCCTAGGGAAACATAAACAATAACTGTACTTTAACATGCCACTCTCTACCCAATAGTGTTTTATTTTATATCTAGTCCACAATTGATACGAGGGTCATCCAGAAAGTGACAGGAGATATAACATAACTAAACATTATCGCAAGTTATCAACACAAACCTTTATTTACAAAGTCATACTACCTTACTCTATTTCTCAACGTCATCGTCATTACTGTCACGTGATGCTATGTGTCTGTGAACACGACATCTCAAAAACGGAAAGTCGGTAAAGTACCAAACTTGGCATTGAAGTTTAATATCTTCCAAGGATGCGACACGAAGATTTTGTTTAAATATCTCCCAACCCTAGACTACTCTTAACTTGGAAAATATTTGGAAAAGTTTGATTTGCTCAAAAATTTGATCAAAATGTCGTATATTAAATACATTTACCTGACAAATAAAACGTATATGTTGTATTTTCGGGGAATAGACAACTTTATTCTGAATGAATTTTACGGAAATTTGCAGAGATGGACAAAAATTTACACACAAAAATGAAGAGCACATTGAAACACACAATTTATGTTATATAATTTTTTTCGCGGAATTGATCGTTTTTAAGATATTTCTTGTTTTTTCTTCCAGCTTATACTTTTCTCAGCTTTTGACTATCACTTTAATCTATAGTTCTCCTTTATTTCGCTTCCATTTACGAGGAAGCAAGTAATAAGACTATTTCTGCTATTTTTTCTAGATTAGCATGAAGTAAATAGAAGCATAAGCTTTTTAACAATAATTTGTTGCAGGCATGTAGAGAAAGTCATGTGAATGGAAAACACAGATTTTTACTTTCTCTATACGTACTATGTACATAGTGTATAGAGAAGGTATTGCACTCCAATAAAAAATACGATACCGAGATTTCACCGGAAATATATGTTTTAGGGTCTCCTGTATCCAAAAAAGGTATTTTCAGAAAAAGGTGTGCATATCCGTGAGTCTGTGAACACGATAAATCAAAACCGAAAATCAGTAAAATACCAAACTTGGTATTTAATTTTAGTATTTTCCAGGGATACGACACGAAGATTTTGAGAAAAATCCCTCCACCCCAAACAACCCTTTACATGGAACCTTTTTCGAAAATTTTGATTTTCTAAAATATCGTATATTAAAGATATTTACCTGACAAATACAATGTATATCTTGAATTTTCTGGGAATAGCCTCTGAAGACTGCTTTATTCTGGGTCAAATTTACAGAATGTTGCATAACTGCTAAACCGTAAGAGATGGACAGAAACTTACCAAACAGCAAATGTAGAGCACTTTAAAACACACAATTTATGTTATATACTTTCTTTTGTGGAGTTGATTGTTTTTGAGATATTCCATGTTTTTGGTTTCAGCTATAAAAACATACTTTTCTCATACAGGACTTTGTGAACTCGTGTCCATACAAACAAAGGAACTTCAGTCACATAGCAACCAGCTTTTGACTATCACTTTAACCTATGGTACTCCCTTATTTCGCTTCTGCTTACAAAGAAGTAAGTAATAAGACTATTTCTGCTAATCTTTTCTCGATTAGCATGAAGTAAATAGAAGCATAGGTTTTTTAACAATAATTTATTGCAGAGTTGTAGAGAAAATTATGTGAATGTAACAAATCAAATTTTTATTACTTTCTCTACACATACTATGTACAGAGTGTATACAATAAGTATTGCATTCCACGGAAATACGCGTTTTAGGGCCCCCTATATCCCCAAAAAGCATTTCTGAGTGTATATGTGTGTATCTGTGAACGCGATAACCCAAAAACCAGAATTCGGTATAATATCAAACTTGTTATTTAAATTTAGTATCCTCCACGAAGATTTTGAGAAAATTCCACCACCCCAAATTACATGGAACAAGTTACGAATATTTTGATTTTCTCAAAAACGGGTATAACGATTTTGATTAAAATGCCGTACATTAAAGACATTTATGGTAAATAAAACGTACATTTTTAATTTTCAGGGAATAACCTCTAAGGACCTCTTTATTCTGAATTTTGCCGAAATTTTCATAACTGGTAAGCCGTAAGAGATAGACTAAAATCTTACTTCAGAAAAAATGTAGATCACGTTAAAACACACAATTTATGTTGTATATATATTTTTTTTTTCGTGGAATTGAGCATTTATGGGATATCCCGTGATATTTTTTTTATCGTTTCATTTATATAGCCCCCTTTAACATGTAAGGTGATATCGGGGGCTTTGTATTAGAAACAGTTCGTTGTCTGTTGGTTCTTTACGTTGGGTTTAAATCATTCACATACATACTTCCAGACTCTGTGGGGGATAGGAAATAATTCTGGTTGAAGAAAAACTTACCTACCGCCCCAGCCGGGAATCGAACCCTGAGAAGTCAGCTTGCTCACCACTCGACCAATGAAGCAGTAGCTTGTTGTATGTTTCAGATTTAAAATATTTAAACTTTTTTCACACGGAAACCTGTAAACTCCTGGCCCTCCATAAAACGGGTTTCAATCACATGGCAACCAGCTTTTAAAACATTTGACTATCGTTTGAGCCTAGTGTATTCCCTTATTTTTCCTTCTACTTATAAAAGAACAAAGTAATAAGACAATTTCTGTTAGTGTATATCTTGTTTAGCATGAAATATATACAAGATATGCTTTTTAACAATAATTTGTTGCAGAGATATAGAGAAAGTCATATGAATGGAACACATCACATTTTTTCATTTGAAGTTTATTTGACACAATGGTAATATTGTTTCGTTAATTGTGAATGTATGCAACACTGTAGTTTAGAAACTGTTTCGAGGACCATGGAGAAGTGTTCAGCTTTACGTGTTAAATAGAATTGCTATTGAAATATTCTCCGTCAGTTCGATAAAATGCAAAAATCTGATGCGTTGCATTCACATAACTTTCTCTAGCTGTTCCACAAACAAATTTTTATTACTAAAGATTAATACTTTTTCAACATGTACTATGTACATAGTGTATAGAGAAGGTATTGCACTCCACCCAAAAACTAGATACCGAGATTTCAACGGAAATACATCTTTTGGGACCGTCTGAATCCCCCCCCCCCCAAAAGACACATTTTTAGAAAAATATGCATGTGTATCTGTAAATGGGCAACATAACTCAAAAATCAAAAGTCTCTTAAATACCAAACTCGATATTTAAGTTCAGTATCTTCCAGAGATGTGCCACTAAAATCTTCAAGCTAATCTCCCCGCCACAAACTATCCTTTACATGGAACTTTGTCGAAAATTTTGAGTTTCTCAAAAATGGCTCTAACGAGTTTGATTAAAATCTCTCGTGTTTAAAATACTTACACCAAAAATAAAAGTATATCTTGAATTTTTTGGGAAATTCCTGTAAAGTGTTCTTTATACTGGATGTTTTTTTTTCGTGTTGCATAATAATAAACCGCAAGAGATACACAAAAACTTACTACACAAAAAAATATAGATCTCATTAAACCACACAATTTATTCACTTAATTTTTTTCGTGGAGTTGACCGTTTTCGATATATTCTTTGTTATTGGTTTCAGTTTTCAAATACTTAGAATTTTTCTTATACGAGAACTCGTAAACTTCTGGCAACGCAACGAAAAGGATTTCAACCCCATAGCAACCACATTTAAAAAGATTTGACTGTTGGTTTAACCTAGTGTATTCCCTTATTTTCCTTCTACTCACAAGGAACTAAGTAATAAGACAATTTCTGTTAATGTTTTTCTTGATTAGCATGAAGTAGATAGAAGAATGCGTTTTAATAATAATAATAATATATTATGGATATGTAGAAAAGATGATGTGAATGGAACATTATATATTTGTTTTGCTGTCATACTAATCTAGACATACATTAGCAGAAATAGTCTTATTGCCTGCTTTCTTGTAGGTAGAGGAGAAATAGGGGCGCTCACTAGGCTAAAGGCATAGTCAAGTGTATTAAATAAGCTGTGTGAAACAATTGAGATTCGTTTACTTTGCATGGTACCGTTTGAGAAAAGCGAACTAGTTTAAAATTGAAACCAATAACAATGAATATTGCAAAATGTTCAAGTCTACAAAGAAGACGTATATTACGCGTTTTTGACGAGATCTACATTTGTCGTGTAAGCAGCATTTGTTTATCTCTTACCATTGAACCGTTATGCAAAACTGAATCAGAATAAAGTGCTGTCCAGAGGCTATTTCCAGAAAATTCAAAATATGTATTTTATTTTAGGTGTGAATCTCTTTAATATACGGCATTTTCATTAAAATCCATGCACCAGTTTTAAGAAAATTAAAATTTTCGAAAAATGTTACATGTAAAGGGTAGTTGGGGTGGGGATGATTTTTTTTAAATAAATACCAACTTTGGTATTTAGCCGACTTTGCGTTTTTAGCTATGATGTCCACAATCACATGAACACTCGGTATTGAATTTTTCTGTGGAATACAATACCTTCTCTATCCAATATGTCCATTGTGCATACGGGCTAGAGAAAGTAAAAACAATGTGTTCCATTCACATGACTTTCTCTACATCTCTGTAACAAATTATTGTTAAAAAGCTTATTCTTCCATCTACTTCATGCTAATCGAGATAAACATTAACACAAACTGATTTATTACTTGCTTCCTTGTAAGTTGAAGGGGAAAAAAATAATGCACAGGCTAAAGCGATAGTCTCGTCCTTTAAAAGCTGTCACTATGTGAAACAATTGAAATTCCAATCTCTTTACTTGCCACGAATAAAGAAACGAGAAACGAGAACGATGTCTTCCCGTTTGAGAAAAGTTTAAGTGGCTAAACTTGAAAACAATTATCCGGAATATCTCAAAAATGTTTAACTCAAAAAATTACTATAACATAAATTCTATGTTTTAACGAGATCTACATTTTTTGTATAGTAAGTTTTTGTGTATCTCTTACCGATTACTAGTTATACAAAAGTCATCCAGAATGAAGAGGTCTTCAGAGGCTATTCCCAGAAAATTCAAGATAGGCATTTCGTTTGCCATAACAATATCATAATCTAAAGTATTTTAATCAAAATCATTAGAGCTATCTTTCAGAAAAACAAAATTTTCGAAGAATGTTGCATATAAACGGTAGTTGGAGGTGGGGGAGTTTTCTTGAAAATCTTCGCGTCGTATCCTTGGAAGATATTCAACTTAAATATCATTGAATTCTGCTGGATATTCACACGTTTTTCTCTTAAATCGCCGTTTTTGGATTCAGTGTCCTCAAAACTTGTATTTGCGGTGAAATTTCGGTATCTAATAGGGTAGTCTGGGGTGGGAAGAATTTCCCAAACATCTTCTAGTCGAATCCTTTGAACTTGCTGTTTAACCGACTTTTTGTTTTGAGTTATGCTGGATACACATGGATTGCTTTTCTTAAAACGTAGTCTTTTGGATCCAGGGTCCTCAAAACTTGCACTTGCGGTGAAATCTTGTTATTGATTTTCTGGGAGGCGTACAATATCTTCTCTAACGAGTACTAATACTCCCGGGTAAAACAAATTCAAAATAATAACAAGGAACTTTTTATACCACACGCAGCATATTTGACCTCTAACGAGATTCAGCTTCTTCTTGTAAGATTTTATTTTTTCTAGCACGTATGTACAATGTGCATAAGGTATTGCATTCCATCCAAATATCCATACCAAGATTTCATCGCAAATATGCGTTTTGAGGTGCCCAAGTCCGAAAAAGCATTTTCAGAAAAAAGTCAATGTGTGTCTGTTTGCGCACAGCATAGCTCAAAACCGAAAAGTTTGTTTAGTACCAAACTTGGTATTTAAGTTTGTCATCTTCCAGAGATACGACACGAAGATTTTCAAGAAAATCTCGCAATCCCAAATTACCCTTTACATGGAACATTTTTAAAAAAAATGTATTTTCCCAAAAATGCCTGTGACGATTTTGATTAAAACACCCTATGTTTATGATATTTCTACTCTTATGTTGAAATTTCTGGAAATAGCCGCTGAAGACCTCTTCATTCTGGATGACTCATATTACTGGCAAACTGAAAGAGATAACCAAAAACTTACCACACAAAGAAATGTATATCTCATTAAATCACAAAATTAATGTTTGTTTGTAGAGTTAACCGTTTTAGAGATATTCCGCATTATTGGTTTTAATTTTAAGACACTTTCTCGAGCGGCAACACATGTTTATTCTCGTATGTTTACTCCAGGTAAGCAAAGAGACTGACATTTCAATTGTTTCACATAGAGACCGACCGGTTTTTAAAGGACGATACTATCCCTTTAGCCTGTGTATTTTGTTTTTTCCCTTCTATATACAAGTAATAAGACTATTTCTGCTTATGTTTATCTTGATTAGCATGATATCGATAACAGATTAATGTTTTGAATAAAAGTTTTGTTTGCCGAACAGTTAGAGAACATCATGTGAATGGAACACATTAGACTTTTCTTCATTTTTGATTTACTGATTATACAACATTTATTCACAACCAGCTGAGATACCCGGTGGTTTTTTGACTTAGATTGATTTGGGGAATACGTTTATTGATGTTTGCTCTATTTAAGAGAGAGCGCTAAAGGGAGGAGGGGGGAGTGCAGATAGCAATGTGTGTATTTCGTAAATGGCTTATTACTTCACGACTACGTTAAATATATTCTTTACCGGATTTCGTAATTAAAACAACAACAACAAAAATGTATGTGTTCCGTTCACATGACCTTCTCTACATCTCTGTATCAAATTATTGTTAGTAAGCTCATTCCTCGTGCGCGCGCGTGTTTTACAAATCCGGTTAAATACTGTACTTGGTATCTTTCAAGGTTGCGACACAAAGCTTTTCAGCAAAACTTCTGACATGCAAATGTTTGATTTTCATTAAAATGGCTCTCCCATTTTGATTATTATGCCACATATTAAAGATATTTCGATTATAAATAAAAGCTACAGATATCTTGGGTTTTATGAGAACAGCTTCAGAAGCGCTCTTCATTCTGAATAAGTTTTTTACTTTCTCTACACCTACTATAACATACATACTCAATAGAGAAGGTATTGTATTCCACCCATAAATTCGACACGAGATTTACCGGAAGTGCACTTTTTAAGGTCACTGAAACCAAAAAAATGTTTTTAAAAAACAGTCCCTGCCTACATCTGTGTGTCTGTGAACACGGTAACTGAAAAAACGAAAATTTGGTAAAATATGAACCTTGCTAAATAAGTTTAGAGTCTTCCAAGGAAAACACCCCACCCCAAACTCTCCTTAATATGAAAATATTTTCGAAAAGGTTGATTTTCTTAAAAATGACTAATGAGTTTGATTACAATTCTACCACAAATTAAATATATTTATGACAAATAAAATGTATATTTTGAATTTTCTGGGAATGTCTTTGAAGAACTCTACATTCTCGATGAATTTTACTGAACTTTAAATAAATGGTAAACCATAATAGATGAACAAAAGCTAACTGCGAAAAACTGTACATCTCCTTAAAGCACATAATTTATCATATGGTGCAACTTTTCGAGGGATTGACCATTTCAGAGAGATGTTTTGTTATTGAGCTCACTTTTAAAATACCTCAGCTTTCTCATAGGGGAATTTTTAACTCCTGGACATGCAAAGATATCGACTTCAATACACGGCAACTGGCTTTTAAAGGATTTGAAAATTTCAATATTATTTCATTAACTTTATGATAATCCAGATAAACACTAACGCAATTGTCTTATTACTTGCTTCCTTGTAAGTAGATGCGAATATACTACCCTTAAGTGACAGCCAAAGTTTTAAAAGCTGTTGCTATGTGAACAATTGAAATTCGATTTGCTTTGCCGGGCAGCAGAAAAACAACAGAGATGGAACGAAAGATAACTTCCCGTTTGAGAAAAGATTAAAATTAAAACTAATAACAAGGAATACACAGGAAACGGTGAACTCCACAAAAACAACAACAACAAAAACGTACATTTCATAAATTGTGTGTTTTAATATATATACATCTGAGTCCAGTGTTAGTGCCAATCTCCAGAAACTATTCCCCGGAAATTCAAGATATACATTTGTTTTGTGCTGAAAATGGCTCTAATATACGATATTTTATTCAAAATCGTTAGAGCCATTTTTCAGAAAAGCAAAATTTAAAACGAAAAATTACGTGGAGTAAGGGTATTTTGTTACCAATTCAGCTCAACTATTAAAGCGCCAATGAGATGAGGCAACTTCAAGCAATCGCGGTTATCTGACTGGAGCGATAGTATCGCAGTTGATGTTCATTTCTTTAAAATCTTGTCGCACCTGACGTTCGTTTGTTTTGTTCCTTGGCTTGGTTGTTTGAGGTTATTGCACTCATCTCAAACAAAATAACGTTTGTTTCCATTTCTTGTATTAGTTATTAAAAGCTGAAATAAAATAATTGTTCCCTATTTATATTGTTGCTACCGATATTCGTACCTTGGGTGTAGACACGGTCGGCCATAGTACCAAATTTGATGTCTCAGGGTCTTTTCATTTTTGAGCTATGCTGTGTGCGCGCCGACGTCTTACTTTCTCTACAGGTACTATGTACATGGTATATAGATAAGGTAATGCTCTCCACCCAAAAATTCGATTCCAAGATTTCATCGGAAATAGACGTTTTAGAATCTCCTGAACACAAAATGTGTATTTTCAGAATATGTGTATGTGTGAGTGTGTGCCCGTGTGTGTCCGTGTGTATATGAAGACGATAATTCAAAAATGAAAAGCGGTAAAATACCAAACTTGGTATTTAAGTTTAGTGTCTTCCAGGGATGCAACACGAAGATTTTGAGAAAACTCCTCCATCCCAAACTACCCTTTACATGGAAAAAAGTTCGAAAATGTTGATTTTCTCAAAAATGGCTATCGCGATTTTAATTAAAATGCTGTGCATCAAAAATATTTATATGGCAAGTAAAATGTAAAACATAAGAAATAGACAAAACTTACTACACAGAAGATGTAGATCACGTTAAAACACACACTATGTCATATACGGTTTTTTCGTTGATTTGACCATCTCTGAGATAGTTATTGTTATTTGTTTCAGATTAAAAATAATTAAACTTTTTTTTTTCACACGGAAAGTTGTAAACTCCTGGCCCTGCAAAGAAACGGATTTCATCCATATGGCAACCAGATTTTAAAAGATTTGCCTATCGTTTTACTCTAGTGCATTCCATTATTTTTCTTCTACTTGCAAGGAAGCAAGAAATAAGACAATTTCTGCTAATGTTTATCTCGATTATCATAAAGTAGATACAAGGATATGCTTTTTAACACCAATTTGTTACAGAGATGTAGAGAAAGGCATGTGAGTGCAACACACCAGATTTCCCTAGTGTTAATTGTCATTTTATTTTTAGCAGCTCAATTACTTATTTCATTTACACGCCCCTGAAGACTCATTTCATCTGCAATATTCGAATGAAGCTGGATTTTCTGACCGCAGAAGTTTGCCGCAAACTAAACCCTCATTCCGCCACTTTCTATAAATCAGAAACATTCCTCGTAGACAAGCAAATAACGGCTTGTGTTTCTTTCGCTTGCTGACCTTATAAACTGACTCACAATACACTGGACAAGGAAGAACTAATCTTTTCTAAGAACTCGGAAGAGAAAGCCACGTGAGTGTAAAATATCAGATTGTTACTGTCTTTAAGTATACAATTCAAAACACATGGGAAGAAACGTTACCTTGCCACAGAAGACTGATAGGTCGACCAAATGTGTTGGATTTACAAAACACTCTTGATTTTCCAGGAAAATTTTTGTTCCTATTCAGGAAATTGATAAGACGTAATCTAAGGAAGGAAACAAAATATCAAATGTTCTTCCTTCTTCTGCTACTTAGGATTACTTTGTTTCACACAAAAATAAAATATTATGTGTTCCATTCACATGACTTTCTCTACATTTCTGTAACAAATTATTGTTAAAAAGATTATTCTTCTATTTACTTCATGCTAATCAACATAAACAGAAATCGTCTTGTTACTTGCTTTCTTGTAAGTAGAAGGGAAATAAGGGAATACACAAGGCTACAGCGTTTTAAAATGTGGTTGCTATGAGATTTGAATCCGTTTTTTGTGTGGCCAGGAGTTGACCAGTTCCCATTTCAGAAAACTGAAGGAATATCTCGAAAACGGTCAAGTCCGGGAAAAAAACGTATACGATCTAACTTGTGTGTCTTACCGGCCTCTACGTGTTTTGTTAGGCTCGAGTTTGTCTATCTCTTGTGGTTCATCCAGAATAAACAGGTTCTACACAGACTATCCCCAGAAAATTCAATATATCAGTTTTATTAGCCAAGTAAATTTCTTAAATATGAGAGATTTTAATAAAAATAATTGCAGCTATTTTGAGAAAATCAAAATTTTCGAAAAAATGTCATTTAAAGAGTAGTTTGAGTTGGAGGGGGGATTTTATTGAAAATCTTCGTCTCGCATCTTCGAAAGTTACTGAATTCAAATACCAAGTTTGGTATTTTACCAACTTTACGTTTTTGAGTCGCCGTGTTCGCATGCACACGGACATTTTTCTATTTTTTTTTTTGATTCAGGGGTTCCCAAATCTCGATATTGAATTTTGAGTGCATTATAAGACCTTCTCTATTCATTATATACATAGTACGTGTCGAGAAAGTAAATATCTGATGTGTTCCATTCACATGATTTTCCCATCATATCTGTTATAAACTAAAGCCAATGACAAGGAATATCCCAAAAATTATCAAGTGCACGAAAAAAATGTACATGACATAAATTGTGTGTTTCAACGAGACATTTTTCGTGTAGCAAGTTTTTGCCCATATCTTACTGTTTACTGCCATGCAAACTCATTCAGAATAAAGAGATCTTTAGAGGCTATTTACAGAAATTACAACATATTCATTTTAATTCGCATCTAAATATATTTAATATACGATTTTAATCAAAATCGTTAGAGTCATTTTTGAGAAATACAACATTTCCAAAAATATGTCCTTGTAAAGGGTAGTTTGCGATGGGGGTATGTTCCTCAAAATATTCCTGTCGCATCCTTGAAATATAGTGAACTTAAATATCAAGTTCGGTGTTTTACCGACTTTTCGTTTTCGAGTTATCCAGTTTACAGATACACGGATACATACGGACACTCAGGGACCTTTTTCTAAAAATGTTTTTTTTTTTGGATACAGGGGACCCAAAAACGTCTATTTTCAGTGAAATCTCGGTATCGAATTTTGGGTGGAGTACAATACCTTCTCTATACACAGTACGTGCAGAGAAAGTAAAAAGTGATAATAATTTTCATCATTAAGAGTGGTTGTTTAATGTGCTTCATAAAATTCATTACTATGTAGGAAAAAATTTCTTCTGAATTCATTTATCTACTAACACAGTTTTGGGTAAACAAAAATAATTAATAGATGTTAATTATCATACTATTAGAACTAATCGAATAAACTACAACTCGTAAATAAGTAGGAAACTGTTAGAAATTATCTGTTAGAACTGAAGAAACTTCATTTGATTTTAGAAATGTGCTATTGTAAAAATACTGAGCGGCACAGTTCATTAAACCAAACAGAAGATGCAATCTGATGTGTTACATATTGTTTAGGCATATACACTGGGTTGTTGTTGTTGTTATTATTGATGTTTTAAAGAACATTACAAATAGAACTCTGACACACACAAGGATGTAAAATGAATCCATTAACATTACACAGTGTGACAGCCACTAACAGTAATAGTGACTCACACAAAAGTAGTGGTCATTTTGTGTTTTCAAAGTAAGAGGGACATCCAGAAAGTGACACACGATTTGGCAAAACTAAATAATAACGAAAGTTATCAACACAAAACTTTATTCACAAAGTTAC
Source organism: Hymenopus coronatus (assembly GCA_030762935.1). Lineage (NCBI taxonomy): Eukaryota > Metazoa > Arthropoda > Insecta > Mantodea > Hymenopodidae > Hymenopus > Hymenopus coronatus. The sequence continues at coordinate 148,638,155 of CM060890.1, forward strand.
ACTACCTTACTCTGTATCTCAACGTAATCGTCATTGCTATCAAGGTATTTATTGTCACGTGGTACAGATGTTATACTCTTCCACCGCTAAACATCTGAGCCAAGATGTCACTGTCACTTTGAGGTGTTCATGATTGGGAAATCTTTTCCATCCAAAGTGAAACACAGGTATTTATTGTCACGTGGTACAGTTGTTATACTCTTCCATTGCTAAAGATATGAGCCAAGATGTCACTGTCACTTTGAGGTCTTCATGGCTGGGAAATCTTTTCCACCCAAAGTGAAACACAGGTATTTATTGTCACGTGGTACAGTTGTTATACTCTTCCATTGCTAAAGATCTGAGCCAAGATGTCACCGTCACTTTGAGGTCTTCATGGCTGGGAAATCTTTTCCATCCAAAGTGAAACACAGGTATTTATTGTCACGTGGTACAGTTGTTATACTCTTCCATTGCTAAAGATCTGAGCCAAGATGTCACTGTCACTTTGAGGTCTTCATGGCTGAGAAATCTTTTCCATCCAAAGTGAAACACAGGTATTTATTGTCACGTGGTACAGTTGTTATACTCTTCCATTGCTAAAGATCTGAGCCAAGATGTCACTGTCACTTTGAGGTCTTCATGACTGGGAAATCTTTTCCATCCAAAGTGAAACACAGGTATTTATTGTCACGTGGTACAGATGTTATACTCTTCCATTGCTAAAGATCTGAGCCAAGATGTCACCGTCACTTTGAGGTCTTCATGACTGGGAAATCTTTTCCATCCAAAGTGAAACACAGGTATTTATTGTCACGTGGTACAGATGTTATACTCTTCCATTGCTAAAGATCTGAGCCAAGATGTCACTGTCACTTTGAGGTCTTCATGACTGGGAAACCTTTTCCATCCCAAAAGGTCATGTACGGTGTAACACCGGTTTTTCATAATTCTTTTATCAACATTTGGTTTCAACTCCTTCATAACGATTGATGAACTTCCGCTCCGGTCTTTATCGTACACACTGTTATGTTCTTCCTTGATTACTCGTAAATTATGTGTCATTTCCTCACTGAAGACTCGTTCATTGTATTACCACTATGCACTTGCGTTATTTGTCCATAAAATTCGAATAGCCGAACATTTTGTGTATTCAAAAAACGAATAAGTTCCTTTGCGGTAGAAAAGTCTAACATGGGCATTGAAAAACTGGTACCACGTGACAATAAATACCTTGATAGCAATGACGATTACGTTGAGAAACAGAGCAAGGTACTGTAACTTTGTAAATAAAGTTTTGTGTTGATAACTTTCGTTGTTATTTAGTTATATCAAATCGTCTGTCTGTCAGTTTCTGGATGGCACTCGTATTTCAGAGCAATTGAGGTCTAGAGGTCTGGTTTCAGCTATCTTACACAATCTTAAAGGTTAATGGAGAATTGTAAAAACACACAAACTAATATGAGTAGTATAATATCTTTTTTTTGGGGCGGCTGAACTTTCACTGCTGGGCTTGCATTGCAATTTTCCACGAACCAACTGTACTTCTTCTGGTAGAACACATGTCCCAAGTTTTGGAACAAGTTGATTACTCCAGCGTTGCCTGAAGTCCTGCAGGGAACAGGTGCAGGACAGAGGATTTGTGTTTATGTATAAATACTCCAGGTTTACCAAAGGTTCAAATGTTTGTTCATCAAGAGCTACTAAACGGTTTTCATGAAGAGTCAGTACAGCAAGATTTTTCAAGTCCTTGAAGACACCTGGCTGAAGATCCTCTAGTTTGTTGAGGTGTAAGAACAGCATTTGAAGATTATGCAAGCCAAGGAATGCATCATTAGATATCTCAGTAATGAAATTGTCGTAGAGGCTTAACACTTCTAGTTTACTGGACCCAGCAAAGGGAGTGTCAGTGATTGCAGTAAGTCTATTAGAATCTAGAAACAGAAATCTGAGTTGAGGAAGTCGAGCGAAAACATCTCCATAGAGATCAGAAATGCGGTTGAAATATAAACTCAGGTTTTGTAGTGATTTTAAGTAATCAAAGACAAGGCATTAGGTAAGTTGAACGTTGAACGGTTCAACTCTTGCAGAGTTCCTTTCGTACACGTGACATCTGTTATATTGGTACAGTCGCATCCTTCAGGACACATTGTTGAACATCTGGCTGAGCTCACAAGTCCTACTGTCAGCAAGTAGAATAGGACACGCATCCTAGAAAACAAACATTATACAGAACCTTTGGAAACTGAATAACTTTCAGTTACAATCACATGACATTCCTTACCCACCAAAGTTGTTACTTTCTCTGTACCCAAAACTCGATAGTAGATATACATGTTTTGAGGACCATTGAGTCCAAAAAAGATCAGTTACTTAAAGGTCTCTGTGTATCTGCAGACAGCACAACTATAAAATCTGTGTTCAATGCCGTGACTTATTCTGCTTCTCTGTAACAAATTATTGTTAATAAGCTTTTTCTTTATCTGCTTCATTCTTTGAGATAAAAATTAGCTGAAATGGTCTTATTACTTGCTTCCTTGCAAGTAAAAGGGAAATAAGGCTAAATTGACAGTCAAATGCTTTAAAATGTGGTTGCTATGGGATTGAAATTCGTTTTTGTTTGTTTGTGTGTTTTTTTTTTTTTTTTGCTTGTTTGTGTGTGTGTGTGTGGTTTTTTTTTTTTTTTTTTTTTTTTTTGTATGACCAGGAATTGACAAGTTCCCGAATGAGAAATTACGTTTTTGTCTGTCTCTTACGGTTTATACAAAATGCATGCAGATTAAACAGGAATTTAGAGGCTACTCTCAGAAAATTCAGGATATACATTTTATTTGCCATACTGATATCTTAAAAATAAGATTTTAATCAAAATCGTTAGAGCCAATTTTCAGAACACAAAAATTTTCGATTTTTTTTTTCCATGTAAAGTGGGGAATTTTCTTGAAAATCTGCGCGTCACATCTTTGGAAGATACTGAACTTCAAGTTTGGTGTTTAACGGGCTTTTGGTTTTTTTAGCTATGCTGCCAACAGACACACGGACATTTTCGTAAAAATACTATTTTTTTATTCAAAGTGTTACAAAACATATGCTGCCGGTGAAATCTCGGTATGCAATTTTTGGGTGCAGTACAATACCTTCTCTATACATTATGTACTTATTAGGTACGTGTAGAGAAAGTAAAAATAGCTAATCTAATGTGTTCCACTCACATGATTTCTTTTGCCATCTCTATCTACTGTAATAGCAATTATTCTTCTATGTGATTTATGCTAATCTAGATAAACATTAACAGAAATAGTCTTATTATTTGCTGCCATGTAAGTAGAAGCGAAATAAGGGAATATACTAGGCTAAAAATCGTTTAAGAACTGGTCGCTATAATATAATTCTGAACTTGGGGAAAAGAATGAGAATTTCCCATTCGAGAAAAGTTTTAGTATTGGAAAATATAATCAGAGGAATATCTCAGAAATGGTGCACTCTTATAAATAATGTACCGGACGTAAGTTGTACGTTTTAACGGAATACATTTTAGATGTAAGTGAGGTTATGGTTTACCAATTATACAAAAATCATTCAGAATGAGGAAGATATCGCAAATTACTAACAAAATTTCAAAATACCTATAAGGTTAATTTCTGACGAAAACATCTTTAAAATGTGACAGTTAATCAAAATCGATTAATAGTTGTCCTCGCGTTCACCACAGCAATAAAATTATGTACTTGCGAAGTTACCGATTACTTTACGTAAATAGGATAATTTTACTTAAATACTAATGAAAGTACGTCTATACTGGTGAAATTACGTGAATACTGATGAAAGTAATGGTGAAACTTTCTAAATGACAATAAAATTCCTAAAATACTGGTGATTATACGTAAATACTAGTGATTATACGTAAATACTAGTTATTATATTAAATACTAGTGATTATACGCAAATACTAGTGAGTATACGTAAATACTAGTGATTATACGTAAATACTAGTGATTATACGTAAATACTAGTGATTATATGTAAATACTAGTGATTATATGTAAATACTAGTGATTATACGTCAATACTTGTGATTATACGTCAATACTAGTGATTATACGTAAATACTAGTGATTATACGTCAATACTAGTGATTATACGTAAATACTAGTGATTATATGTAAATACTAGTGAGTATATGTAAATACTAGTGATTATACGTAAATACTAGTGATTATATGTAAATCCTGGTGAGATGATGTAAATTAACGAAAACAGAGGAAATTTGACCCTTCCTGAGCACTTGAGTTACCCTGGCATACAAGAACGAGTCCCAGGAGGTTGCTGTTGAGCCAAGGTCAGGGAAGATTCAGTCCAAGTAAAGCTGTCATCGTGTTTAGAGGTCATCTGTTTCCCTGTATGTTGAAACTGAAAGTTGAATGATACCACACTTCACATTTAACACTACCAGCTTCCACAAATATATTTAACAATATTCTTAATATGCAATAATTTTCATTATTACCTTTTATCTCACGAAAACGCTGTAAAGATTTTGATAAGAATTCCGTAAATGTTTGATTGTCTTTTAAATTTAAATATTTTGTCTTATCACTTTCTCTACAAGTACTGTATACAGAGAAGGTATAGTATTCCAACCAAAAATTCGATATCGAGATTTCACCGGAAATACATGTTTTGGGTCCCCTGAATTAAAAAAAAAACATTTTTGGAAAAAGGTCCGTGTGTGTCTGTGTCTGTTTGTCTGTGGACATCGTAGCTCAAAAACGAAGACTGTTAAATACCAAACTTGGTATTTAAGTTTAATATCTTCCACGAACGTTTTCAAGGAAATGCCCCCACACCAAACTACACTTTACATGGAAAAAATTTCGAAAATGTTGATGTTCTCAAAAATGACTCACGATTTTAATTAAAATCTCTTATATTTAAGATATTTACATGCCAAATAAAATGTATATCTTGAATTTTCTGTGAATAGCATTTCTATTGCATTTTGCATTAACTGCTAAACCGTCAGAGATGAACAAAAACGTACGACACAGAAAATGTAGAGCATATTAAAATACACAATTTATGTTGTATACACTTTTTTTTTTTCGTGGAGTTGATCGTTTTTCAAATATCCTTGTTTTTGGTTTCAGCTTTAAAAACTTATACTTTTCTCATACAGGAACTTGTCAACGCGTGTCCATACAAACAAAGGAACTTCAGTCACATAGGAACCAGCTTTTGACTATCACTTTAACCTATGGTACTCCCTTATTTCTCTCCTACTTACAAGGAAGCAAGTAATAAGACTGTGTCTTGAAGTGTGTTCTTGGCTTCCGGAGAACGCCGCGTTATCTTGCATGGGAATGCTGACGTTTCGCTCATCTTGCCGTGAGCTTCTTCAGGGCTCTTGTGCGGTGGTTGCTTATTTATAGCGAGAGCAAATATACAAGATAACGCGCCCTTCTCCGGAAGCTAAGGAGACACAAGAAGAAGAATCTTTTTAAGAATTATTTGTTGCAGGGATGTAGCGAAAGTCATGTGAATGGAACACATAATTTTTTTTGTGTTTCAGTATCACTTGGGGTCAGTTGAATACGATAAATCATTATATATTATATACCTATATAAAATTTAAGTGATGCATTTAATATATAAGATTTTTTTGATGTGGTTTATTAAATGCATGGCTTGAATTTTTCCTTTCTATGTCATATACAGTGGTGTAAGTAGGTAGAGAAGGTATCGTATTCCACCAAACATTCGAGACAGAGAATACATGTTTTGAAGATCTCTGAATCCTGTTGGTAGCGCAACTGCTACCCGGGTTCGTTTTCCGCTACTAGAATGGGAATTTTCTCTCCCGCTTGGACTGGGTTTCAACACTCGTTTTCCACAGTGCGACACGAAATTTAAAAAATAAATAAACCTCACCCCTTTACATGGACGAGTTTTGGAATTGTTCCAATTTCTCAAAAATTGATCTAACAGTTTTAATTAAAGTGACATTTTCCTAAAGGTATTTACATAACAAATAAAATGTATATCTTGAATTTGCTGTAAATAGCCTCTGAAGACCTCTTTATTCTGGATGACTTTTGCATAACTGGTAAACCGTAACAGATATACAAAATCTTATAACACAAAAAATGCAGATCTCGTTAAAACACAAACTTTATGTCAGATATCTACATTTTTTGTAACTAACCACTTCCGAAATATTGCTTGTTCTTTGCTTTAAATGTCCTAATCCTTATACCCACCTTTCTGAAATTGAAAATTCTCATTATGGTTTTTTCATCCCGTTGATGAAAATACGTATAACGGAAGCACACATGCCAACCAACTTTTATAAAATGTGCCTATCGGTTTAGTCTAATGTATTCCCTTTTACTTACAAGAAAACAAGACTGCAATAAGATTGTATCTTACCAACTCCTGTCCTATACGATAAAAATAAATTAACACTTTTTGAATTAATGAATGAATAAGTGTATTTATTGAAATACCAATATGTATACATTGATGTTCGCCAATCACGGGTCCACACGTGCTTTTGTAATACACAAAATAGTAAACAATATTAAAAAAACCAACAAATAAATCTGATGTGTTCCATTCATATGTGTTTCTCTACATCTCTGCAAGAAATTATTGTTAATAAGCTTGTTTTTATATCTGTTTCGTGCTAAAACATTAACAGAACGGTAAGTAGAAAGGAAATAAATGAATTCACTAGGCTACACCGACATGTGGTTGCTATGGGATTGAAATCCATTTTCTGCGTGACAAGTTCCTGTAAGTGAAAAGTTCAAGTATTTTAAAATTGAAATCAATATCAAGGAATATCTCAAAAACGGTCAACTCCACGAAAAAAAAGTATATGACACAAGTTGTTTTGTCTATCTCCTCCGGTTTACCAGATATAGAAAATTTAATAAAAATCATTCAGAATAAAGAGTTCTTTAGAGGCTATCCTCAGAAAATTCAAGATATACATTTTATTTGGAAAAATGTTCCATGTAAAAACTAGTTTGGGGTAGTAAGATTTTCTTGAAAATCTTCGTGTCACATCCTTAGAAGATACCGAACTTAAATATCAAGTTTAATAATTAACGGACTTTTCGTTTTTGGGCAATGCTGCCCACAGACACACACAGACATCCACACGACAATTTTTTTTAAAAACGCTTTTTTTGTGTTCGAGCGGTACCAACACATGTATTTCCGGTGAAATTTCGGTATTGACCTTTTGGGTGGAATACAATACCTTCATAGTACGTGTAGAGAAAGTAGAAATTTAAGAGAGTATAAATAGACCTTAAAGGCCTTACAAATATGAGGAAGTGTTAGATGTGGTCACTGATATGTTCACGAAGTTTGAGTTGCTATAAAAAAGTAACTTAAGATTGTTCATTTTCAGTGTTCAGAATGTAACAAGACTTAAGTTAATATTTTTTGCCATATTTTTTTTAATTTTTGGATCTGTGTAAATAAATTTGTCATTACTGAGTTTTCATTTGTTATTACTTTTGTTTAATAAGACACATTTTTGTTCAGATTCTTATTTGGTTATTAACCTCTGGCTTGTACCTCAAGTAAAATAATTTGAACTGGCCGTGTTTGGAACCACAGGTTTTAATAAATTCAATATTTCCCGTTTTAGAAAACCAAAAAAAACATTATCATCATATTCCTTGAGTTAGCCAATAAACTTTAAATTTTCCTTTTCCCCAAAGTTCATTAGAGAGGCTGTTTCAAAACGACAACAAACGATTAGCTTACACTTTGACTTGTCCGAAACTTGATGTCGCAACTTTCAAACTCTTCTATTTAAAGGTTTATGTGTGCTTAAAATGGCACACATTTGGGATTAGGCAGCGAAGGAACAACGGTTGTTATACGCCATGTAAACAACCTCAGAACGTGTTATACGAAATACATAACAAAACCCACATGCTACGTTTTCCATTACTAAGGTAACCTGTGCCGCGCTTACATCACGCGACGGTGACCTTCGCTACCAACCGGCATCTCTCTTGGAGTGAGCCATTTGGTTATGTACGACTAACTAATCCATGGTGATTTTACGGCAGTTTTGTAAGTGCCGAACTTAGAGCTCAAAATTACATTCACGTACGGTATGACCAACAAGGTCCAGATCCTCATTTGGTGTCGTTTTGAAACACACTCTATAAGTTTTATCAAATATTTACTTTCTCTACACGTATTTGTACTTATTGTATATAGAAGCTATTGCATTCCACCCAAAAATTCGATATCGAGATTTCACCTGAAATACACGTTCAAGGGTCCCCTGTATCCCAAAAAAGCTGATGTGTTCTATTCACATGACTTTCTCTACATCGCTGTCACAAATTACTGTTAAAAAGCTTAAACTTCAGTCTACTTTATGATAAATATTAGCAACAATTGTCTTATTACTTGCGTCCTTGTAAGTAGGAGGTAAATAAGGGAATACACTCGGTTAAAACGATAGTCAAATGTTTTAAAAGTTGGTTGCTATGTGGCGTTTCTATGCAGGGCCAGAGTTTACAACTTTCCGTGTGAGAAAAATTTAAGTATTTTCAATCTGAAACAAATTACAAGGAATATCTCAAAAATGGTCAACTCCACGAAAAAAGTGTATATAACGTAAATTGTGTGTTTTAACAAGATCTGCAGCTTTGGTGTAGTAAGTTTTTGTCTAACTCTTACGGTCTACCAGTTACGCAACATTCATTTAGAATAAAGAGATCCTTATAGGCTATCCCCAGAAAATTCCAGACATACAGTTTATTTGCCATATCAATATCTTTAGTATACGGTATTTTAATTAAAATCCTTAGAGTCATTTTTGAGAAAATCAAAATTTTCGAAAACTTTTCCATGTAAAGGTAGTTTAGTATGAGGTGATTTTTCTCAAAATTTTCGTGTCGCATTTCTGGAAGATACTAACCTTAAAGAAGTTAGGCGTTTTACCAACTTTTCGTTTTTGAGTTATCGTGTTCACACACATACACGTACACGGATCTTTTTTAAAAGTATTTTTTTGGGGGGGGGGGGATACAGGGGACCTTAAACATATATTTCTGGTGAAATCTCGGTATCGAATTTTGGGTGTAATACAATACCTTTTCTGCACACTGTGTACATAGTACGTGTAGAGAAAGTAAAAATGAACTCATGAATGCCCATGTGAGTCTCAATGTGCAAGCAAACAAAACAAAAGAAAAAGCATGAAAAAGATTGCAACCAGCATGACCTAAAAGTGTAGTGGCCAAGGTGACATAGACACACGGACCTTTTTCTAAAAATCCTTTTTCGGACTCAGGGGACCTCAAAATATATGTTTCAATTGAAATCTCGGTATCGAATTTGTGGCTGGAATATAGTAGTTTCTCTGTCTACTAAGTACATTGCGCACACGGGCTGAGAAGGTAACAAAAATAACAAAGAAAAAAAATTAGAAAAAGGTCTATGTGTGTGTCTCAAAACTCAAAAACTTAAAGAAATATAAACACCAAATTTAGTATTTGAGTTTGTTATCCTGCAATAATGCGGCACAAAGATTTTTATGTAAGTTTCCTAACCTCAAACTACCTAAAGGCAAAATGTTTGAAAAGTTTGTTTTGCTGAAAAATGGCTGTAACGATTTTGATTAAAATGTTGTATATTAAAAATATTTACGAGACAAGTGAAACGTATATCTTCAATTTTATGGGGATAGCTTCTGAATACCTCTTTATTCTGGATGAATTTTGCAGAATTTTGCAAAAATGCTAAACCGTAAGAGATAGACAAAAATTTACTTGATAGAAAATGTAGAGCACAATTTATGTTACATAAATCCTTTTTGTGGAGTTGATCGTTTTTGAGATATTCCTGGATATTTGTTTCACTTTTAAAACACTTATACTTTTCTCGTACAGGAATTTGTCAGCTCCTGTCCATACAAACAAAGGAACTACAGTCAGATAGCAACCAGCTTTTGATTATCACTTTAACCTACGCTACTCCCTTGTTTCGCTCCTACTTTCAAACAAGTGGTAAGACTATTTCTGATAATATTTCTCGATTAGCATGAAGTAAATTGATCACATCTGATTTTTTTCGGAATGTTGCAACAGTTTCGCTTCGAGGTAATTCTGGTTTAGTATTTTCATTGCTGAGGATTTTGGCCTATTTCTGTTCACTGCAAAATCTGATGATGAATTCAGTTCTTTCAATTCTGAGTAGGACAGCATAGCTCAAAAACGAAAAGCCCGTTAAACAACAAACTTAAAATCTAAGTTCAGTATCCTCTAAGGATTCAAGAATATACCACTCATCCCAAACTAGCCTTTACATGTAAATTTTATAGTGAATTTTGATGTTCTGAAAAATGACTATAACGATTTCCATTAAAATATCATGCATTAAATACATTTACATCAGAAATAAAGTGTATATGTTGAATTTTCTGATAATAGCATCTGAAGAGCTCTTTATCACTTTTTTTTAAATTTACATAACTGCTAAAGCATAAGACAGACTGCATACAAATGTAGATCTTAACTAAAAGTCATAATGTATATCAGAAATGATATTTCAGCAGCCTGACCGTTTCTGATGTATTCTTGTTATGTGGTTCCAGTTTTTAAATACTTATCTATACTTTTCTTATAAAAACAAAGGAAATTTATTCACATACCGACCCTCTTTTAAAACATTTGACTGTTGGTTTAGCCTAGTTATTCTCATATTTCGCTTCTACTTACAAGGAAGCTAGTAATAAAACCATTTTTGCTATTTTTTCTCGATTAGAATGAGGTAGATAGAAGAATAAGCTTTTAAAAATAATTTGTTACAGAGATGTAGAAAAAGTCCTGTGTATGGGACATATTGTTGTGAAAAATGGTAGCACTGTGCTCTAGATTGTGTTTGTAGTTCACAGCCTCTGTGATAGATGTCTCTGCAGTACCTTGGCATGCAGCAGCATCTATAGGGAAAACAGCAAAGCTTCTTCTCTTAGCTGCAAGCAATACATGGGGATAGCTTCACATTCTGAAGTCCAAGAGTTGGAATCACGGCTAAAATGCGTTATTCGGATAAAGTTTGTTTCGTTGTTTTCCCTGAACTCAGAATAACGTTAAGGTTCTTGGTCCCGAGATCATTTGAGAAGGGAGTCCATTTATCCCTGTATAATGCCTTGGGTACAAAATTAAATCACAAATCCTGTATCAAAGTTCGTGTTTTAGCAAACTTATCAACACGTATTATACATTTGCATCTGTAATGTGTCTGCCTCACTTTCAAGAGGTCTCGAGCTCGAATATCGGTTAGGGTGAGTTACCCAGATCAGGTTTATTTCGCGGGGTTTTCCTTATCAATGGAAGACGATTTCGCGTAACTTTAAGCTTCATGGACCCCGAATACATTTGCTCAAGCTAGATATGACCTAATAGGTTAAAGGAAGTTAAAAAAGAAAAATCTGAAGTGTTACTCATCTGACTTTCTCTAACTGTTCTACAAACTTCTTACAAAAGCTTATTCTTCTGTCTACGTCATGCTAATCAAGATAAACATTAACAAAATGGTCTTATTACTTGCTTCCTTGTAAGTAGAAGGGAATGCACTGTGATAAACAGATACCAAATCGTTTATGTGAACCAATTGAGGTCCGGCTCGGTTTGCTTGGTGGGATTTGAGGAAACTTATTTACTTTAAAACCGAAACAATAACAAAAATGTCTTAAAACGGTCAACTCTAAAAGAAAATCTACACGATAACTCAAAAACAAAAACAGAAAAATCCCCCCACACCAAACTACATTTTGCATGGAACTTTTTTGGAAAAACTTGATTTTCTGAAAAATGGCTCTAAAGATTTTAATTAAAATATCGTATATTAAAGATATTTACCTCACAAATAAAATGTATATCTTGAATTTTCTAGGAATAGCCACTCGATGAATTTTACGGGATTTTACATAACTGTAAACCGTAAGAGATAGAGAAAAATTTATCTGACAAAATATGTAGAGCACTTTAAAACACACAATTTATGTTATATGCACTTTTTTCGTGGAGCTCATCGTTTTTTAGATATTCCTTGTTTTTTTGGTTTCTGCTTTAAAAAACTTAAACTTTTATCACACAAGAATTTGTGAACTTCAAAGGACCTTCACTCACATAGCAACCAGTTTTTGACTATCACTTTAACCTATACTACTCCCTTATTTCGCTTCTACTTACAAAGAAGCAAGTAATAAGACTATTTCTGCTAATTTTTTCTCGATAAGCATGAAGTAAATAGAAGCATAATCTTTTTAACAATAATTTCTTGCAGAGATGTAGAGAAAGTCATATGAATGAAACACATCAGATTTTTACTTTCTCTACACGTACTATGTACATAGTGTATAGAGAAGGTATTGTATTTCACTCAAAAATTCGATTTCGAGATTTCACTGGAAATACATGTTTTGGGTCCCCGTGAATCAAAAAAAAAAGAATTTTTGGAAAAAATTCCGTGTGTGTGTATGTGTATGTGAACAGCATAGCCCAAAAACGAAAAGACTGTTAAATACCAAACTTGGTATTTAAGTTTGGTATCTTCCAAGGATGCGACACGAAAGTTTTCAAGAAAATCCCGTCACTCCCAACTACTCTTTGCATGAAACTTTTATCGAAAATTTTGAGTTTCTCAAAAATGGCTCTATCGATTTTGATTTAAAATATAGTATATTAAAGATATTTACCTGAAAAATAATATGTATATTTTGAATTTTGTGGGAATAGTCTCTGAGGACTACTTTATTCTGGATGAATTTTACGAAATTTTGCATAACTGTTAAACCGTAAAAAATAATGTAGAGCACATTAAAACACACAATTGTTATACAATTTTTTTCCGTGGAGTTGATCATTTTTTAGTTATTCCTTGTTTTTGGTTTCAGCTTCGAAAAATATAATTTTCTCATATAGGAATTTGTCAACTCCTGTCCATACAAAGGAACTTCAGTCACATAGCAATCAGCTTTTGACTATCACTTTAACCTATGGTAGCTTCTTATTTCGCTTCTACTTACTTCTCGATTAGCATGAAGTAAATAGAAGCCTAAGCATTTTAACAATAATTTGTTGCAGAGATGTAGAGAAAGTCATGTGAATGGAAGACATCAGATTTTTTATACAAAATTCATCAACATCTCTGTATCAACATCTTTTATTTTGACCTTTTTCTAAACATAACTCTGGCCTTTAAGGTCTATTTGCGCTCTCTCCTCAAGTTTTACTTTCTCTACACGTACTATGTATAAAATAGGAATAGAGAACGTATTAAATTCTACCCATTAACTCGTGTCCAGATTTCACCGGAAATACATGTTTTGGGGCCCCCAGAGTCCGAAAAAAGCATTTTTAGGAAAAAGGTCGTGAGTGTGTGTGTGCCTGTGGACAGCATAGTTAAAAAAAAAAAACGTTAAATACCAAACTTGGCATTTAGGTTTGGTATTGTCCAAGGCTGCGACACGAAGATTTTCAAGAAAATCTCTCCGCCACAAACTTCCCTTTACATAGAAACATTTCTAGATGAATTTTGCTGGATTCTATATAACTGGCAAACCGTAAGAGAAAGACAAACACTTACTACACAAAAAATGTGGATCACGTTAAAATACATAATTTACGTTACATCCGTTTTCTCGCGGAATTGGCCATTTCTGAGGTATTCCTTGTTATTCGTTTCAGATTCAAAATACCTACTTTTCTCACGCGGAAAGTTGTAAACTCCTGGCCCTGTATAGAAACGGATTTTAACCACATGGCAACCAACTTTTAAGGTATTTGACTATCACTTTATCCTAGTGTATTCCCTTCTACTTAGAAGGAAATTGAGTAATAAGACAATTTCTGTTAATGTTTATCTTGATTAGCATCAAGTGGATAGAAGTATAAGCTTTTGTTAGGAAAGTTTGTTACAGAGATATGGAGAAAGTTATGTGAATGGAACATTTTTGCCAATAAAAACCACAAGTATGATAGGATCATAAAATTGTTTGTACAGTATAAAAGTATACTGAATACTAACAACATATTTTAATAAAGAATACATAAATGACAATATACTTAGCAATTGTTAAATAAATCAGGTCCATAACTTGGTTCTTCTGTCACTTACTGAGAAGGTTCTTATGTTCCAACATAGCAAGCAGATGCTGCCACCTGCCGATATTATACGCAAGTTTTACGCAAACCATTAGTTGGTCTTATTAATCTAGATGGCCTTACACCTTATTAATTTGTTGACATGAAAGCGAAGTAAGTTGCTCCTCCTGCAGGGCGACCCCCAATCCCGCAGATAGTATTCGTACAAGCCGCCGCAGAGGGGTTACTCTGGAAACGTTAACGATCCTGCCCTCTTCGCTGTGGACACTTTGTCTCGGCGGCCCTTCGCCTCATCCCACCTCATCCTTCCTCCTGGGAATGATGATGATGATGATAACAATAAAAATAATAATAATAATACTTTTTTCAGCCCTTAAGTGTAACATACAGTTGGCTAAGTCATTTTACATAAAACTTAAAATAAAGACAGAATGGTAATAGTCATATTAATTTATCTTCCAATTAAAATAAGTATTACTAAAACTAAGGGATAATACTAATACGTTCCTGCATATTATAAAATTGTTTTTATTTGCTGTACACGGACTATGTACATAGTGTATAGAGAAGGTATTCTATTGCACACAGAAATTCGTTGTCCATGTTTCAACGGAAATATATGTTTTCAGGTCTGCTGAGTCCAAAAAATGTATTTTTAGAAAAAGGTTCGTGTGTGTGCGCCTGTAAACAGCATAGCTCAAAATCTAAAGACCGTTAAATACCAAACTTGTTATTTAAATTTGATTTCTTCCAAGGATGCGACACGAAGATTTTCAACAGCCTCTCCACACCCAAAACTACCCTTTATTTGGAAAAAAAAAATTGAAAATTTTAATTTTGTCAAAAATGTTTATGAAAATGTCGTATATTAAAGATATTTACATGACAAATAAAATGTATAGCTTGAATTTTCTGGGAAGACATCTGAAGGCATTTTTATTCTGGATGAATTTTGCACAACTGGTAAACCGTAAGAGACGGACAAAAACTTACTTCACAAAAATATATATCTGGTGAAAATACACATTACACAATGTTTTTGTTTTCTTTCGTAGAGCTGACTTTTTGAGATATTGCTTGTAATTGCTTTCAGTTTTAAAATACTTCGACTTTTCTCATGCGGGAACTTGTCAACTCCTGACCAGCAAATAATCAATGCCTATAAGGAACTGAGTAACAAGACCGTTTCTGTTGCGTCTTCACGCCACGTTCCCAAGAACCTGCAAACACAGAATCCGATCTGCCTGTTGTAAAGCCATAACTGGTAAAACTTTTACTCGCGTTATTAGTTATTATTAACATCATTGCTTTTATGTTGTGACGCTGCATTTCATCAGAAAAGTTTTCATCGTGCAGATTTATGAACGCTCCTTCGGGACTCAAACCAATACAAGCAACTCCTTCACTATGTAGACAATAATCCTGGTTTTCATTGGTGCTATAAAGCAATGAGATGTCATAAACTTAGAGCTCCCTAGCTGTTGTCGGGGTTGCTGGGGGAATCAGACGTCGCAATTATTTCAACTGTTTTCTGCTTTTTGGGGGGTTGGGGAGGAGTCCAGCACTAGTGATTTTTGTTTACACCAAATTCTTACCTAACATATTTCGTAGACAAACTCTCACGAGCTTTTGGGGAGCAATAAGATGAAGATATATTATTTGGTGCTTCCGCAGGAAAGTGTGACGTTTGCCTTTTGGAGGTCACAGGTTCGATTCCCTTCAACCATCCAATTTTGTGTTTGGGCTTTTGCCTTGACTCTGCTTGACTCATAAATAGACAGAGAATAGTTAGAAAATTCCCTATCCTTCTGCATTGTGTGTAGAGAAGCACGTTTTAGTCAAGTCGCCATATGTAGACACTACACTTTTGAGATGAGTATGGCTTGTGTGGGGTTATTGTCCACCCAAAATCAAGATTTTGTGTGTTAAATGTTCAATTAAGAAACAAGTTTATACTATAATATATAATCGTCAATACGTTTGTGGTGTTTGGTTGCAGTTTCTCGAATAGCAGAAGCAAAAACAAGGAAAGGGAAATATGTTAAGTAAACAGGTTAGTGTACTTATTTAAGAGAGTTATACATTATCAACAGAACGATTCTATATTATTTGTTACATTTTAGATCTCCAACTCGTTGAGAAGCAGTCTAAAATTGGTAACCTACTCCGGTTTATAAGAACATGCTTGCTAATTCGCCCATTTAGCAGGTATCGTGAGAAATAATTATGTGCTTATAATACCAGAACCGTGAGAATAGGGGGCGTGTTCCTCGCACTCGGAATTTAATATGTGCTGTCCACAGTGAAGGTCATTATAATCTTTGGAAGAATCTCTGATATTTATCACCTTTTTTTTTACACTTATTTGTAAGTTCATGTAGTGCAATTAATAGTAGCTATAAGCATAACAGAAAAACAATAAGATTTATTCAAAAGCTGATATTTTGTCCTCCTCCAGTTTTAGACCAAGGAATGAGAACAAAATTAAGTTATGACCTTGCCGTGATATTTAGTTCAATAATAACAATTTATTAATAATACTTTCGGATAATGTGATTGTATTAAATATTCCTTTAACTGGACATCTCTTCCCTTCCATTGTTCTTTATTTTTTTTACTTCAAAACTTGGAAAAACTATTAACTTGAGAGATGTTGCGTATGGTAGTACTACAAGATAGCGCTGGACACATTTCCGTCCTGTGACTTTACTTTTCATAAAGGAATCAGAACTCTCTGATTGGTTACAAAGGCTCAAAGTTACTGATAGATCAGTCGTTATTAGCATTCCGATGTTTGGTTACTCAATTTTTGTAACCAGCGTGTTTGTTTCTGTATGAGAGGTTTGTGATGTCGTAAAACGATGAAGTGGTCGTGTATAACAGCATGAGCACCAAACCCTCTCTATATTTACCATAGAGAACGTTTTGTACTCCAACCAACACTGTTATACCGAATTCAAAAACAAAAAGTTCGTTAAATATCAAACTTGGTATCTAGGTTTGGTATCTTCCAAGGACGCGTCACCAAGAATTTCAAGAAAATCCCCTCACCCGCAACTATCCTTTACATGAAAAAAAAAATAGAAAATTATGATTTTCTCAAAAATGGCTCTAACGATTTTGATTAAAATCTTCTATATTTGAGATTTTCACATGGCAAATAAAATGTATATCTTCAATTTTCCGGACATAACCTCTGAAGACATGTTTCCTCTGGATGAATTTTGCATAACTGGTAAACCGTAATAGGTAGACAAAAAACTGCTAGACCTCAGTAAAACACACCATCTATGTGATCTACATTTTTTCATGGAGATGATTTTTTTGAGATATTCCTTGTTTCAGCTATATTTCAGTCTGTCTCATACGGGAATTGGTAAACTCCTGTTAATACAAACAAAGGAACTTCAGTCACTTAGCACCAGCTTTTGACTATCATCCCTTATTCCCCTTTTACTTACAAGAAAGCAAGTAATAAGACTATTTCTGCTAATTTTTTCTCGATAAGCACGAAGTAAATATAAAAATAAGGTTGTTAACAATGATTTGTTGTAGAGAAAGTCTTGTGAATGGAACAAACCAGTTTTTTTTTTAACTTTCTCTATACTATGAACATAGTGTATAGAGAACGTATTGTATTCGAAACAAAAATTCTAAACCGAACTCAAAAACGAAAAGTGCGATAAATATGAATCTTGGTATCTAAGTTGATTGTCTTCCAAGGGCGCAACCCGATTTTCAACAATATCCTACTGCCTCAAGCTACTCTTTACATGGAAACAATTCAATAATTGTTATTTTCTTAAAAATTGCTCTAACGATTTGAATTAACGCATCGTGTGTATAAAATGTACATCTTGAATTTTCTGGGAATAGCCTCTGAGGACTACTTTATTTTGGATGAATTTTACGGAATGGTAAACCGTAGGTGTTTGACAAACACGTATACACAAAAAATCTTATGTGTTCCACTCAAATGACTTTCTCTACATCTCTGCAACAAATTATTGTTAAAAAGCTTAAGCCTCTATTTACTTCATGCTAACCGAGAAAAAAATAGCAGAAATAGTCTTATTACTTGCTTCCTTCTAAGTAGAAGGGAAATAAGGGAGTGCCATAGGTTAAAGTGATAGTCAAAAGCTGGTTGCTATGTGACTGAAGTTCCTTTGTTTGTATGGACAGACGACAAATTCCTGTAAGAGAATGGTATAACCAATATCTCAAAGAGATTAACTCCACGAAAAAAATGTATTTAACATGTGGATTTTAATGTCCTCTACATTTTTTGTGTGGTAAGTTTTTGTCCATCTCTTACGTTTAGCAGTTATGCAAAATTCCGTAAAATTCATCCAGAATAAAGTAGTCTTCAGAGGTTATTCCCAGATATACATATTATTTGTCATGGAAATATCTTAAATATAAGATACTTTAACCAAAATCTTTACAGCCATTTTTTGAGAAAATCAAACATTTAAAATTTTTTTCATGTAAAGCGTAGTTTGGGGTTGAGGGGATTTTCTTGAAAATCTTCGTGTGCATCCTTGGAAGATACTCACTTTAAATGCCTACATTAATTTTACGGACTTTACGTTTTTGAGCTGTGCTGTTCACAGAAACACACAGACACAAATGTTTTTTTTTTTTTTTTGATTCAGGGGGACCCAAAACATGTATTTCCGGTGAAATCTCGGCAATGAATCTTTGGGTGACTTAGCAACCTTCTCTATATACTATGTAGAGAAAGTACAAATGTAAATCTCATTTAAGAATTTTTTTAAAGAGCTGACGTTTGTGAGATATTCCTTGTTATAGGCTTCACCTTTAAAGTAATTAATAACTTTCTCACATGGGAATTTGTCAACTCCTAGCCATACAAACAAAGGTCTTTATTACATGACCCAAGCTTTTAAAAAATGTGACTGTCACTTTAGCCTAGTGTGTTCCCTTCTATTTACAAGGAAACAAGTAATAAGACCGTTTCTAATACTGTTTATCTCGATTAGCATGGTGTGGATAGAAGAATAGGCTTTATAATAATAATTTGTTACAGAGATGTAGAGAAAGTCGTGAGAATGGAACACATTAGATTTTTTTCCCTGTGTTTATTTGTTAATTTTATATATGTTGGTTACTGAAAATAAAGAATTATGTATTAACGTTAGTTAAACTTCCCGACTTATATTTTCTCTGTAAATAGCGACGAGTCATTCCAAAAGTGACAATCCAACCCTCGTTACCGCCTGCATGCAAGATCATGATTACTTTTCCAGAGGGTCGAAGGCAGCAAGAGCAACTGCAGCCATACCAACCTTTTCTTACATCATCATGAGTATCATGCCAACATTCATCCTGCCTGGACTAGTTCAGTCTACTTGCCTCGTCCTAACCGCCTCTTATTAAACGTGCGCAACTTCAATAGCAACTGTCTAAGCGAATCCCTTTTCTAAGGAAACTACCTGGATTACTATTACTATTAGTTCTAGCATCAAAGCTAGACACGTACCAAGACCTCCACATATTTCAGTAACCATCTCTTGCACTTGTAAAGTTCACAAGAAAACTACACAGTGAAGATGTTGCAAAGCTTGTTTTACTCCACGAGTAGTTAACATCTTTCTGTCATTTGTGATTTCTATTGGCTGAGTTGACGCGCTCTTTGGAGCACTGTAAAACGTCGCCGATTTCCCAGAATAATCAGTGCGTTATCTGAGAGGTTTCTATCAACCAAACAAAAATCTGATGTGTTAAACTCACATGACTTTCTCTAGCTGCTCTATAAAAATCTTACATAAGATTATTCTTCTTTCTACACCTTGCTAATCGAGATAATCATAGCAGAATGTTCTTATCACTTAGTTCCTTATAAGTAGAAGGGAACTAAAGGAATGTGCTATGTTAAAGTGATAGTCAAATGTTTTAAAAGCTATTGTTATGTGAATGTCATTGCAAATCGCTTCTTTGCTTGGCCAGCAGTAGAACAAATGAAAAACGATCAATTTCTGTACTTCACAACTGAAACCCATAACAAGGAATATCTCGGAACAACCTCCACAAAAAAAAATGTAAAGGACATAAATTGAGTGTTTTGATGAGATCTACATTTCCTGTGTTGTAAGTTTTTGTCTATTTCTTATGATTTAGCAGTTAAGCGGATTTCGGCGAAATTCATCGAGAATAAAGAGGTCTTCGGAGGCTATTCCCAGAAAATTAGAGATCTGCATTTTATTTGGGATGTAAGTATCTTTAATATGCGGTATTTTAATCAAAATCTTTAGAGCCATTTTTTAGAAAATCAAAATTTTCGAAAATGTTTCCATGTAAAGGGTAGTTGGGGATGGGGGGAGTTACTTGTAAATCTTGTGTCGCATCCTTGGAAGTTACCAAACTTAAATACCAAGTTTGGTATTTAACGGACTTTTCGTTTTTGAGCTATGCTGCCCAAAGATACACACACACACACACACACACACACACACACGCACAGACATATTTCTAAAAATGCTTTTTATGTATTCGAGGGGTATGGAAATCTCGGTATTGAATTTTTGGGTGCAATACAATAACTTCTCTATACACCATGTACATAGTACGTGTAGAGAAAGTAATAAAGCGCATGTTAACCTTTTCAGTAGCATAATAATAACTACATTCACAAGAAATTATTGTTACAAACTGATATTTGTGGTTGTGCTTTTGCATGTTGTTTCCTCAGTTACTTTTCTTTCTTTGTAGTTTACTCAGAGTTTTAATTAATTATTTATTTGAGTGTGTTGTTCAATAGTTTCTAAATGCGTCCGAAGAAACGCAGAGCCATTTGAGAAGGTTAAATGGGAACAGATAAACCGGCTAGTCATGAATATAATACCTGGTTATTTACAAGCGCTATCCAGAAAGTAAAGAGTGATTTGGTATAACTAAACAATAACGAAAGTTATCAACACAAAACTTTATTTACTTACTCTGTTTCTCAACATCATTGCTATCAACGTATTTATTGTCACGTGGTACCAGTTTCTCAATGCCAAAGAACTTATTGGTTTTTTTGAATGCACAAAATGTTGGCCAATCGAATTTTAAAGGCAAATAACGCAAGTGTATAGTGATAACAAAATGAACGAGTCTTCAGTGAGGAAATGACACATAATTTCCGAGTAATCAAGGAAGAACATAACAGTGTGTACGATAAAGACCGGAGTGGAAGTTCATCAATCGTTATGGAGCAGTTGAAAGCAAATGCTGATAAAATAATCCAGAAAAAAAAAAAACGGCGTTTCACTTTGGACACGTACATGACTTTTTGGATGGAAAAGATTTAGCAGTGGAAGAGTGTAACATCTGCATTGAAAAACTGGTACCACGTGACAAGAAATAGCAATGTCGATTACGTTGAGGAATAGAGTAAGGTAAATAAAGTTTTGTGTTGATATCTTTCGTTACTACTTAGTTATGCCAAATCGTGTGTCAGTTTCTGGATGAGCCTTATAATTGAGACTAACGAACACCGTTTCGTGTATTAGCAAAACAGCCAAGACGTTAGTATTTGACATGGGCTAGTAATATTTCGCATGCATGAGAGCGCATGCGCGATAGGCTGTCGCATTTGTACTAGATCCACATATACATACGAGTTCAAGAAGTGTGCCCTTCTGTCCCAATTTGGGAACTGAAATAGTTAAATAAGGAATACAAAGTATTCTCTTGGGTGTCGTTAAGATCTAGTCTGCCTGTAATATTCTCAAGACGTGACGTCATCTGCTGCTCTTCACCTACTTACATATTCTAAAGCAGTGCCGCAGTTTCTGCAGGTGTATAAACCAACGCGAGCGAGACAAAGGGAACTTGAGGTAAAGTGCTCTAAGCTGGAACAAAAACTTCCTCTTTTTTCATTTTATTGTTGGCAGATCAGCATTTATGCTACACAACCATAGAGAACAAAAACATTAAACACTACATTAACATTTGAGGTTGGTTCCTCTAACATAAACAGAAATAGTTATTAGTAATATAACTTTACAAATAAATGTTACAATTGAATGAAAGTATAAGTAATAACAAAAATAACTTACAAAAATCCGATGTGTTCCATTCACATGACTTTCTCTACATCTCTGCAACAATTTATTGTTAGAAACCTTATGCTTCTATTTATTTCATGCTAATCGACAAAAAATTAGCAGAAATAGTCTTATTACTTGTTTCCTTGTAAGTAGAAGCAAAATAAGGGAGTACCATAGGTTAAAGTGATAGTCAAAAGCTGGTTGTTAGGTGACTGAAGTTCCTTTGTTTCTATGGACAGGAATTGACTAATTCCTGTATGACAAAAGTATAACTTTTTCAAAGCTGAAACCAAAATCAAGGAATATCTCAAAAACGATCAGCTCCACGAAAAAAATTATGTACATAGTGTGCAGAGAAGGTATGTATTCCACCAAAAAATTGAATACTGAGATTTCACCAGAAATGCATGTTATGGGTCCCCCTGAATCCAAAATAAAAGCATTTTTGGAAAAAGATCCGTGTGTGTGTGTCTGGGGACAGCATAGCTCAAAACTGAAAAGACCGTTAAATACCAAACTTGGTATATTCCAAGGATGCGAGACGAGGATTCTTAAGAAAATCCCCAACTACCCTTTACATTGAACTTTTTTAAAAATTATGATTTTCTAAAAAATGGCTGTAACGATTTTGACTAAAATATCGTACATAAAAGATATTTACCCGACAAATAAAATGTATATCTTGAATTTTCTGGAAATAGCATCCGAAGACTACTTTATTCTGGATGAATTTTACGGAATTTTGCATAACTGCTAAACCGTAAGAAATGGACAGGAACTTACCATATAAAATGTAGAGCATATTAAAACACACAATTTATGTTATATGCATTTTTTTTTTTTTTTTTTTTTTGGAGTTGGTCGCTTTCTGATATATTCCTTGATTTTGGTTTCAGCTTTGAAAAAGTTATACTTTTGTCATACAAGAATTTGTCAACCTCTGTTCATACAAACAAATGAACTTAGTTCATATAGCAACCAGCTTTTGACTGTCAGTTTAACGTATGCTACTCCCTCATTTCTCTTCTACTTACAAGGAGGCAATTAATAAGACTATTTCTGCTACTTTTTTCTCGATTGGCATAACGTAAATAGGATGAGAGAAAGTCATGTGAATGGAATACATCAGATTTTTCTTAATGTTCAATAAAATATTGAAAAACAATTTTTTATAATTGCATTTATAGTTTTTTCAAGTGTTTAAAAAAGTACTTGGCTAACCACGAACTGTAAGTTAGTTATCAGATCTAGTATTCGCAACATACATTCCCGACCTGATAGGTATAACTTACAGTTCCTAGTACGGGAATATACAATGAAACGTGAATACATACTTTAATACTTATAGCTTCGTATTTCCCTAGATGCTGCTCGGGTGAAGAATGAACTATGTTTTAAAGAGGTAGGTGAGGTTCGAAGCCCGAGTGAGTCCTTATCTCTACATGCCGTTTGTCCTTTACTCACGTGTGTTTTATTAGCCCCGCTGCTGTTTTCGGAAAGCTCACCTTGCACAAGGAAACAGTCTCATTAGAACTCTTAGTCTAGTTGAGTTAATTAGCAGAAGTAGAGAGATATCTCCGTAACTTGATTTGCATAGCGAAATCATAAAGACAGAGCGGGCGGGCGGGGCAAGTTTATAATTGTTTCCTGCTATTCTACTTAGTATTTAAACGTTATCTTGTAAAGCGCTAAGGGGAGGAGTTTGATGCCATGTACAATGTTTCAAGAATTGTCTTTTGTATGCATTGCGCATGGGAACAAAAGTTGGCCGTATTTCATGACGACGGGGTTGTATCCGTGGCTACCCTCTGCTACAGCAGCAGTGCCACATACACCCCTCCACCTCACGTTCAAGTGTTTTCAGAAGAATGACGATACCGATTACTGAACTTCATGTGACGGTGATCCAAAAAGTGGACGATTTGGCATAAATAACGAAAGTTATCAACACAAAGTTTCACTACCTTACTCTATTTCTCAACATTGCTATCAAGGTATTTATTGTCACGTGGTACAGATGTTATACTCTTCCACCGCTAAACATCTGAGCCAAGATGTCATTGCCACTTTGAGGTCTTCATGACCGGGAAATCTTTTCATCCAAAAAGTCATGTAGGGTGTCCAAATTAAAACACCGATTTTTCTGAATTCTTTTATCAACATTTGCTTTCAACTGCTCCATAACGATTGATGAACTTCCACTCCGGTCTTTAGCGTACACACTGATTCTTCTTGATTTGAATTTTAAAGAATCATATTTTTACGTTCTGTGTACGTACTATGTACATAGTGTATAGAGAAGGTATTGCACTCCATCCAAAAATTCGATACCGAGATTTCTCCGGAAATATATCCTTCAGGGTCCCCTGTATCCAAAAAAATCTGATGTGTTCATTTCATATGACTTTCTCTATACATCTGCAACAAATTATTGTTAAAAAAAATATTATGCTTCTATTTACATCATGCTAATCCAGAAAAAAATGACAGAAATAGTCTTATTACTTGCTTCCTTGTAAGTAGAAGCGAAATAAGGGAGTAGCATAGGTTAAAGTGATAGTCAAAAGCTGGTTGCTATGTGACTGAAGTTTCTTTATTTGTATGGATACGAGTTGACAAATTCCTGTATGAGAAAATATAAGTTTTTGAAAGGTGAAATCATAAACAAGGAATAACTCAAAAACGATCAACTCCACGATAAAAATTATATAACATAAATGTGTGTTTTAACGTGCCTTACATTTTCTGTGGGGTAAGCGTTTGTCTATCTCTTACCGTTTAGCAGTTAAGGAAAATTCGTCAAAATTCATCCAGAATAAAGAGGTCTTCGGAGACTATTCCTAGAAAATTCAAGATATACATTTTATTTGGTATGTAAATATCTGTAATATACGGGATTTTAATCAAAATCGTTACAGCCATTTTTTAGAAAATCAAAACATGTAAAGGGTAGTTTGGGGTGGGGGATTTTCTTGAAAATCTTCGTGTCGCGTCCTTGGAAAATACCGAACTTAATTACCAAGTTTGGTTTTTAACGGTCTTTTCGTTTTTGAGCTATGCTGCCCACATACACACACACACACGCAGACAGACAGATAGACACACACAAGGACATATTTCTAAAAATGTTTTTTTTATTCAGGGGGTCTCAAAACATATATTTCCGATGAAATCTCGGTATCGAATTTTGGGTGCAATACAATACCTTCTCTATACACTATGTACCTACTACGTATAGAGAAAGTAAAACTCATTTTCAGAAAAAGGTTCGTGCGTGTGTCCGTGTGTCTGTGAACACGATAACTCAAAAACTAAAAATCGGTAAAATACCAATACTTAAATATTTAAGTTTGGTGTCTTCCAGGGAAGCGACACGAAGATTTTGAGAAAAATCCCCCCACACCAAACTAATCTTTACATGGAACTGTTTTCGAAAATGTTGATTTTCTCTATAATGGCTCTAACCATATTGATTAAAATATCGTATGTTAAAGATATTTACCAGACAAATAAAATGAATATCTTGAACTTTCTGAGAATAGAATAGCCTCTGAAGACTACTTTATTCTGGATGCATTTTACGGAATTTTGCATAACTGCTAAAGCGTAAGAGATGGACAAAAACTTACTACACAAAAAATGTAAAGCACGTTAAAGCACACAATTTAGGCTACATACAGTTTTTCGTGGAGTAAATCGCTTTTGAAATATTCCTTGTTTTTGGTTTCACCGTTAAAAAACTTTCTTTTCTCATACAGGAATTTGTCAACTCCTGTCCATACAAACAAAGGAACTTCAGTC
Source organism: Hymenopus coronatus (assembly GCA_030762935.1). Taxonomy (NCBI): domain Eukaryota; kingdom Metazoa; phylum Arthropoda; class Insecta; order Mantodea; family Hymenopodidae; genus Hymenopus; species Hymenopus coronatus. The sequence goes on from CM060890.1 coordinate 148,664,136, forward strand.
ACATAGCAACCAGCTTTTGACTACCACTTTAACCTATGGTACTCCCTTAGTTCGCTTCTACTTAGAAGGATGCAAGTAATACGACTTTTTCTGCTAATTTTTGCTCGATTAGCATGAAGTAAAAAGAAGCATAACCTTTTTCAAAATAATGTGGTTGCAAAGATGTGGAGAAAGTCATGTAAATTGAACACATCACATTTTTTTTACAAAAGGAGAAAAACATTTATATCCATTGCAAAAGCAAGATTTCTTAAATTTTAATTTAAAACTGCTGAAATAAACAGCCCATATTTAGAGACTTGCTCACAATAGTTCTGGAAAGATGCAGAAATAATGTTTAGCTGGCCAGCATTTATTTTATCGTTCACGTTAAGTTTTGAAAGTGTAGAAATATAAAGTTTCTGATGTGTTCCATTCACGTGACTTTCTCTATATCTCTGTAACACAGTATTGTTAAAAAGCTTATGCTTCTATTTACTTCATGCTAATCGAGAAACAATTATTAGAAATATTCTTATTACTTGCTTCCTTGTAAGTAGAAATGAAATAAGGGAGTACCATAGGTTAAAGTGCTAGTCAAAAGCTGGTTGCTATGTGACTGAAGTTCTTTATTTGTATGGACAGGAGTTGACAAATTCCTGTATGAGAAAAGTATGTTTTTTAAAGGTGAAACCAAAAAACAAGGAGTATGTCAAAAACGAGCAACTCCACGAAAAAAATGTATATAACATAAATTGTGTGTTTTAAAGTGCTCTACATTTTTGAGGTAAGTTTTTGTCCATCTCTTACGGTTTAGCAGTTGTGCATAATTCTGTAAAATTAATCCAGAATAAAGTAGTTTTCAGAGGCCATTCCCAGAAAATTCAAGATAGGCATTTTATTTGTCAAGTAAATATCTTTAATATATGATATTTTAATCAAAATCGTTAAGGCATTTTTGAGAAAATCAAAATTTTCGAAAAGTGTCCCATGTAAAGAAAGGGTAGTTTTGGGTGAGGAGACTTTTTCCAAAATCTAATGTCGCATCTCTGGAAGATACTAAACTTAAATACCAAATTTGGTATTTTACCGACTTTTCGTTTTCGAGTTGTCTTGTTCACAGACACAGACAGCCCTTTTTCTGAAAATGCTTTTTTTAATTATAGGGGACCCCAAAAACATATTTCCGGTGAAATCTCGGTATAGAAATTTTGGGTGGAATACAATACCTTCTCTCTGCACTATGTATATAGTACGTGTAGAGAAAGTAATAAACAAATGATTCAGCTATGGATCAAACTAGTAAACATAAGACTAATGCCATGAGATTCTGGGAGCTGAACAAACAGTTGAGACATTAGAAAATGTTGTCATGTATGTAGTGTTAGGAGACACAAAAACAGAGAGTAAGTTGGCCAAGACAACATTAATATCTCACACCGTGGCCCTTTCTAACTAAGCCACTGAAATATTGTCATGTATGTAGTGTTAGGAGACACAAAAACAGAGAGTAAGTTGGCCAAGACAACATTAATATCTCACACCGTGGCCCTTTCTAACTAAAGCACTGAAATATTGTCATGTATGTAGTGTTAGGAGACACAAAAACAGAGAGTAAGTTGGCCAAGACAACATTAATATCTCACACCGTGGCCCTTTCTAACTAAAGCACTGAAATATTGTCATGTATGTAGTGTTAGGAGACACAAAAACAGAGAGTAAGTTGCCCAAGACAACATTAATATCTCACACCGTGGCCCTTTCTAAATAAAGCACTGAAATATTGTCATGTATATAGTGTTAGGAGACACAAAACAGAGGGTAAGTTGGCCAAGACAACATTAATATCTCACACCGTGGCCCTTTCTAACTAAACCACTGAAATATTGTCATGTATGTAGTGTTAGGAGACACAAAAGGAGAGAGTAAGTTGGCCAAGACAACATTAATATCTCACACCGTGGCCCTTTCTAACTAAACCACTGAAATATTGACATGTATGTAGTGTTAGGAGACACAAAAGGAGAGAGTAAGTTGGCCAAGACAACATTAATATCTCACACCGCGGCCTTTTCTAACTAAACCACTGAAATATTGTCATGTATGTAGTGTTAGGAGACACAAAAGGAGAGAGTAAGTTGGCCAAGACAACATTAATATCTCACACCGTGGCCCTTTCTAACTAAACCACTGAAATATTGTCATGTATGTAGTGTTAGGAGACACAAAAACAGAGAGTAAGTTGCCCAAGACAACATTAATATCTCACACCGTGGCCCTTTCTAACTAAACCACTGAAATATTGTCATGTATGTAGTGTTAGGAGACACAAAAACAGAGAGTAAGTTGGCCAAAGCAACATTAATATCTCACACCGTGGCCCTTTCTAACTAAACCACTGAAATATTGTCATGTATGTAGTGTTAGGAGACACAAAAACAGAGAGTAAGTTGGCCAAAGCAACATTAATATCTCACACCGCGGCCTTTTCTAACTAAAGCACTGAAATATTAAAACAATAAATGCTATTGTTATCAACACTATTATTGTACTATACCCATGCCGCTGAATCCTTGGGAGTTCAGAGGGCCGCGCTGTGGCCGACTGGTTAGACCACTTGCCTCTGACCTAGTCGGCCGGGGTTCTATCCCAAGCGACCGAATGTGACATTTGTGGTGGACAAAGCGGCGCTGGGGCGGGATTTCTCCGGGTACTCCGATTTCCTCCGCCATCGCATTCCACTGGTGCTCCATCATTCATGTATCATCAGTGTCACCACCTGCGGTGCCATAAGTAGTTAAAGCGGGCGTTAAACACTATCCAAAAAAAAAAAAATGGGAGTTAAGTTGGTATCCCAGCAAAAAAAAAAAGTTGAAAAGCTTTACCCGTTTGACTTTCTGAACCAATTACAACGGTCAGTCGGTCTGACAACGGAATCTAGATGCCGCACCATTGCAATATCTGGCTATTTCCAACCACGTGCTCAGTTTGTGAACCCCTAATACGTGCGTTGAGCCGTTCTGTGCAAGCTATGTAGTATTCCTTGTGTATATTTGTTATTGTTGTTGATAGTGTTTTAATGTTTGTTCGTGAGGGAACATAGCGAGACTTTCACAATTATACAGGTGGATAAACTTTTGCGGGAAGGTGTGGCAAGGTGGACGCGGCTTCATGGAAGAAGAAAGTGAATCATGTTTACAAAATAACACGAAAAGCACAGGAATTAGACGGAAACATCAGTGAATGTGAACCACTGATGATATGTCTTGGTGACGACAACGATGTTGATGATGACTTTTTTATAGTTTTTAACGCCCGCTTTTACTACCAAGATACATGGAATGAAGATGGAGCACCGGTAGAATGCGATGGCGAGGTAAGCGGAGAAAACCCGCCCCTGCGCCGCTTTGTCCACCACAAATCTACATACGGTCACTTCGGATCGAACCCGGGCCGTCTAGGTGAGAGGCGAGTGGTCTAACCACTCGGCCACGGCGGGGCCCGATGATGATGACGATGCCGATAATGCTTCCGAGAATGATGACGACGGACACTTGTATGTAATTGAGCCATTAAATTTTAAACCGGTGAAAATCACTTTGTTATACCTTTCACTCGTTGCAACAAGCTTTTTAGCATTCATCTGTTCTATGTTGTCGTAAATACAGAATGTATGCTACATGGGTTACCGTATCACTGTTATAGACATCAATAATAACGATTTAGTTCCATTATTCATTTAGTATGTATACTTAGACATTTGTAATCAGCTGGTGTTGTTATTGTTGTTTACTAAAACCTAATCAGTCTTAAGTTGATCCTCGCCAAAACAAAACCCAGGCGACTAGTGCACTGTTATAATGTAACCTTCCGCCATTCACGCCAGAAATACTGTCATAGTTTCACGACCACGTGACATATTGTAATGTAAAACAAAACCCAGGCGACCAGAGCACTGTTATAATGTAACCTTCCGCCATTCACGCCAGAAATATGTAACCTTCCGCCATTCACGCCAGAAATACTGTCACAGTTTCACGACCACGTGACATATTGTAATGTAAAACAAAACCCAGGCGACCAGAGCACTATTATGATGTAACCTTCCGCCATTCACGCCAGAAATACTGTCACAGTTTCACGACCACGTGACATATTGTAATGTAAAACAAAACCCTGGCGACCAGCGCACTGTTATAATGTAACCTTCCGCCATTCGCACCAGAAATACTGTCATAGTTTCACGACCACGTGACGTATTGTAATGTAAAACAAAACCCAGGCGACCAGCGCACTGTTATAATGTAACCTTCCGCCATTCGCGCCAGAAATACTGTCACAGTTTCACCATATTGTAATGTAAAACAAAACCCTGGCGACCAGCGCACTGTTATAATGTAACCTTCCGCCATTCGCACCAGAAATACTGTCATAGTTTCACGACCACGTGGCATATTGTAATGTAAAACAAAACCCTGGCGACCAGCGCACTGTTATAATGTAACCTTCCGCCATTCGCGCCAGAAATACTGTCACAGTTTCACCGCCACGTGACATATTATAATGTAAAACAAAACCCTGGCGACCAGCGCACTGTTATAATGTAACCTTCCGCCATTCGCACCAGAAATACTGTCACAGTTTCACGACCACGTGGCATATTGTAATGTAACACAAAACCCTGGCGACTAGTGCACTGTTATAATGTAACCTTCCGCCATTCGCGCCAGAAATACTGTCATAGTTTCACGACCACGTGGCATATTGTAATGTAACACAAAACCCTGGCGTCTAGTGCACTGTTATAATGTAACCTTCCGCCATTCGCGCCAGAAATACTGTCATAGTTTCACGACCACGTGACATATTGTAATGTAAATCAAAACCCAGGCGACCAGCGCACTGTTATAATGTAACCTTCCGCCATTCACGCCAGAAATACTGTCATAGTTTCACTACCACGTGACATATTGTAATGTAAAACAAAACCCAGGCGACCAGTGCACTGTTATAATGTAACCTTCCGCCATTCACGCCAGAAATACTGTCATAGTTTCGCCATATTGTAATGTAACACGAATAGAACCGTTATTCAGACAGTTTAACGGTAACTGAAATATTATAATGGTGTTAATATTGATAGTTATAACAAAATAAATGAGTACCTGTGTAATAATTAAGTGTAAAAAACACGAGCGAAAAAATGAATAACATGTACTTGATTACTTGGTTTATTCACTCTCTGGAAGCGGTTGTAGTATGAGTTCGCTCCAGATGAGAATGCTCGTCCGTGTTATAGCTGCACACTTCGAGGTTGATAACCAGGCTAACAACAACAACAACCGTGTCCGTCTCCCGAAACAACGCTGCTTCTTTGTCACAACATACACCTATCATTTGTTTGAAATTGTACATTATTAAGCAAATTGCATTCTTCACAAAACGTCACATTCTTGCATCGCGTATTTCACATGCTTTCATTTTTTCCATAGAGTAACTACTTTTTCCGTTGTTTTTCTTTATGAACACTGTTTATATTTTTAGCCTAAACACCTGGTGAACTCAGAAGTTAATTCCTTTCACGGGAAGTGTTTGATGTTTCTCACAAAACTTACCATACATTTTCAACATTATAGTTTTTTCATTTGTAGTCAACAGTTTACCGGCTTATGCTTTATGTAACTCGGAATTTGCAAGAGAAAACTGACGGTAGCGACACTGATTCTAACAGTAGCCACCGTTACTGTGTAAACAATATAGCGCTGACTCGGGACATGTAGCTCTGTTTAACGGTACAAATCGGCGTTAAATTAACTCTTTGGTATTTATATAAAATATTATACAATTTAAGAATAAATTCATTCTGTAATTTAGATTGTTAGCATGGATTACATTCTTGCGCGCATTACTACTGTGTGGTACCGCGGTGCACTGACCACGTGTCTGTGGCGCGGATCAACCTAAGAGTGAACAGCAAATAGTTGCTCTGGCAACGCCGCAAAGGCAGCATAGCCAACCTTACGCGAAACCACCCAAACCGCCAAGTGCCAGGATTCAGCGGCGAGCGTATATTAGTGCCAATCACTATAACATAGACTTAAGCATTTAGAGCCAGTGCTAATTCAGAAAACAGACTTTCTTTTTGAAACTGAGGGCGCTAGAAGAAAACTGTTTACGCTATTGAATTCCACGCTAAAATCCACATAATAAACACCCAATTTCAGGCAATAGAATTTTTGGTTGGTGTCCACTGTAATTTAAAAAGAATTTAAATGATTTTATTGCATAGCTATATGTTACAATGTTCGATGAACTTTGTGAATTAATTGGACAAAACAGTTGTAGCCTGTCTCTATTTGGGGGAGGGGGGTTTCACATTCAATTGGTCACCCCTAGGATATTTGACCATCACTTTACAGATTTCACTCATCGTCCGGTATGACTAACCAGGTTAAGCTAAACAAATAAACAAATAATAAATAAACAAAATTAAAAAAAACAAATATAAAGTTTGTAACATCTTGAATAAAAATTTTGTAGAATGTTTTTATAAATCGCATATTAAAAGTATTTAAGTGCAGTTTCAAACACTATATTCTCCATATGAACCGATGACAATTCAACTGTTTCTTTCTTTCCACAAAGATACTTGAAAAACTTTTCTATATTATTGTAATAAATGTCTTTATTCATTCAAATTAGTTACAAATAAAGTATTTAATTCACTGCAGCAAATAATTCACACGACGGTTCGACAGTTGACGGCTTTCACGCCACTTTGCGCTAACACTCCAGTCGAAATCTGACAGGCTTGCAGATCTCCCTCCCTTTATAGCTAGAATGACGTGACAGAAAATTCCGGAACCTGACGCTTCAGGACGCCTCTAGAAAGTGCCGACTGGTATCTCGAATTCCAAGGCTTCCGTGTTTATTACACTCCAGACCCGCCGCCTGAAACGGTACATGTCTTGTCACTGGGCTAAGAGTTATTCAGAAGGGAAAGATAAATCATAGCTAAATTATACCAAGAAGTGAAATATAAATGGGAAGGGAAGAAAGATTTCAAACACGTATAAGTAGCAGAGCTGCCACGAACTTGTAGCACAGTACCGTTAGGGGTAGAGCATTGAGGGTGAGAGTACACTGCCCGAGGGTACATAACAGGAAAAGAGAAAACAATGCTACCGCTGGTCAAGCGACACTTTTGGAGGTATTTGGCGTAGAACATCGGCAGAGCAAAGATGTGGTATTTGGGGTCCGTGGTGGAGCCGAACAGGCTACCTTTAGTTGTCAGGGAAATAGTTATTTTAATACAGACCAGAGTACGGACGATATTACTGCATCAAAAGTAATAAGTGATAATAGTCGTGGTCGGGTAAAGCACAGTAGACAATTTAGGAGGAATGCGTGTGAGAACGACGTCGGAAAAAGGCCGAACTAACTGAATAAAGCACTTGTGTCGTACCACAACCGAACAGAGTTTCCGTGTTAGCAAAAATCCTGAGATAGGGCACCCACACATCCACACCATTCCTAATAGCTAAAAAAAAAAAAAACTGCAGCCGGGATACGAACCAGTAACCCCGTTACCGCCCCACGTCGCATGCCAAAGCGAATGTTAGAGCTGCTGTCACAATATGAAACCGTCGGAAGTCTGCACCAAAATTTTCCATGACCAGAAACAAATTGGGTCAATATAAAAATTACGGAAGAATACTTTACATTTTAGGGGAATGTATACACCAGAGGAAAACAGCTGAAGTGTTCCATTCACATGACCTGTTCTACCTTATTGCAAACAAAAGATTATTCTTCTATCCACTTCATGATAATCGACCTAAACGTTAGCAGAAATAGTCTAATTCTTAGTTCCTTATAAGTAGAAGTGAAATAAGGGAGTACTCAGGATAAAGTGACAATCAAATGTTTTAAAAGGTCGTTTCCATTAGAAAAATTGAACATCCTTCTGTTTTCATGGCTAGAAGTAAAACAAAAGAAATAGGAAACGAAATATACTTCTCGTTTGAGAAAAGTTTAAGTAGCTTAAAACTGAAACCAATAGCAGGAAATATCTTGCAAAAAGTCAACTCAGAATATATATTATTATATTACATAAATTGTGTGTTTTAATGTATTTATTGTTCGTATATCTCTTACGGTTTTTCAGTTATATAAAAGTCATCCAGAATAAAGAGGTATTGAGAGGCGATTCCCAGAAAATTCAAGAACAGCGTTTTATTTGTCATGTAAATATCTTTAAAATATTTAAATCATAAACGTTTGAACTTTTTTGTTTTGTTTAGAAAAACAATTTTTTTAAAAAAGTTCATCGTGTAAAGGGCAGTTTGGTGTTGGGGCATTATCATGAAAACCTTCATGTCGCAGAAGCTAACTTAAATATAAAGTTTTGTGTTTAAGTGACTTTGTGTTTTTGAGTTCACAGACCACCTTTTTCGATACAGGGATCCTAAAACATGTATTTCAAGTTAAATTTCGGAATCGTACTTTAGGTGAAATATAATACCCACTATGTACCTGGTAGGTTGTCTTCTCAGCGTAGCTGTTTGCCAAGCTGGAGACCTGGGTTCGATTCCCGGTACTGGGATTTTTTCCCCCACTGGGAGACCTGGACGGGGTGCACTCAGCCTCGTGAGGTTCCTGTGGGGCCAATTGAGGAGCTACTTGATGGACCGCATTAACCGGCCGGAGCGCTAACCACGTCTCACCCTCCAATACTGCATCCCATCCAAAACATCTCTCATGGACCGAGATGGGGGACGCAGATTCCGGGCGGTAGTGTAAGGTTCCTTGTGAGCTTTCGTGCCAATATACTTGGTAGAGGAAGTAAAAATGAAATAATGTATAACCTGAATTTTCTGGGATAGGCTTCTGAAGTTCTCTTCATTCTAGATTACTATTATTATTATTGCTGGTATTATTGTTATTGTTATTATTATCGTTATTATTGTTATTGTTGTTATTATTATCGTTATTATTGTTATTGTTGTTATTATTATCGTTATTATTGTTATTGTTGTTATTATTATCGTTATTATTGTTATCATTATTACTATCGTTATTATTATTATTATTGGTATTGTTACTATTATTGTTATTAACACTATTATTATTACTATTATTAGTGTTATTATTGTTATTATTGTTGTTATTATTAATATTATTACTATTAATATTACTGTTATTATTATTCCTGTTATTATTACTACTATTACTATTTATGCTATTATTTATTACTTATTATGCTGGTGATTATGCAAAGAGATCAGAATTTTAAAGCCATCATATTGCTACTAGCCCTTATAACATTTGTGTGTGTGGATTAAAATCTGCTGTAGTCCCCTAAAACCCTTGTACTTACAATGAAGGTCGTGTGAATATAACACTCGCGTATTCGTGCAGCAGAGCTGGGAAACAAAAGAAGACGTTGTTGCAGATTTTTGTAGCAAGACGGTCGGCTTCCTTATCTGGCGCCAAGTTGTCTGCAGATAATGGCACGGATTCGCGCAATTGTAATAAGAGCAAATGACTTTACAACTTCTGTCGCGTCTCAGATTCCGCAAACGGGAAATCTGTTTCATTCCGAGCCTCGGCTAACGGGGCAGTTTAGTTGAGGGGTGCCCAACTATCCACATTTATACTTTCTCTACGCGACTACGTACATAGAGCATAGAGAAAGTAAGATACCGAGATTTCACCGGAAATACATGCTTTGGGAACGCCTGAATCCAGAAAAGACATTTTTAGAAACATGTCCATGAGTGAATGTTTGTGTGTGTGTCTGTGGACAGCATAGCTCAAAAGTGAAAAGACTGTTAAATACCAAGTTTGGTATCTTCCAAGGATACGACACGAAGATTTTAAACAAACCCCCCACCCCGAACTAGCCTTTACATGGAAAGAATTTCGAAAATGTTGATTTTCTCAAAAATGGTTCTAACAATTTTCATTAAGTCATAGTACCTATATTTAAGATAGTTCCATGCCAAATAAAATGCATTTCTTAAACTTTCTGGGAATAACCTCTAAAGATCTCTTTATTCTGGAAACATTTTGCATATTGCTAAACCGCAAAAGATAGTAAAAAGTTTACTACACAAAATATGTGGAACTTGTTAAGACATACAGTGTAAACCATCTTTTACTTTCTCTACACGTATTATGTACATGGTACATACAGAAGGTATTTTACCGAGATTTCACTGGAAATATATGTTTTGGGAACCCCTGAATCTAAAAAAAAACACTTTAAGAAAAATGTCCGTGTGTCCGTGAACACGATAACTCAAAATCGAAGAATCCCTTAAATACCAAACTAGGTATTTAAGTTCAGCGTCTACCAAGGTTGCGACACGAAGATTTTCAAGAAAATCCCTCCACCCAAACCCGTTTACATGGAAAAAAAAATGTCGAAGATTTTGATTTTGTAAAATGTGTAACGATTTTGATTAAAATACCGTATATTAGATATATTTACATAACAAATAAAATATATATATTGAATTTTCTGAGAATAGCCTCTGAAGACCTCTTTATTCTGGAAGAGTTTTTCTGAATTTTCCATAACATGTAAACCGTAAAAGACTCACTGCACAAAACATGTAGAGCTCGTTAAAACACACAATTTATGTCATATACGTGTTTGTGGAGTTGGCCATTTTCAAGATATTCCTTGTTATTGATTTCAGTTTTAAAATACTTAAACATTTCTCATACAGGAGCTTTTCAACTCCTGGCCACGCAAAGAAACGGATTTCAATTCCATAGCAACCACATTTTAAAACATTTGACTATCACTTTAGCCTAGTACATTCCCTTACGTTCTACTTACAAGGAAATAAGTAATAGTGTTTATGGATTAGCTTGAAGTAGAAGAATAAGCTTATTAAACAATATTTATTACAGAAATGTACAGAAAGTCATGTGAATGGAGCAAATCAGATTTTTTATAGTGTTTAACGCCCAATTTTTACTAAATATGCCACCGCAGGCGATGACACTATACATGAAATGAAGATAGAGCACCGGTGGAATGTGATAGGGGGGGAAACTGCAGAAAACCCGCCCCTTAGCCGCTTTGTCCACCACACCCATCGAACCCGGGCCACCTAGGTGAGAGGCAAGTGGTGTAACCACTCTGCCACGGCGCGGCCTATGGACATCATGGCTCTGAAACGGAGAGATGCTAAATATCAAATTAGTTCTTTAAGTTAGTATCTCCCCCCACCCCAAACTACTCTTTACAATTCTTGAAACATTTGTTTTTCTCCACATTTGCAAATAGATAAATAATACAGTATTACTGTGTTAATTATTTTAATGCTAACGTTACATTAAACGTTTTTACATTCTAATGTAAAATTATCGTGAACGCTTTAACCCACTCGTTAAACACACTCTATCACAATATGCACTAGTGACGTAAATAACCATCACACATTGTCCACAAACATTACAACACTGTGCTTATAAATCAATAGTGCACATAAGCTCAGGTCTTGTTATTTTTCTGCAACATTTTTCTCTTTTCTTCTCATGAATTTCCTTAGCATTTGCATAGCAGTGGCATTAATTCCGGACACTTTTTGGTTAAATTAACTTTCAGATTACAATATTGCATTAAACTCTTATTCTTATCTGATAAATTAGTCAGCATAATACACATTAAACCTTTTACCACACGCTGCTGCTAAATGGTCTAAATTTGGGCCAGCTTTTGAAGATAACCCATTTTATAAAATATATGTTATCACATTACAAAAAGGAGCTCAAAATTCAGGGGATCTAGTAATTTTAAGACTGACATTTCAACACCACGAGCATCATGACAAACACCAATCTTAAACGAGATTTCCCCAATTATGGACTCCCTATTATTTGAGAGCGTGCTATGTACGTAGTGTACAGAGAAGCTGTTGTAATGCACCCAAAAATTCCCTACCAAGATTTCAACGAAAATACATGTTTTGAGACTCCCTGAATAAAAAACGCATTTTCAAAAAATCCATGTGTGTGTGTGTCTGTGTGTGTGTCTTTGGGCAGCATAGCTCAAGAAGGAAAAGACTGTAAAATACCAAACTTGGTACTTAATTTTAGTATATTCCAAGGATGCGACACGAAGATTTTCAAGAAAATCCGTCCACTCCCAACTACCCTTTACATAGAATTTCTTTCGAAAATTTTGATTTTCTCAAAAATGGCTTTAACGATTTTTATTAAAATACTGCATATTAAAGCCATTTATATCACAAATAAAATGTATATCTTGAATTTTCTGGTAATAGCTTCTAAAGACCTGTTTATTCTGGATGAATTTTGCTAACTTTGGCATAACTACTAAATCGTAAGAGAAACACAAAAACTTACTATACAAAAATGTAGGTCTTATTAAAATCCACAAGTTATGTCACACTCATTTTTTTCGTGGAGCTTACCGTTTTCGAGGTATTCCTTGTTACTAGTTTCAGGCGTGAAGTACTTACACTTTTCTGATACGGGAGTGTCCGTTTTTCTTTTGTTCTACTCCTGGCCAAGCAAAGATGCTATTTGCAATGAAAATCGCATGACAGCTTTTAAAACATTTGACTATCACCTTAGCCTAGTGCATTCCCTTAGTTCCCTTCTACTTATAAGAAAGTACGTAATACAATTCTGCTAATGTTTATCTCGATTAGCTTGGCGTTGAAAGAAAAATTATCTTTTGTAAGAACTTTGTAGAGTAGCTCCAGAAAGTCATGTGAGTGTAACACATCAGATTTTTATATTTTATATTGGATGTAAAATATAATAAGAAGTATACTTGGAATATATTCTGTTTGGTTTTTACTGTATCAAATATTAAATATAATAAATTATTATTCTCTTATATTAAGGGCTCAAAATTGGGGAAATCTTGTATATTTAAGGGTATGCTGTTCATAATATTGAAGTGCCTATTTCCAAAAATTAATAGATTTATACATTTTTCGAGTTCTTTTATTATAAAATGCAGCAATAATTCCAATGTTTATATTATATGTAATGTAAAATAAAATAATACGTATATATTTCTAAACCAATATGTTTATAAAAGTTGAGCCCAATAAGCTCCAGGTTGTATTTAAAGGTTTAACAGTGTACTATCCTGGCGCTTCCTGACTATAATTTACTGGCTAAGAATAATGCAGAATGAGAGTATTATCTGAAAGTTAATTTAACCAGAAAGTGTCCAGAATTAACGCCATTACCCTATATCACTTTTTACTTTCTTTGGATTCATTATGTTATTTTTAAACTTTCTCTACACGTACTATGTACATGGTGTATAGAGAAGGTATTGTATTACATCCAAAATTCGATACCGAGATTTCACCGGAAATACAAGTTTTGAGACACCCTAAATTCAAGAAAAGCATTTTTAGAAAAAGGTCAGTTAAGGTAGAAAAAGTTCGACAGCATAGCTCAAAAAAGTTAAGTACAAAAGGATGCGACACAAAGATTTTCAAAAAAATCCCTCCCACACCTAGCTACCCTTTAATGGAAAATGTTTTAAAAAGTTTGATTTTCTGAAAAATGGCTCTAACGATTTTGATTAAAATAGCGTATATTAAAGATATTAAATATCACAAATAAAGTTTTTATCCTGTATTTTCTAAGAATATCCTGCGAATTTTATACAACTAGTAAAGCGTAAGAGATAGACAAAATTTGTACATCCTGTTAAAATACAATTTGCGTCATATAGCGGCCGCGCCGTGGTGGTTAGACCACTTGCCTCTCCCCTAGCCGGCCCGGGTTCGATCGCAGTGAATTACAAGACACACGAAAGAAAACCCTCTCCTCCTGTCACTCGAAATATGTTTGGGTCAAACACGTGCTCGACATTTTCCAATCTGCGCTATGTGTTTCAGCGTTCACTGGTTTCTCTACCATGAGAAGCTCGCTAAAGTACCTAGCCTTACAGCTTCGTGGCGCAGGGTTCTAGTCCCGTCTCGGGCATGGGTGTTTGTAAATGTCTATATGTCTGTGTATCTGCACGTAAAAACGAAACAAATATGAAAACAACAGGGATAAATATACAGTATAAGGAAAGAAGTAAAAAAATATGATGTGTTCCATTCACACGACTTTCTCTACATCGCTGTAACAAATTGCTGTTAAAAAGCATATACTTCTATCTCTTTATAATATTCGAGATAAACATTAACAGAAATTGTCTTATTAATTCTGCAAAAAAGGCATTTATGACATATTATGTACTTTAACGAAGTCTATATATTTTAGGTGGTAATTTTTTGTGTGTTTCTTACTTTACCAGTTATGTAAAATCCAGCAAAATTCACCCACAATAAAGAGGTATTTAGAGAATATTCCTTGAAAATTCAAGATAAACATTTTCTTTGCCATATAAATATTTTAATATAATGCATTTTAATCAAAATCGTTAGAGCCAATTTTGAGAAAATCAAAATTTTCAAAAATTTCCCATGTAAAGGGCTGTTCTGAATCCCCCCATTTTGATAAAAATCTTCGGTCCCATCCCTGAAACATAATAAACTTAAATACCAAGTTTGATATTTTACCGACTTTGCGCTTTTGAGTTATCGTGTTCACAGACACACCGACATACACAGGGACCTTTTTCTTAAATGCTTTTTTTATACAGGGGACCCTAAAACGTGTATTTTCGGTGGAATCTTGGTATTGAATTTTTGTTGTAATACAATACCTTCTCTATACACAATGTACATAGTACGTGTAGAGAAATTCAAAAACTTATGTGTTACACTCACATGAGTTTCTCTAGATACTCCAAATAAAAACAGTTCTTACTAAAGATTACTCTTTTATCTCCACCACGCTAATCAAAATAAATAGTCGTATTACTTGCTGCTTCCTTGTAAGTAGAAGGGAAACACACTAGGATAAAGTGATAGTCAAATGTTTTAATAACTTATCGGTGTTTGAGGTTCGGTTCGTTTGCATGGTGCAGTTAGAGAAAAGTATTACATATTTTAAAGCTGAAAGCAATAATAGGTAATATCTGAGAAACAGTCAGTTCTTCAAAAAAGCGTATTAGAGAAATTATGTGTTTAAAAAATAATGTATATTTTTTCTGTGGTAAGTTTTTGTCTATCTCTTATGTTTTATCAGTTATACAAAATTGCGCAACATTGATTCAGAATAAAGATGTCTTTAGAGGCTATTCCCTGAAAATTCAGGATATATATTTTATTTGCCATATAAATATCTTTAATATACGGTATTTTAATCAAAATCGTTACAGCCATTTTTTTTTTTGAGAAAATCAACATTTTCGAAAATTTGTCCATGTAAGGGGCACTTGGGGTGGGGGATTTTCTTGAAAATCTTTGTGTCACATCCTTGGAAGATAGTGAATTTAAATACCAAATTTGGTATTTAACGGACTTTTCGTTTTTGAGCTATGCTGCCCACAGGCACACACGGACATTTAGGGGGTTCTAAAACATGTATTTCCGGTGAAATCTCGGTATCGAATGTTTGGGTGCATTGCAATACATTCTCTATACACTATGTACACAGCTCGTGTAGAGAAAGTAAAAGGTTTGTGTTTACAGTTTGGAAGAGCAATGTTTGGGTGCATTACAATACCTTCTCTATACACTATGTACACAGCTCGTGTAGAGAAAGTAAAATGATTGTGTTTATAGTTTGGAAGAGCAATGTTTAGCTCTCGCTTGTATTGTTCGCTTCTGGAAAGGGGAACATTCAATACGTCAAAGTCAAAGTTGAGAGCGCTTTTCTTTTTGGACATCCTTGTCTGTGTACAGAGTACAAGAAAATATGGAACTTGCTTGGAACTTTTACTGCCGCGAGGACCTGAACCTCACTTCTTAGCACCAGTTACCCCTTCTTCCGCCGTCTTTCGTTTCTCTGCAGAATTATTAGAGCCGTTTTATGATGCTATGGTGATGAGGATGCTCGCAGAATCCTCCCAATAGACCTCCTCTACTTATATACAACAATCTGCTTCATGCTAAATATTAGTAAAAGTGCAACCAATAATTCAGGCTATCTCGAAGAAGATTATCCCCACAGCAACAAAAAGGTATTTGATATAAACAGTTTTTTTTAACGTTGATTAACCTGGTTGGTCATATCGGACGTGGATGAAATTGGTGAAAGGATGCTCAAATGATCTCGGGGTCCATGAAGCCTAAAGTTACTCGACATTCGTCTTCTTAGGACAAGGGAAAACCACGAGAAAAAACACAAACCTTATGCGGGCAATTCACTCGAAGGGAGATTTGAACTCGCGCCCTGTTGAATGTGAGGCAGACACGCTACTACCCAGCCGGTCCAACCTGTGATCCACAATTTGTGCACCAAGTTTTCGTTTACTAGTTATACAAAACCCATCCAAGCTGACTTCTCACCCCGGAGGTCCTAGGTTCGATTCCCGGCTGGGGCGGGTATTTTAACGAGATCCACAATTTGTGCACCAAGTTTTTTTCTAGCTCTTACCGTTTACTAGTTATACAAAACCCATCCAAGCTGACTTCTCTCCCCGGAGGTCCTAGGTTCGATTCCCGGCTGGGGCGGGTATTTTAACGAGATCCACAATTTGTGCACCAAGTTTTTTTCTAGCTCTTACCGTTTACTAGTTATACAAAACCCATCCAAGCTGACTTCTCTCCCCGGAGGTCCTAGGTTCGATTCCCGGCTGGGGCGGGTATTTTAACGAGATCCACAATTTGTGCACCAAGTTTTTTTCTACCTCTTACCGTTTACTAGTTATACAAAACCCATCCAAGCTGACTTCTCACCCCGGAGGTCCTAGGTTCGATTCCCGGCTGGGGCGGGTATTTTTTCTTTACCCAGAATTATTCCCTATGCCCCACAGAAGTATGTATGTGAGAGCGAATGTTTGAGGGAAATAAAACGATTTAAAGCAAACGTAATGAACCTACAGACAACAAGTTGTTTCTAGCCCAAAGCCCCCGATATCACCTTACATGTTAGAGGGGGCTATACAAATCAAACAAAAAAGTAATTCAGAATGAAGAGGTCTTCAGAGGCTATTCTCAAAAAATTCAAATTACTTTACATTTGTTTCGTCATAGAAATATGCTTTAATTTGAATAAAAACATCGTTAGAACTATTTTTGAGTAAATTAAAGTTTTTTTATTTAAAGGGGGATTTGTTTTAAAATCTTCGTGTCGCATCCTTGGAAAGTACCTAACTTAACTACCCAGTTTGGTATTTAACCGACTTTTCGTTTTTGAGCTATGCTGTCAACAGACACACACACATGGATATCTGCCTATTTTTACTTTCACGTAGTGTATAGAGAAGGTATTGCACTCCACCCAAAAATTCGATACCCAGATTTCACCGGAAATACATGTTTTGGGTCCCCCGATTCCAAAAAAAAGAATTTTCAGAAAAAGGTCCGTGTGTGTGCGAGTTTGTGTCTATGGACAGCATAGCTCAAAAACGAAAAACCGTTGAATACAATTCTTTTTTTAAATAATATGAGCGGTGATCAATTTGGTATCTTCCAAGGGTGGTCGTTTCCTTAGCGCAGTGGTAGCGTTGCTGCTTACCAAGCGGGAGAACTGGGGATTTTTCCCCCGCTGGGAGACCTGGACCGAGGTGCACTCAGCCTCGTCATGTACCTGGGGGGGCTACTTGATGGAGAAGTAGCGGCTTCAGGTCATGAGAATCGCACTGACCGGCCGGGAGGGGTTCGAGGCGCTGAGCACGTCTGTCATTAAACGAGACGCAGCGGCCGGGCGGCAGGCTAAGGTTCCTTGTCAGCTATCGTGCCATGGAGTTAAGTTTGGTGTCTTGCGAAGATTTTAAAGAAAATTTCCCCACCCTCAGCTACCCTTTATATGGGACTTTTTCTAACGATTTTGATTAAAATATCGTATATTAAAGGTTTTACCTAACAAATAATATATATCTTGAATTTTGTATAACTGCTAAATCGCAAGAGATAGACAAAAACTTATCACACAAAAATGTAGAGAACAACAAAACACACAATTTATATTATATATATATATATATTCGTGGAGTTGATTGTTTTTTATATATTCCTTGTCTTTGGTTTCAGCTTTGAAAAACTTGTACTTTTCTCATTCTGGAATTTGTCATCTCCTGTCCATACAAATAAAGGAACTTCAGTCACATAGCAACCAGCATTTGACTATCACTTTAACCTATGCTACTACCTTATTTCCCTTCTTCTTACAAGGAAGCAAGTAATAAGACTATTTCTGCTAATTTATTCTCGATTAGCATGAAATAAATAGAAGCATAAGCTTTCTAACAATAATTTGTAGCAGAGATGTAGAAAAGGTCATGTGAATGGAACACATCAGATTTTTATACGTTATTCCACATTTTTTTAAATGTGAAAATAAAGAAAGAACATTTAATGTACATTATTGTTTTCCAAATTTCACCTATAACCAAGATTAATAACCCAAAATATGTGAAGTGTTTATTCATTAACCTTTTTTTTACCAATTCTGTAACAAACCATTGTTGAAAAAAGCTTATTCTTCCATTTAATGCTAAAGCATTAGCAGAATGTTCTTATTACTTGCTTCCTTGTAAGTAGAGGAAAATAAGGGAATACACTAGGCTAAAGCGATAGTCAAATGTTTTAAAATGTGGTTGCTATGGGATTGAAATGGGTTTGTTATGTGGCCAGCAGTTGAGGAATATCTGAAAACGGTCAACTGCACCACAAAAATTCATATGACATAAACTGTTCATTTTAATGGGATCTACAGTTTTTGTGTAGTATATATATATATATATATATATATATATATATATATATCCTTTAATATATATCCATGGCACGATAGCTCACAAGGAACCTTGACCTACCGCGCGGCCGCTGCGTCCCCCGTCGCGGTCCATGATGGGGTGCAGTATTGGAGGGTGAGTCGTGGTCAGCGCCTCGAACACCCCCGGCCGGTTAATGCGGTCCTCATGACCTGGAGCGGCTACTTTTCAATCAACTAGCTCCTCAATTGGCCCCCCCCCAGAGACCTCACGAGGCTGAGTGCACCCCAGACCAGGTCTCCCACCAGGGGAAAAATCCCTATGCCAGTACTGGGAATCGAACCCAGGTCTCCCGCTTAGCAGCTGCACTATATATATATATATATATATATATATATATATATATATATATATATATGTGTGTGTGTAATAAAAAAGCTAATTAAATAAGGTTTTAAACTATTAATATGAAGTCAGAGATTAAATCTCCAACTTTGTTATAGCTTTATTGAACATCTTTGTTATTTAGGAGTTTTGTAACAATAATTACTTCACTAGAAATTTTATCGTAGCCCATAAATGGAAGTATAGGAAGGAAGCGATGCTAAAGATTTTGACGTCGGAAACAATGCATCACCCATCGCCGGGTTTGGGAACTGAAGGCTAGCACGTTACACCACCACGCAATGGCTAATTGACACACTGTGCAGAGAGACTGCTGACTCAGTGTATGTCTCGTATAGGAACATAATCCAGTAAAACTTCATTAATACACAGAACTGGAATCTTCGGAGCATGAAGCAGAAGTGTGGAGTGTTCGCAATTGGATTTCAGCTCGAGCTTCATCAACCGAACACGTTTAACATCTGTGATACTTCTCCCTCGCCCCACACACTGGAGCTGGCTTGTACCATGTTCAAGGTATTCATTTAATAGTTTCCTCTCCATCAAGTTTTGACCCGTTCATTGTTTAGCCTTATTGTAGGTCCACCCCAGGGCGGATAGAATAACATGAGAGTAACTTCAAAGAGCGGCCGAAACCGGACGGTGGCGGAAGAGCCACCGTGGAGGGTCCCTAAATATTCCGTTTAGTTCTTCATCCCGACGTGGGGAGCGCAAACTCTTTAGGTCTACAGACAACTTCCACCTTCATCCCGCCGCCTCGAGCTCTGTTTCTAGAACGCAGTCACCACCACAGAAAGGCGTCACCAACGCAGTCCTGGACGACACAACCATGAAACAGACCGGTTGGATAAATCAGAGATAAATTAATAAGCAGGAAGTTCGGGGGAATGAAAAATACTCCCCAGTATTTGCCTAGTGACCCGGTAAACCCCCGAAAAACCCATGGTCGACCACAGGATCTGCTGAGTTTCAGTCTCAAATTAAATTAAATGAAATGGAGTGTTATTTATGGACACTCTTTAACTGCTGTGGTTCTCAACGTCTCATTCTATACTGGGCGGCAAATACCGATTAATTTTGCCCAGAGGTCTTATCAGGATTGAGGTTCTTTTATGTGCCCTAAGTCTACGACACGGGACCGACGGATTAACTTCCCTTCCGAAGGAAGCCATGCTAAGGATGTTTACGCCATCGTCTTCCGCCGGGTTTGAACCCGCGAGCTTGGGTATATGAAGTTAGCATGGTAACCACTACAACACGGAGGCCGACTGCCAGGCTCAGACGAAGCGCCTGAGCCAGTCATCAAGAATGTTTCAGACGGCCAGTAGTACCAGCCCAACTATTGCTCATTACTGTTTATTTACTCTTAGACAGGAATGCCAATAGGTAACGTTTAAACGGTAGACAGAGGAACCTCGTGCACTGGCTAACACTCCCAGGGGGTCGCAGGCCAACAGAGACGCGCAGAAGTCCCCAGCACGACCCGTCAGCCACTTATCCTCAACGGTCACGTATAATTGGCTGCCGTTGTGGTAATTGTCAAGTGTAGGGAAAAAAAATCTGATGTGTGCCATTCTCGTGACTTTCTCTACATCTCTGCAACAAATTATTGTTAAAAAGCTTATGTTTCTAATTACTTCTTGCAAATCAAGTAAAAACTAGCAGAAATAATCTTATTACTTGCTTTCTTGTAAGCAGAAGCGAAATAAGGGAGTAGCATAGGTTAAAGTGACAATCAAAAGCTGGTTGTTATGTAACTGAAGTTCCTTTGTTTATATGGACAGGAGTTGATAAACTCCCGTTTGAGAAAAGTATACTTTTTTCAAGGCTGAAACAATTAACAAGGAATATCTCAAAAACGATCAACTCCACGAAAAATATATTTATAAAAAAATATAAACTGTGTGTTTTAACGTGCTCTACATGTTTTGTTTGGTAACTATTTCTCCATCTCTTACGGTTTAGCAGTTATTGAAAATTCCGTAAACTTCATCCACAATAAAGTAGTCTTCAGAGGCTATCCCCAGAAAGTTTAAGATATACATTTTATTTATTTGTCAGGTATACGATATTTTAATCAAAGCCGTTAGTGCCATTTTTTAGAAAATCAACATTTTCGAAAAACGTTCCATGTAAAGGGTAGTTTGGGGTAGGGGATTTTCTTGAAAATCTTCGTGTCGCATCCTTGGAAGATACCAAACTTAAATACCAATTTTGGTATCTAAGGGTCTTTTCGTTTTTGAGCTATGCTGCCCACAGACACATACACACATACACACACCCACACACACACAGATACGCACAAGGACATATTTCTAAAAACGCTTTTTTTATTCAGGGAAACCCAAAACACGTATTTCCGGTGAAATCTCGGTATTGCTTTTTGGGTGCATTACAATTCCTTCTCTATATGCACTATGTGCATAGTGTATAGAGAAAGTATTGTATTGCACCCAAAAATTACATACCGAGATTTCACCGGAAATATGTGTTTTGGGTCCCCCGGAATCCACAAAAGGCATATTTGGAAAAAGGTTCCTGTGTGTGTGTGTCTGTCCGTCCGTCTGTGTGTGTCTTGGACAGCATAGCTCAAAAACGAAAAGACCGTTAAATACCAAACTTGGTATTTAAGTTTGGTATCTTCCAAGGATAAAACACAATGATTTTCAAGAAAATCCTCCACCCTAAACTACCCTTTACATGCAAACAATTTCGACATTTTTGATTTTCTCAAAAATGGCTTTAACATCTCTTATATTTAAGATATTTACATGCCAAAGAATATGTATATCTTGAACTTTCTGGGGATAGCCTCTGAAGACTACTTTATTGTGGATGAATTTTATTGAAATTTGATAACTGCTAAACCCTCAGAGGAAGATCACGATTAAACGCACAATTTATGTCATATCGATTTTTTTCGTACTCTTTTTTATACTTTTCTCATACGGGAATTTGTCAACTCGTGTCCATAGAAACAAAGGAACTTCAGTCACATAGTTGACTATCACTTTAACCTATGGTACTCCCTTATTTCGCTTCGACTTACAAGGAAGTAAGTAATAAGACTATTTCTGCTAATTTATTTCAGTTACAGAGATGTAGAGAAAGTGACGTGAATGCAACACGTCAGATGGGAAGATGTCCTCCGTTTGCCTGTTCAACGTCCACCATCCTTTCTGGGACTTCATACATAGAATTTTGCAGACAGTGTTTAGGAATATTAACAATTTCTTGCAAGATAGCATCTTTCAATTGTTGGATTTGTCAGGAAAACTTCTTCTTTAAGATAAGTCCACAAACAGTCGGATTCAGATCTGGAGATCGTAGCGGCCACGTTGTTGCAAGTGTCCATTGATGGTCAAAGATCTGGTTAATTAATTGTTTTGCAGAGGTGTGGATATGAAACTCCTCATAAACAATGACATCATTGATTACCTTTGGCCTTCAAGATTTCTTCTAATCACTAATGAGAACCAGTTTCCTGATTAAATCTCTTTAATTACAAATGTAGCATGGTCCTTCTCTTAACTGGTAAGAGTTCTAAATTTTGCTTAAGATATTTTAATTAAAAATAAAATTAATATCTTTAACTTTCTAGGTAGAGCCTCTGAATACCTCTTCATTCTGGACGGCTTTTGTAAGGCATATACAAAAACTTACTGTATAGTAAAACACATAAATTATGTCATATACATAGCCTCTTTCCTACTTTCTCTACGCGTACAATGTACACAGTAGATGGAGAAGGTATTGTATTTCATCCAAAAATCCCCAACATATATTTCACCGGCAATACGTGTTTTGAGGACCCCTGAATACAGAATTAGATATTTAGGACGTGTGTAGAGAGCAGAGCACGAAAACCAAATGTCTCTTAAATTCAAAAATTTGTATCAAGTCCAAGTTTACAAAACCAAAATTTTCAGGAAAATCCCCCAATGCAAACTACACTTACATAGAATTTTTTTTTAATTCTCAATTTTCTAAAAAGGTTACCTAGACTTTGATTACAATACCGTATATTAAAGATTTTACATGAAAACAAAATATACATCCTGAATTTATTGGGAACAGCCGCTGAAATATTCTTCATTCTGAATCCTGGGCAGAAAGCCAAGGTCACTTCATAGAAAGTGTAAATATCCCTAAAAAACACAACATTGTGTTTTGTTTATTAAGACCATATGATTTCTGAGCTCTGTCACTTTATAATATTGTGTTTTGTTTATTAAGAGCATATGATTTCTGAGCTCTGTCACTTTATAATATTGTGTTTTGTTTATTAAGAGCATATGATTTCTGAGCTCTGTCACTTTATAATATTGTGTTTTGTTTATTAAGAACATATGATTTCTGAGCTCTGTCATTTTATAATATTGTGTTTTGTTTATTAAGAACATATGATTTCTGAAATCTGTCATTTTATAATATTGTGTTTTGTTTATTAAGAACATATGATTTCTGAAATCTGTCATTTTATAATATTGTGTTTGGTTTATTAAGAACATATGATTTCTGAGCTCTGTCACTTTATAATATTGTGTTTTGTTTATTAAGAACATATGATTTCTGAAATCTGTCATTTTATAATATTGTGTTTTGTTTATTAAGAACATATGATTTCTGAAATCTGTCATTTTATAATATTGTGTTTTGTTTATTAAGAACATATGATTTCTGAGCTCTGTCACTTTATAATATTGTGTTTTGTTTATTAAGAACATATGATTTCTGAGCTCTGTCACTTTATAATATTGTGTTTTGTTTATTAAGAACATATGATTTCTGAGCTCTGTCACTTTATAACATTGTGTTTTGTTTATTAAGAACATATGATTTCTGAGCTCTGTCATTTTATAATATTGTGTTTTGTTTATTAAGAACATATGATTTCTGAGCTCTGTCACTTTATAATATTGTGTTTGGTTTATTAAGATCATATGATTTCTGAGCTCTGTCACTTTATAATATTGTGTTTTGTTTATTAAGAACATATGATTTCTGAGCTCTGTCATTTTATAATATTGTGTTTTGTTTATTAAGAGCATATGATTTCTGAGCTCTGTCACTTTATAATATTGTGTTTTGTTTATTAAGAGCATATGATTTCTGAGCTCTGTCACTTTATAATATTGTGTTTTGTTTATTAAGAACATATGATTTCTGAGCTCTGTCATTTTATAATATTGTGTTTTGTTTATTAAGAACATATGATTTCTCAGCTCTGTCACTTTATAATATTGTGTTTTGTTTACTAAGAACATATGATTTCTGAGCTCTGTCACTTTATAATATTGTGTTTTGTTTATTAAGAACATATGATTTCTGAGCTCTGTCATTTTATAATATTGTGTTTTGTTTATTAAGAACATATGATTTCTGAGCTCTGTCACTTTATAATATTGTGTTTTGTTTATTAAGAACATATGATTTCTGAGCTCTGTCATTTTATAATATTGTGTTTTGTTTATTAAGAACATATGATTTCTGAGCTCTGTCACTTTATAATATTGTGTTTTGTTTACTACGAACATATGATTTCTGAGCTCTGTCACTTTATAATATTGTGTTTTGTTTATTAACAACATATGATTTCTGAGCTCTGTCACTTTATAATATTGTGTTTTGTTTACTAAGAACATATGATTTCTGAAATCTGTCATTTTATAATATTGTGTTTTGTTTATTAAGAACATATGATTTCTGAGCTCTGTCACTTTATAATATTGTGTTTTGTTTATTAAGAACATATGATTTCTGAGCTCTGTCATTTTATAATATTGTGTTTTGTTTATTAAGAACATATGATTTCTGAGCTCTGTCATTTTATAATATTGTGTTTTGTTTATTAAGAACATATGATTTCTGAGCTCTGTCACTTTATAATATTGTGTTTTGTTTATTAAGAACATATGATTTCTGAGCTCTGTCATTTTATAATATTGTGTTTTGTTTATTAAGAACATATGATTTCTGAGCTCTGTCATTTTATAATATTGTGTTTTGTTTATTAAGAACATATGATTTCTGAGCTCTGTCACTTTATAATATTGTGTTTTGTTTATTAAGAACATATGATTTCTGAGCTCTGTCACTTTATAATATTGTGTTTTGTTTATTAAGAGCATATGATTTCTGAGCTCTGTCATTTTATAATATTGTGTTTTGTTTATTAAGAACATATGATTTCTGAGCTCTGTCATTTTATAATATTGTGTTTTGTTTATTAAGAACATATGATTTCTGAGCTCTGTCATTTTATAATATTGTGTTTTGTGTATTAAGAGCATATGATTTCTGAGCTCTGTCACTTTATAATATTGTGTTTTGTTTATTAAGAGCATATGATTTCTGAGCTCTGTCACTTTATAATATTGTGTTTTGTTTATTAAGAACATATGATTTCTGAAATCTGTCATTTTATAATATTGTGTTTTGTTTATTAAGAGCATATGATTTCTGAAATCTGTCATTTTATAATATTGTGTTTTGTTTATTAAGAACATATGATTTCTGAGCTCTGTCACTTTATAATATTGTGTTATGTTTATTAAGAACATATGATTTCTGAGCTCTGTCACTTTATAATATTGTGTTTTGTTTATTAAGAACATATGATTTCTGAGCTCTGTCATTTTATAATATTGTGTTTTGTTTATTAAGAGCATATGATTTCTGAGCTCTGTCACTTTATAATATTGTGTTTTGTTTGTTAAGAGCATATGATTTCTGAGCTCTGTCATTTTATAACATTGTGTTTTGTTTGTTAAGAGCATATAATTTCAGAGCTCTGTCACTTTATAATATTGTGTTTTGTTTGTTAAGAGCATATGATTTCTGAGCTCTGTCACTTTATAACATTGTGTTTTGTTTATTAAGAGCATATGATTTCTGAGCTCTGTCACTTTATAATATTGTGTTTTGTTTATTAAGAGCATATGATTTCTGAGCTCTGTCACTTTATAATATTTGGATTTTTCTTGAGTGGAGAAACTCCATCTGATTTACATCTCTTTTGTTTTACTCCTGGCCATAAAAACAAAAGCGAATGACAATGACATAGCGACAGGTTTTAAAGCATTTGTATTCCTTTCTAATTATAAGGAGCTGCTTAAAGATCATTTTTC
Source organism: Hymenopus coronatus (assembly GCA_030762935.1). Lineage (NCBI taxonomy): Eukaryota > Metazoa > Arthropoda > Insecta > Mantodea > Hymenopodidae > Hymenopus > Hymenopus coronatus. The sequence goes on from CM060890.1 coordinate 148,690,434, forward strand.
CTAATGTTTACTTATTGTGGTTAGCATAATGATCTTTCTAACTGCAGTGTGTATGTTCAACAGGAAGAGAAAGTAGAGGTGTGAGTTTTGTGGAGTTAACCATTTTGTAGATAATCCTTGTTATTTCTTCCTATTTTTTCCATTATTATATTTTTACTTTCTCTACACGTACTATGTACGTATAGGCAAGCTATTGTATTGCACCCAAAAATTCGATACGGTGATTTCACCGGAAATACAGATTTTGGGACCCCCTGAATACAAAAAAGGAATTTTTAGAAAAAGTTTGGGCTGTGTTGTGTATCTGTGGATAGTATAGACCAAAAACGAAACGACCGTTAACTAACAAACTTGGTATTTAAGTTTGGTATCTTCCAAGAATGCGACACGGAGATTTTCAAGAAAATCCCCCCACCCCCAACTAGCTTTTACATGGAACTTATTTCGAAAATTTTGATTTTCTTAAAAATGGCTCTAATGATTTTGATTAAAATACTATATATTAAAATCATATCCATCTCAAATACTATTTAATTTTCTGGTGATAGCTTCTGAAGACCTCTTTATTCTGGCTGAATTTTGCATAACTGGTAAACCGTAAGAGATATACAAAAAGTTGCTGCACAAAAAATGTAGGTCTGGTTAAGACACACAATTTATGTTTCATGGGTGGGGGGGAGTTGAGATATTCCTTGTTATTAGTTTCAGTTTTTAAATACTTAAACATTTTCATGCGTCAACACGCAAAGAAACGGACTTCAATCCTATAACAGCCACATTTTGACTTTATCCTTGTGTATTTCCCTTCTATTTACAAGAAAGCGTTTCTGTTAATGCCTATCTTAATTAGCATTAAGTAGGTAGAAGAATACTCTTTTTCAACATCAATTTGTTTTAGAGATGTAGAGAAAGTCATGTGAATGGAAAACATCAGGGTTTTTTTTTTTTTTGTTTATTAAGAGGATATTTTATTCGAGCTATTTCCAAAATATTGGTTTCAATTTTACATAAAATTTTCTTAAAGGGAAGGCTTCATTCGTTCCATATATTTTTTGTTTTACTCCTGGTCATGGAAAGAGAATCGAAATTCAATGGCGATGACATAGCGATAGATTTTAAGCCATTTGAATGTCCTTTAGGCTTTTGTATTCCCTTCTACTTATAAGGAGCTACTTAAGACCTCTTCTGCTAACGTTTGTTGTGCTTATCATAATTTATATTAATCTTTTTAAGAACAGTTTGTATGCAGAGCAGGTAGAGAAAGTCATGTGAAAGGAACACGTCTGAATTGTTGTGTGAGTTAACCATTTCATTGATATTCCTCGTTATTTTTCCCTTCTTTTCCATCCTTCTACTTTTTTTCGAAATAGAAGTCGTTATTCGCTTTTCTTTCAGCTGGTCAAGGAAAGAGAATGGACTTTGAATATATAGAAACCAGCTTTTAGAGCATTTGTGTATCACTTTATCCTAGTGCACTCCCTTATTTCCCTTCTACTTACAAGGAAGTAGACTATTTCTGTTAATGTTTATCTCGATTATTATGATGTACATAGAAGAATAAGCTTATTAATAATAATTTGTTGCAGGGATGTAGAGAAAGTCATGTGAATGGAACTTTATTGAAAACGTGTGTTTGCGGTTGGGTATGGAATTTTTGGACGGAATACAATACTTATCAGGAGAAAGTTAGAAGACGTTAATATGATTTGTGTAGATAATGAAGCACTGCATGCTGGGAGAACACAGCAAGATATTAGATTTTACCTTAATTGCACTTTACTTGCTCGCAGCCTTAATTCGATATCGTCTCCAGTCGGTAGAGAACGAGTAATTGATTGGAATAATTTGTTCTTATTCTTACATCAGCAGATTTTTTGTATATCTGCTGTTGCAGAATTTCTAAATTAAAATCTTCATCGTTTCGAGAAACTGCGTCGATCAATCAGACGATTCCAAACCTGTACACTCGTTTTTAAGTTGCAACTTACAAGGAAATACAGGATATTTGTGTACACACAGTTATGTTCCTGAACACAGAGTTTACCAGATAAAACCCTAATACACTGTTGAAAAGCGGGCCTATCTCTGGAACTGGCATTCGAGCGGTCCGGGTTCGATCCCCACTAACCGCGCACTCTGACCCCGGGTCTTCCTGGGTCGAATGTTGGATTGCTGTATATTTACTATCCTACATTTCCCTTCTTCATCTTTCCCGACTGACCTGAGGTTTTGCAGGCAGATGGCACGGTTGCTTGCTCCGAGTGAAACTATCTTCCACCTGGTTGAAACTAGATGACGTTGTAGAGGCCTCTTTCCAGTCTCCCGGCGCCTTTGTAAACTCAAATGCGCAACAGCGCTGCCATCTAGTAAACGTTAGGGACTTCCTACGTCTTAATAATCGTGTTTATAAGTATTGTAATGTATGTATGTTTTATATTCAAATTAAACTGATGTGTACTTTGACTTGCACGAATGTGTCAAATGTTTAGCATTTAGCAATAACACAAGGCCTGTAAAGCCTGATGCTTTGATATTTTACACTCTAGTACATAATTGTAAATGTTTGCGTTGTAAACTCTATAACATATTTGTAAACATGTATTGTAATTTGAGGACATTTATAAGGAGTACATAATACAATAATCATATTTTAGTTTTATATAACTACTAGTAGTAACTATTATGTTGATAATTAGAAAACTATCATCTGACATTACATCAGTGTTACATATAATGAAACGATATTTATTTAAACATTTAACACTAATTTTTGATACTCTTTGTTTTTATGTGCATGCAAAAAAAAAAAGCAGGAAGTACGTATGCTTTTATGTAGCACATTAAGTATAGTGCAGTGGCATACGGGCCTCAAAAGCAAATGGTGTGATTATATGTCTATTCTGTTGTTTTTGTAAACTATGGTTTTAGCAGTAGAGCTTTATACAGGTATATAAACATATGTATACATGTATATGCCTTGACAAGTTCTATGTTGAGTGACTTCCTGGCCTAAACTAGCCTACAGATTCTGTTGTTTTGTAACCCTAGAGCTTTATACAGTAGTATATAAACATATGTATATACCTTGACAAGTTCTATGTTCAGTGCTTCCTGGCCTAAACGAACCTACAGATTCTGTTGTTTTGTAACCCTAGAGCTTTATACAGTAGTATATAAACACATGTATATACCTTGACAAGTTCTATGTTCAGTGGCTTCCTGGCCTAAACTAGCCTACAGATTCTGTTGTTTTGTAACCCTAGAGCTTTATACAGTAGTATATAAACATATGTATATACCTTGACAAGTTCTATGTTCAGTGCTTCCTGGCCTAAACGAACCTACAGATTCTGTTGTTTTGTAACCCTAGAGCTTTATACAGTAGTATATAAACACATGTATATACCTTGACAAGTTCTATGTTGAGTGACTTCCTGGCCTAAATGAGCCTACAGATTCTGTTGTTTTGTAACCCTAGAGCTTTATACAGTAGTATATAAACACATGTATATGCCTTGACAAGTTCTATGTTCACTGCTTCCTGGCCTAAACGAGCCTACAGATTCTGTTGTTTTGTAACCCTAGAGCTTTATACAGTAGTATATAAACACATGTATATATACCTTGACAAGTTCTATGTTGAGTGACTTCCTGGCCTAAACGAGCCTACAGATTCTGTTGTTTTGTAACCCTAGAGCTTTATACAGTAGTATATAAACATATGTATATAACTTGACAAGTTCTATGTTGAGTGACTTCCTGGCCTAAACGAGCCTACAGATTCTGTTGTTTTGTAACCCTAGAGCTTTATACAGTAGTATATAAACATATGTATATGCCTTGACAAGTTCTATGTTGAGTGACTTCCTGGCCTAAACGAGCCTACAGATTCTGTTGTTTTGTAACCCTAGAGCTTTATACAGTAGTATATAAACACATGTATATACCTTGACAAGTTCTATGTTCAGTGCTTCCTGGCCTAAACGAGCCTACAGATTCTGTTGTTTTGTAACCCTAGAGCTTTATACAGTAGTATATAAACATATGTATATACCTTGACAAGTTCTATGTTCAGTGCTTCCTGGCCTAAACGAGCCTACAGATTCTGTTGTTTTGTAACCCTAGAGCTTTATACAGTAGTATATAAACATATGTATATACCTTGACAAGTTCTATGTTCAGTGCTTCCTGGCCTAAACGAACCTACAGATTCTGTTGTTTTGTAACCCTAGAGCTTTATACAGTAGTATATAAACACATGTATATACCTTGACAAGTTCTATGTTGAGTGACTTCCTGGCCTAAACGAGCCTACAGATTCTGTTGTTTTGTAACCCTAGAGCTTTATACAGTAGTATATAAACACATGTATATACCTTGACAAGTTCTATGTTCAGTGCTTCCTGGCCTAAACGAGCCTACAGATTCTGTTGTTTTGTAACCCTAGAGCTATATACCTTGACAAGTTCTATGTTCAGTGCTTCCTGGCCTAAACGAGCCTACAGATTCTGTTGTTTTGTAACCCTAGAGCTATATACAGTAGTATATAAACACATGTATATACCTTGACAAGTTCTATGTTCAGTGCTTCCTGGCCTAAACGAGCCTACAGATTCTGTTGTTTTGTAACCCTAGAGCTTTATACAGTAGTATATAAACACATGTATATACCTTGACAAGTTCTATGTTCAGTGCTTCCTGGCCTAAACTAGCCTACATATTCTGTTGTTTTGTAACCCTAGAGCTTTATACAGTAGTATATAAACACATGTATATACCTTGACAAGTTCTATGTTCAGTGCTTCCTGGCCTAAACGAACCTACAGAATGTTTTCTAATCTAACCTAATCTCAGCGCTTAGCTCCGTTGTTTCCCCTCCTCTCATCCCTTTCCTCGGGGGTTGGTCGGCCGCAATAGATCAGTACTTGGTGGCAATTTTTCGACGTGTCCCCCGCCGTTAACATGCTCTAACCTTTAACCTCTCTAAATGGCTCAAAGAACTCAAGTCAAAAATAATGTAAACACTAAAATACGGAATTCCTTACCTAGAAAACGTTTCTCATTTGATAATATATTACTGAGTTACCTGGCGAGCACGGACCTGAGAACTCAGGTATGCGAGTGACTCAAGGAAATAGTCAATGGGACTTTCTATTACGCCGGTGATTATTTTATACACCAACTGCCTTTGCAAGCAAGGACGGAAGTGCATACGTCACTTACTCGCGTCAAACCCTGACTACCGAAGACCTCGATGGGGGACATGTGCCAGCTTAGGTCTAATAACAGTCCAGGTTAGTGTCTCGCAACCATCCCAGACGTACCCAACCACTCATGGGTAGCGGACCACTGCCACGTCGAGGCCAACCCAATCCGAACACCCGCTTTCAGGAGAGGCTTGCTGTTCGGCCCGACTACTTCTAGTAATGTCAGAAGTATCCCGGGTGCTCGGGGTCCGCAGCAGCTGAAGAGGTCAGACCCTCCCCCCTGTGGGAATGACTACTTGTACAGGCTGTCATTCTCCGGGGATGGGCAAATGATAGCTTCTGGTCCTGGAGTCGCGGGTTCAAACCTAGCGGAAGCCTATGGTTTTATTTGGGGATAGAAATTCTTAACCTGACCTTGTTCGAGACGGAAGTAATGACGTTGGAAACTATACTGGTTAAGAACGTGCATGAATAAAACTCAATTTAATCTTTACTTTCCCTAGCACAGAAGATAGAGAAAATACTGTATTCCACCAAACAATTCGATACGGAAATTTCACCGGAAATACATATTTTGAGAACCCCTGATTCTGTAGCATTAAAGGTGGTTCGATCTCTCCGTCTCCCGATAACTCTAGAACTCTAGAAGATCCCAGCCAACGAGCGCTGCGCTCGTCAGACAGCCACATAGAAAGTAAATTGTCGATTGTGTTTCCGATGTGACGTAAAGGCCAAACGTTAGCATCTCAGCCACGGTTTTCTGTATATTATTATATTTAAAAAGTTCTGCACGATTTAGTTATTTCTATTTTCACTTTTCACTGCATATAGTAAGTATGGGATGTATTGCATTATATCCAAAAATTGAACAGCGAGATTTTGCGGGAAATACACGTTTTGATAGTTTAGAAAAAACATCCGTGTGTCTGTGAAGGGCACAATTCAAGAACGAAAAGTCACTTGATATTTACATCCGTGTGTCTGTGAAGGGCACAACTCAAGAACGAAAAGTCACTTGATATTTACATCCGTGTGTCTGTGAAGGGCACAATTCAAGAACGAAAAGTCACTTGATATTTACATCCGTGTGTCTGTGAAGGGCACAACTCAAGAACGAAAAGTCACTTGATATTTACATCCGTGTGTCTGTGAAGGGCACAATTCAAGAACGAAAAGTCACTTGATATTTACATCCGTGTGTCTGTGAAGGGCACAATTCAAGAAGGAAAATTCACTTGATATTTACATCCGTGTGTCTGTGAAGGGCACAATTCAAGAAGGAAAAGTCATTTGATATTTACATCCGTGTGTCTGTGAAGGGCACAACTCAAGAAGGAAAAGTCACTTGATATTTACATCCGTGTGTCTGTGAAGGGCACAATTCAAGAACGAAAAGTCACTTGATATTTACATCCGTGTGTCTGTGAAGGGCACAATTCAAGAAGGAAAAGTCACTTGATATTTACATCCGTGTGTCTGTGAAGGGCACAACTCAAGAAGGAAAAGTCACTTGATATTTACATCCGTGTGTCTGTGAAGGGCACAATTCAAGAACGAAAAGTCACTTGATATTTACATCCGTGTGTCTGTGAAGGGCACAATTCAAGAAGGAAAAGTCACTTGATATTTACATCCGTGTGTCTGTGAAGGGCACAACTCAAGAAGGAAAAGTCACTTGATATTTACATCCGTGTGTGTGAAGGGCACAACTCAAGAAGGAAAAGTCACTTGATATTTACATCCGTGTGTCTGTGAAGGGCACAACTCAAGAAGGAAAAGTCACTTGATATTTACATCCGTGTGAGTGAAGGGCACAACTCAAGAAGGAAAAGTCACTTGATATTTACATCCGTGTGTCTGTGAAGGGCACAGTTCAAGAAGGAAAAGTCACTTGATATTTACATCCGTGTGTCTGTGAAGGGCACAGTTCAAGAAGGAAAAGTCACTTGATATTTACATCCGTGTGTCTGTGAAGGGCACAATTCAAGAACGAAAAGTCATTTGATATTTACATCCGTGTGTCTGTGAAGGGCACAGTTCAAGAAGGAAAAGTCACTTGATATTTACATCCGTGTGTGTGAAGGGCACAACTCAAGAAGGAAAAGTCACTTGATATTTACATCCGTGTGTCTGTGAAGGGCACAACTCAAGAACGAAAAGTCATTTGATATTTACATCCGTGTGTCTGTGAACGGCAAGAACGAAAAGTCACTTGATATTTACATCCGTGTGTGTGAAGGGCACAACTCAAGAAGGAAAAGTCACTTGATATTTACATCCGTGTGTGTGTGAAGGGCACAGTTCAAGAAGGAAAAGTCACTTGATATTTACATCCGTGTGTCTGTGAAGGGCACAGTTCAAGAAGGAAAAGTCACTTGATATTTACATCCGTGTGTCTGTGAAGGGCACAGTTCAAGAAGGAAAAGTCACTTGATATTTACATCCGTGTGTGTGTGAAGGGTACAGTTCAAGAAGGAAAAGTCACTTGATATTTACATCCGTGTGTCTGTGAAGGGCACAACTCAAGAAGGAAAAGTCACTTGATATTTACATCCGTGTGTGTGAAGGGCACAACTCAAGAAGGAAAAGTCACTTGATATTTACACCCGTGTGTCTGTGAAGGGCACAACTCAAGAAGAAAAAGTCACTTGATATTTACATCCGTGTGTCTGTGAAGGGCACAACTCAAGAACGAAAAGTCACTTGAGTACCAAACTTGATCTTCCAAGGATTCGATACAAACGTTCCCACCTCAAAAACCTTTATATAGAAAATCTTTATAAATGTTCTCAAAATGGCTTGGGCCCACGACTTTGGGGAACAAGGGCCACCCCTAGACCACGGAGGATGAACTTTACATACCTGTCAGAGTTAATACACAAAACATACAGATCTTGTTAAAACACACAACTTAAGAGAAATGCATTCTTTTTACTTTCTCTACACGTACTAAGTATATAGTGTATAGAGAAGGTATTGTATTGCACATAAAATTCGATACCGAGATTTCACCGGAAATACCCGTTTTTGGTCCACCTAAATCAAAAAAGGATTTTTGGAAAAACGTCCGTGTGTGTCTGAGGATAGCATATCTCAAAAACGAAAAGTCCGTTAAGTACCAAAGTTGGTATTTAAATTCAATGTCTTCCAAGGATGCTACACGAAGATTATAAAGTAAATCCCCCACCCCAACTACCCTTTACATGCAAATTTTTTCGGAAAGTTTCATTTTCTCAAAAATGGCTTTAACGATTTTAATTAAAATAAGGTATATTCACAACATATTTACCTGAAAATTAAAATTTATATCTTGAATTTTATGAGAATCGCCTCTGAAGACTACTTTATTCTAGATGAATTTTACGAAATTTTGCATAACTGGTAAACCGTAAGAGATGGACAAAAACTTACCACACAAAAATGCAGAGCACTTTAAAACACAAAATTAATTATATATACATTTTTTCCGTGGAGTTGGTCGTTTTGAGATATTCCTTTTTTTTGGGTTTCAGCTTTGAAAAATGTATACTTTTCTCATACAGGAACTTGTCAACTCTCAACACACAAAGGGACTTCAGTCACATAGCAACCAGCTTTTGACCATTACTTTAACCTATGGTACTCCCTTATTTCGCTTCTATTTACAAGGAAGCAAGTAATAAGATTATGTCTGCTAATGTTTTCTTGATTAGCATGAAGTAAATAGAACTATAAACTTGTTAACAATAATTTGTTTCAGAGATGTAGAGAAAGTCATGTGAATTGAACACATCAGATTTTTTGTTGTGTTTTTGTGGCGTTAAAGCATTTCCAATGTATTCTTTGTTATTGATTTAAATATTCCTATAGATACGTTTGTCAAATAGGAAGTCCTCATTTGTTTTTCCCCTGTCTGTACAAAGACAACGAAATTTAAAGTTATCATTTAGCAGCTAGCTCTTAAAAAGTGGCCTAAGCTCTTTGGCCTCGTGTATTCCCTTATTCTCCTGTAACTAAAACGAAACTTCAAGTTACCGTTTAGCAGCTAGCTCTTAAAAAGTGGCCTAAGCTCTTTGGCCTCGTGTATTCCCTTATTCTCTTGTAACTAAAACGAAACTTCAAGTTACCGTTTAGCAGCTAGCTCTTAAAAAGTGGCCTAAGCTCTTTGGCCTCGTGTATTCCCTTATTCTCTTGTAACTAAAACGAAACTTCAAGTTACCGTTTAGCAGCTAGCTCTTAAAAAGTGGCCTAAGCTCTTTGGCCTCGTGTATTCCCTTATTCTCTTGTAACTAAAACGAAACTTCAAGTTATCGTTTAGCAGCTAGCTCTTAAAAAGTGGCCTAAGCTCTTTAGCCTCGTGTATTCCCTTATTCTCTTGTAACTAAAACGAAATAAGTATGAGTATACTTCTTCCTATGCTTATCTTGATTAGGCTGCAATACATGGAATAATTATCTACTCTAAGAATGCTTCGTTACAGAATATGTGTAAAAATCATGTGAATGTAATACGGAATTTTCTTTTTCCATTTGCAAAATATCAGCTTTTGTGTCTTAAAATTCAAGTATCCAGTCAAAGAATTCCTTTTGTCTGCTTACTCTGTAATTCATGCACAAGAAAGTCCAAACTGTACAAAAAATCTGACGTGTTCCACTCATTTGACTTTCTTTAATCTATAAAATGTATTATTCTTAAAAAGTTTATTCCTCTATCTACTTCATGCTAATCGAGATAAACTTTAACAGAAATGGTCTTATTACTTAGTTGTTTGTAAGCAGAAGGGAAAGAAAATCTGACGTGTTCCATTCGCATGACTTTCTTTAATCTATAAAATGTATTATTCTTAAAAAGTTTATTCCTCTATCTACTTCATGCTAATCGAGATAAACTTTAACAGAAATGGTCTTATTACTTAGTTGTTTGTAAGCAGAAGGGAAAGAAAATCTGACGTGTTCCATTCGCATGACTTTCTTTAATCTATAAAATGTATTATTCTTAAAAAGTTTATTCCTCTATCTACTTCATGCTAATCGAGATAAACTTTAACAGAAATGGTCTTATTACTTAGTTGTTTGTAAGCAGAAGGGAAAGAAAATCTGACGTGTTCCATTCGCATGACTTTCTTTAATCTATAGAATTTATTACTCTTAAAAAGTTTATTCCTCTATCTACTTCATGCTAATCGAGATAAACTTTAACAGAAATGGTCTTATTACTTAGTTCTTTGTAAGCAGAAGGGAAAGAAAATCTGATGTGTTCCACTCACATGACTTTCTTTAATCTATAGAATGTATTACTCTTAAAAAGTTTATTCCTCTATCTACTTCATGCTAATCGAGATAAACTTTAACAGAAATGGTCTTATTACTTAGTTCTTTGTAAGCAGAAGGGAAAGAAAATCTGATGTGTTCCATTCACATGACTTTCTTTAATCTATAGAATGTATTACTCTTAAAAAGTTTATTCCTCTATCTACTTCATGCTAATCGAGATAAACTTTAACAGAAATGGTCTTATTACTTAGTTCTTTGTAAGCAGAAGGGAAAGAAAATCTGACGTGTTCCATTCGCATGACTTTCTTTAATCTATAGAATGTATTACTCTTAAAAAGTTTATTCCTCTACCTACTTCATGCTAATCGAGATAAACTTTAACAGAAATGGTCTTATTACTTAGTTCTTTGTAAGCAGAAGGGAAAGAAAATCTGATGTGTTCCACTCACATGACTTTCTTTAATCTATAGAATGTATTACTCTTAAAAAGTTTATTCCTCTATCTACTTCATGCTAATCGAGATAAACTTTAACAGAAATGGTCTTATTACTTAGTTCTTTGTAAGCAGAAGGGAAAGAAAATCTGATGTGTTCCATTCACATGACTTTCTTTAATCTATAGAATGTATTACTCTTAAAAAGTTTATTCCTCTATCTACTTCATGCTAATCGAGATAAACTTTAACAGAAATGGTCTTATTACTTAGTTCTTTGTAAGCAGAAGGGAAAGAAAATCTGACGTGTTCCATTCGCATGACTTTCTTTAATCTATAGAATGTATTACTCTTAAAAAGTTTATTCCTCTACCTACTTCATGCTAATCGAGATAAACTTTAACAGAAATGGTCTTATTACTTAGTTCTTTGTAAGCAGAAGGGAAAGAAAATCTGACGTGTTCCATTCGCATGACTTTCTTTAATCTATAAAATGTATTATTCTTAAAAAGTTTATTCCTCTATCTACTTCATGCTAATCGAGATAAACTTTAACAGAAATGGTCTTATTACTTAGTTCTTTGTAAGCAGAAGCGAAAGAAAATCTGATGTGTTCCATTCACATGACTTTCATCACATCTCTGCAGCAAATTATTGTTAAAACTTTATTCTTCTATTTACTTCATGCTAATCGAGAAAAAAATAGCAGAAATAGTCTTATTACTTGCTTCCTTGTAAGTAGAAGTGAAATAAGGGAGTACTATAGGTTAAAGTGAAAGTGAAGCTATTTCCAGAAAATTCAAGATATACATTTTATTTTTTAAGTAAATAACTTAAACATACAGATTTTAATCAAAATCGTTAGAGCCATTTTTAAGAAAATAAAAAATTTCGATAAAATGTCCATGTAAAGGATAGTTAGGGGTGGGGAGATTTTCTTGAAAATCTTCGTCTCGCATCCTTGGAATTTACCAAACTTAAATACCAAGTTTGGTTTTTAATGGTCTTTTCATTTTTGAGCTATACTGCCCACAGACACACGCACACACATACACAGAGACAGACACACACGCACATTTTTCTAAAAATAATTTTTTTGGATTCAGGGGATCTCAAAACATATATTTCCGGTGTAATCTCGGTATCGAAATTTTGGGTGTAATACAATACCTTCTATATACACTATGTACATAATACGTATAGAGAAAGTAAAAATGGTTTTCAATCCCATAGCAAGCACATTTTAAAACATTTGACCATCACTTTAGCCTAGTGTATTCCCTTATTTACCTTCTACTTACAAGGAAGTAAATAATAAGATCGTTTCTTTAATGCTTATCTCGATTAGCATGAAGTAGATAGATGAATAAGCTTATTAACAATAATTATTTACGGAGATGTAGAGAAAGTAAACACATCAGATTTTCATTTTCTCTACACGTATTGTGTACATAGTGTATAGAGAAGGCATTGCACTCCACCCAAAAATTCAATACCGAGATTTCACCGGAAATATATGTTTTATGGTTCCCTGTATCCAAAAAATCATTTTCAGGTCCGTGTATCTGTGAACACGATAACTCAAAAAAAAAAGTCGGTAAAATACCAAACTTGGTATTTAAGTTCAGTATCTTCCAAGGATGCGACACGAAGATTTTGAGAAATGTCCCCCCACACCAAACTACCCTTTACATGTAACTTATTTCGAAAATTTTTATTTTCTCAAAAATGACTAACGATTTTGTTTAAAATCTCATATATTAAAAATATTTAAGTAACAAAAAATGTATACCTTGAATGTTATGGGAATAGCCTCTGAAGACTACTTTGTTCTGGATGATGTTTACAGAATTTTGCAAAACTGCTAAACCGTAAGAGATGGACGAGAACTTACTGCACGAAAAATGTAGAGCACGTTAACACACACAATTTATGTTATATACAGTTTTTACTTGGAGGTGATCGTTTTTGAGATATTCCTTGTTTTTTTTTTTTTTTTTTTTTTTTTTGTTTCAGCTTTAAAAAACTTATACTTTTCTCAAACAGGAATTTGTCAACTGCTGTCCATACAAACAAAGGAACTTCAGTCACATAGCAACCAGCTTTTAACTATCACTTTAACCTATGATATTCCCTTATTTCGTTTTTACTTACAAGGAAGCAAGTAATAAGATTATTTCTGGCAATTAGCAGAAGGATAAGGTTTTAACAGAGCTGTAGAGAAAGTGAACAGATGAGTGTTTATGAGGCTGTGCTGTGAAGTTGGTCTGTTAAAGTGTACCTACGCACGTGCGGAGATGCGTCACCCTAGATACAAATCTGATGAAGTAATCCACTCAAAGAGAGATCGATATGCTTGGTTCCTGGTAAAGAGGATTTCCGTCCCACCTCGAGTGTTTGTCTTGCTGTTTCCATGTTCTCCCTTATGATGTGTTCCATTCACATGACTTTCTCTACATCTCTGTAACAAAATGTTCTTAAAAAGACTTTTCTTCTATCTACTTCAAGATAATCGAGATAAAATTAACAGAAATTGCTTCCTTGAAAGTAGAAGGTAAAATACTTATGTGATCCTTTGCCATGATGTTCTCTATTTGTTTGGTAAACAAACCTTTTATTCAAAACATTAATATTGTATCTATACCACACTAATCAAGGTAAACATTAACAGAAGTTGCCTTATTACTAGCTTCCTTGTAAGTACAAGGGAAATAAGAGAATGCGCAGGCTAAAGCGATAGTCTAGTCCTTTAAAAGCTGGTCACTATGTGAAACAATTGAACTTTCAGGAGTAAACAAATGAGAAATGAGGGGAAAAAATGCCATCACTAATTTTAAGTAACTTAAAATTGAAACCAATAATCCGAAATATCTCGAAAACGGTTGTGTGTGTGTGTGTGTGTGTGTGTGTGTGTGTGTGTGTGTGTGTGTAACATAAATTATATGTTTTATTGAGATTTACATGTTTTTTTTTTTTCGTATATCTCTTACGGTTTACCAGTTATATAAAAGTCATCCAGAATGACAGAGTCTATCCCCAGAAAATTGAAGATATATGTTTCGTTTGCCATAAACATATATCTTATACATAAGGTATTTTAATCAAAATCCATAAGAGCCATTTTTCGGAAATTCAAAAGTTTCTGAAAATGTTCCAATAAAGGGTAGTTTGGGTTGGGGGGAGTTACTTGAAAATCTTCGTGTTCTATCCTTGGAAGATATTCAACTCAAATGCCAAATTTGGTATTTAACCGTCTTTTTGTTTTTGAGCTATAATGCCCACAGACACACACACACAGACGCACGCACGGGATTCTATAAACATACATTCCCACTGAGATCAAACTTTTGGGTACAGTGAAACACCTTCTCTACTCACTACGTATAGAATATGGGTTACATTCATATGATCTTCTCCAGCCTTTATGGAATTAGACCAACATTTGCCTAAAATTGAAAGACTAATACATTTGTAAAAAGTCTAAATTTTAAGAAACTATATACCTCTTTAATTACCAGTTAATTGAAGCTATAAATGGTCAGGCGCATAATTATTAATAGACATTTCCTAACTTCAAACTTCATTTTGTTGTAAACTATTTTCTAACACCTTTCCAGACTCAAAATGCTCCAATATTTTATAAATTCGGTTAATAATGTATTTTTCCTCTCAAGTGATCATCTACTTTATCGAAATAATGCTCCAGTTTTGAAGCATGAATTATTAACTTTTGACAAAATACAAGAGAGCTGATTGAAATGCCATGCTTTGTATGACCAGGAATTAACAAATGACCATGTGAGATAAGCTTTAATATTTTAAAACACACTAATAACAAGGAATATATCGGAAATGGTCAACTCCACGAAAAAGATGTGGATGATAAATTGGGTGTTTTAAAGAGGTTTACATTTTTATGTAGTAAGTTTTTGTATATCTCTTGTTATGGAAAAGTCATGAAAACCGAAGAGAACGTCAGAGGCTATTCCTACAAAATATAAACGTATTTGTCACGTTAATGCCTTTATTTTAATCGAAGTCGTCAGACATTTCAGAGAAAATCAAAGTTTCGAAATCTTTTCCATGTAAAGTGTAATTTTTGGTGTCTCATCCCTAGAAGATACTAAACTTAAATATCAAATTTGGTTTTCTCACCGAAAATACATGTTTTGGGTCTCCCTGAATCCAAAATAAAAGCATTTTTAAAAAACGTCCTGTATGTGTCTGTCTGTGTGCATGTGTGTGTATGTGTCTGTGTGCATGTGTGTGTGTGTCTGTGGGCAGCATAGCTCAAAAACGAAAAGACCGTTAAACACCAAACTTGTTATTTAAGTTCGGCATCTTCTAAGGATGCGACACGAAGATTTTCAAGAAAATACTCCCACCCCCAACTTCCCTTTACATGGAATATTTTTCAAAATGTTTCATTTTATAAAAAATGGTTCTAACGATTTTGATTAAAATATCCTATATTAAAGATATTTACCTTACAAATAAAAAATATATCTTGAACTTTCTGGGAATAGCCTCCGAATACTACTTTATTCTGGATGAATTTTAAGAAATTTTGCATAACTGCTAAACTGTAAGTGATGGACAAAATCTTACCAGACAAAAAATGTAGAGCACATTAAAACACACAATTTATGCTATATACATTTTTTTTCGCGCAGTCAATTGTTTTTGAGACATTCGTTATTTTTGGTTTCAGCTTAAAAAAACTTACACTTTTCTCATATAGGAATTTGTCAATTCCTGTCCATACAAACAAAGGAACTTTAGTCACATGGCAACCAGCTTTTGACTATCACTTTAATCTAGTGTACTCCCTTATTTCGCTTCTACTTACAAGGAAACAACTAATAAGACAATTTCTGCTAAATTTTTCTCAATAAACTGAAGTAAATAGAAGCATAAGCTTTTTAACAATAATTTGTTGCAGAGATGTAGAGAAAGTCATGTGAATGGAACACATCAGATTGTTTTAAATATAGCACATTGTTCATTTTTATTACAACAATGAATTTAGACAAGAAAAACTGTTTAAATAACCAACCAAGCTAGAATTATGATACATGATAAAAATATTATTGTTAAATAAATTTCAATAAGACATCATACATATTGGAGCTTTTCCAAATGTCACAGATGGATCGTATACGGCGGCAAGGAACTGCTTTTTCCCCTTATTTTTAGTAGATTTGGTCAAAAATATCAATTACTACATTTTTGGTCCAAAAAGTACACTGAACTTTAAAATGCATATTTAGAATGTGTTAAGATTAATGTATCATGTGCTCAGACGCCATTTTAAAGCTTTGAGATGGCTATATGGGTTTATATTGTAAACTTTAAAGCAATTATTCTCTAGTGATTTTACTTTCTCTACACTACATAGAGTATAGAGAAGCATTGTATTGAACCCGAAAATTTGATACCGAGATTTTAACGGAAACACATATTTTGGTACACCCTGAATCCAAAAGACCCCCACCCAAAACTATTACATGGAATATTTTTCGACAATTTTGATTTTCTCAAAGATGGCTCTAAAGATTTTGGTTAAAATACTTTATGTTTAAGATACTTTTATAACAAACGAAATGCATATCTTGAATTTTCTGGGAATAGCCTCTGAAGACCTCTTCATTCTGGATGACTTTTGTATAACTGGCAAACCGTAAGACACAAACAAAATCTTACTTCACAAAAAATATAGAGCTCGTTAAAATACAATATTTATGCTAAGCACATATTTTTTGAAGAGTTAACAATTTTCCAGACATTCCGGATTATTGGTTTTAATTTTAGCCGCTTAAATTCTTATCAAACGGGAAGACATCTTTCTACTCGTTTCTCGTATGTTTCTGCTGGCAATTGTTTCACCTAACGACCGTCTTTTAAAGGACGACATTGTCGCTTAAGCCTGTGCATTTTCTTATTTACCTTCTTCTTGCAAGGAGTAAGAGAATTTCTGTTAATGTTTATCTCGATTAGCATGAGCTACATAAAAGAATAGGTTTTTTAACGATGATTTGTTACAGAGATATAGAGGAGGTCATGTGAATGGAACACATCAGATTTTGTTTTGTTATACTTATTGTTTTATCATATTTATAATGTATCGTTTCCCACGAAAACACAACTATATGTCTGAAATTTTTTCACAAAAAATGGCAGAATGTGTATAATAAAATATCTAGTTGGAATTTTAATATCGTAGCAATAGTTTAGTTTTAAAAAAGCATGCGCTGTTTCCCCCATTTTGTGATATAGAATAATGTTTACTAAAACATCTGATAAGTTTTTGTATTCGGGTCAGTATTAGCACAGGTAGCGTTCTCTTTCGCAGGTAGCCTGTGCGGCTCCACCCCGGACTCTAAAACCACATCTTAAGTCGTGCGGAGGTTCATCGTCGCCTTGACCAGCGGGAATCATTGTTTGCTGTCCCGTTAGTTCCCTCGGCCAGGGTCCATTCATCCCTTCGGTTCAATTCACGGACGTAACGGGATCTTAAGCCCCGAGCTCGTGACTTATACGTGTTTAAAGTCTTCCCGCTTTCACTGTACATTTATATTTCCCTTCTTGGAATAATTTAGCTATGATTTATCTTTTCCTTCTGAATAACTCTTAGCCCCGTGACATGAACTGTCTCAACGCTAATCGAGATAAACATTAGCAGAAATAGTCCTATTACTTGCTTTCTTGTAAGTAGAAGCAAAATAAGGGAGTACCATAGGTTTAAGTGATAGTCAAAAGCTGGTTGCTATGTGACTGAAGTTCCTTTCTTTGTATGGACACGAGTTGACAAATTCCTGTATCAGAAAAGTTTTTCAAAGCTGAAACAATAAACAAGGAATATCTCAGAAAAAGACCAACTCCACGAATGAAATTTATATAACATAAATTGTGTGTTTTAATGTGCTCTACATTTTTTGTGTACTAGGTTTTTGTCCGTCTCTTATGATTTAGCAGTTATGCATAATTCCGTAAAATTCCTCCAGAATAAAGTAGTCTTCAGAGGCTATTCCCAGAAAATTCAAGATATACATTTTTTTTGTCATGTAAATATCTTCACTAGGTTTTAATCGAAATCATTACAACTACTTTTGAGAAAGTCAAAATTTTAGGAAACTTTTATATGTAAAAGGTAGTTTGGAGTGAGGAGATTTTCCTCAAAACATTCATGTCACATCTTTGGAAGATACTAAAATTAAATACCAAGTTTAGTATTTTATCGACTTTTCGTTTTCGAGTTATCGAGTTATCGAGACATACACGTAGGACCTTTTAATAAAATTCCTTTTTTGCACACAGGAGACCCTAAAGCATATTTTGGTGGTGTATGAGTTATCGCTGTAGTTATATAATTCCACATCTGTTGATGTTAAAATGTAACCTGTGCAGCAACTGTTTCCCTGTCTAAATCAATGTTGAAATGTTGTGTCGTGCAAAAACAGGACTTGTTGTTTAGTCCATTCTGGAAGATTTACCAACGTTTGTCACATGTAGCAACCTAAGAGCATTTCTACAATGCTTCTGATACGGATTTTACAACATCTAGAATGCTAGATCTGCCGAATAGGGTTGATGTTCAAGCAATTCCAGCTTTAATTCCCCATTACAATCACTGAACCACGGGCCGGAGCATTTCGTGATGAAACAAATTTTTTTTTTTTTTTTTTTGCCAAATGAGATCTTTTTCTTTTTACCTCATCACTCAAACGTTGCAGAAGCTTGCGTAGTAGTCACCAGTGATACTTTTACCCTTTTTCAAAGTTATCAATAAAAATAATTACCTGTGCATTCCAGAAATCACTCGTCATAAGCTTGTTAGCTGACAAAATTGACTGTCTTTTTTGGAGTTGGTTCACCTGGCGCAATCCACTGTGATTTACTTTCTGAAGTGTAGTGATGTATACAAGTTTCATCCATGGTAATAAGGGGTTTCAAAACTTCACTGGGATTTTTACGGTAGAGCGCCACATTCTTAGCAGAAACAGTTTTTTCTTTTTGTTGCAACTTTTGATCAGATGTCAAAAAACGCAGCACCCATCTTGCACACACCTTGTGAAAGACCAAAACATTACTTAAAATATTATCTGCATGTTCTTTAGATATGTTTACATCCTCTGCTATGGCCGCGCCGTGGCCGAGTGGTTAGACCACTAGCCTCTCACCTAGACGGCCGGGGTTCGATCCCAAGCGACCGCATGTGAGATTTGTGGTGGACAAAGCGGCGCTGGGGCGGGTTTTCTCCGGGTACTTCGGTTTCCCCCGCCATCGCATTCCACCGGTGCTCCATCATCATTCATGTATCATCAGTGTCACCGCCATTAGTAGTTAAAGCGGGCGTTAAACACTACCAAAAAAAAAAAAAAAAATCCTCTGCTATCTCAAACAACTTTAATCTGTGGTCTTCCAGTACTAAACGATGAATTTTTTCAATGATCTCTGGAGTTGTCACTTCTACAGGACGTCCAGAGCGAGGCTCATCACTAGTGCTCGTACGTCCCATTTTAAACTGTGCAACCCACCTTTTAATCATTGAATATGAAGGGGCAGAGTCTTTCAATGTACTGTCCATTTCCTTCTTGATTTCTTTAGGCGTTAAGCCTTTCAAATGGAAGTATTTAATCACTGCTCCATTTTCGTGAAAACTCTAAAGTTGTCTTGTTTAAAATGCTGCCATTGGAAAACTAAACAAGATATTGACATGTAACTATGGATACAAGCTAGTCTAGAATTAAAGTATACGATGCTACTGGCCTACTGGCGCCATATCTGTGTGAGGCCCGGGACTTATCAACTTCGTGCACTCTCAATCAATTGTTCTGAATACTACGCATGACAAGGAAACACACGCATGTTGAATTATGCACACAATATACGTTTCTTGACTATCTGCAACATTTAGATGCATTTTTTTAAGAAGTCTGTAACTGTGAAAGAAAACAAATGGGCATACAGGAATTTGTCCTGGTGCTGCATAGAAACGGATTTCAATGACATAGCAAGCAGCTTTTAAAAGAAATAGGATCTGAAGCTTTCCTGGCGACGAACATATTATAGACTTCTCGGGCTTCAAGCCAGGTGTAGAGATAAAGAGCCATCGACGTTTCGGGAGCGTGCATCTCTGTCATCATCACCCACGTCTAGAATAAGCAGCATTAATCCTCCAGAATGAAGACGGCTGAGGAAGAAAAATACATCTTTCGGACACTGTGTGTGACTGCAGTCCATGACCACTGCGCAGGTCCGCTTTAGCTTAAGATGCAGTGCATAAAACGATTCAATTTTGGTAAATTTCACACATTAATATCTATCTGTTCCATTCATATAACTTTCCCTACTATTCCACAACCATTCTTCTACACTTCAAGCTAATCAAAATAAATATTAACAGAAATGTTCTTAAACTTATTTTCTAGCAAGGAGAAGGAAAATGAGGAAATATACTAGCCTAAAACGACACTCAAATGTTTTAAAATGTGGTTGCTGTGGTATTGAAATATGTTTCTTTGCGTGGCCAGGAGTTGAAAAGTTCCCTATGGTAAAGGTATTGTAAAACTGAAATCCATAACAAGGAATATCTCCAAAACGGTTAACTCCATGAAAAAAATGTATATGAAATAGATTTTGTGTCTTTGTGTGTGCTTTAATTGTCTATCTGTTACAGTTTACCAGTGATACAAAAGTCATCCGGAATGAAAAGGTCTTTAGACGCTATTCCCAGAAAATTCAAAATATATATTTAGTTTATGGCATTTAAATAAAAATCTATTCAGCCATTTTTGAGCAAATCAAAATGTTCGAAAATTGTTCCATATAAAGAGTAGTTGAGGGTGGGGGATTTTCTTGAAAATCTTCGTGCCACACTTAAACACCAAATTTAGCATTTAACCGATTCTTCGTTTTTGAGTTATACTGCCCACACACACACACACATGGACATATTTATAAAATCCCGGTGACTTACATTCACATGATTTTCTCTACATCTGTGTAACAAGTATTGTTAGAAAGCTTATTCTTCTATCTACGTTTTATAATCGAGATAAACATTAGCAGAAATTGTCTTGTTACTTGCTTCCTTGCAAGTAGAAGGGAATACACTAGCATAAACTGATAGTCAAATGTTTTTTAAAGCTGGTTGCCAAGTGGTTGAAATCCGCTTCTATGCATGGGCAGCAGTTTACAAATGTTCATGTGAGAATAGTTTAAGTACTTTCAGTCAGAAAGAAATAATAAGAAAGTTCCAAAAATGGTCTAGTCCACGAAAAAATGTATATAACAAAGTATGTGGTTTAACAAGCTAAACATTTTTAGTTAAGTAAGTTTTTGACCGCCTATTATGGTTTACTGGTTATGCAAAATTGCGCAAAATTCATTCAGAATAAAGCAGTCTTCAGAGGCTCTTCCCAGAAAATTCAAAATGTACGTTTTATTTATCATGTAAGTATCTTTAATATACGATATTTTAATCAAAATCGATGGATCCAATTATGAGAAAAGAGACATTTTCGAAATGTTTTCCATGTAAAGGGATTATCTTTAAAATCTTTGTGTCACATCCTTGTTAGATACTAAGTTTAAATACCAAATTTGGTATTTAACCGACTTTTCGTTTTGGAGTTACGCTGTCCAAAAAGACATACATGCAGACACTGACCGTTTTCTAAAAATGTTTTGTTTTAATTTATTTAACAATGTACATAGTAGGTAGGGAAGGTATTGTATTCCACCCAAAAATTCGATGTCAGGTTTCACAGGAAATGGAAGTATATGTTTTGAGGTACTTCCGCCCAAGAAAGCATTATTAGAATGTGTGTATGTCTGTGTTTGGACAGAATATTAAAGATATTTAATAAAACGTATGTCTCTTCAATTTTCTGGAAATAGCCTCTGAACATATCCTTATTTTGGATGACTTTTGCGGAATTTCGCAAACTGGTGAGCCGTAAGAGATAGACAAAAACTTACGTAGGTAATAGAAAATATAGATCTCGTTAAAACACACAATTTATGGTATATACATTTTTTGGTGAAGTTGGTCATTTTTTAGATCTTCCTTGTTATTTGTTTCGGCTTTAAAATACTTTTCTCATAAGGAATTTGTCAACTCCTGTGTAGACAAACAAAGGACTTTCAATCAAATAGTAACGAGGTTTTAAACGATTTGACTAACACTTTAGGCTAGTGTATTCCCTTATTTCCCTTATACTTACATGGAAACAAGTAATAAGACAATTTCTGCTATTTTTTCGGGATCAGCATGAAGTTAATAGAAATATATGCCTTTTAACAATAATTCATAGTAAAGATGTCGAGAATTTCATATGAATGTTACACATGAGATTTTGTTTGGATTCAGGAGATCCCAAAACATACGAGTAATTTGCAATGAAATTCCGGTATCGAGTTTTTGGGTGAACTACAATACCGGCGAACTGCAAAAATGTTGTCTGTCTCTGTTTTGTTTTGTTTTTTGCTTTTGGTGTTATGTTCCCCCCATCTCTATAACGCGATCCCATCCCAACAATATCGCCAGTAGCGCCCCGAGGTGACGGGATAATGAACTAGAAGATTGAGGTCGAAAGGGGACGAAACAGTTGAGAATCAATTCTGTTGAAAGCGCCTGCAGCGGCCGAAGCAGTTTTGGAGGTGAAGTAGCTAGCATTCCTCTTTATCTTTAATGCGCGTTTCCTTTTAGATACCGATCTTGGTACATAAAACACATTTTAATACGTTCACAAAGACACATGGAGTATTGCGGGGCATACGATCTTCCACACTTGCTCAATTTGAAACAATACTAGATATAAAAACCTGAGCTCTTCCTTTCACTGTAACAGATTACTGTTAAAAGCTTATGCTTCTATTTACTTCAAGCTAATCGACATAAACATAAGCAGAAATAGTCTTATTACTAACTCCCTTGTAAGTAAGAAAATGCACAGGCTGAAGCGATACTCTCGTCCTTTAAAAGCCGGTCGCTATGTGAAACAATTGAAATTCCATTCTCTTTTCTTGTCAGGAGTTTACAAACGAGAAGAAAGATGTCTTCCCGTTCGAGAAAAGTTCAAGTGCCTTAAAATCGATATTAATAATCCGGAATATCTCGAAAACGGTTAACTCTGCGAAAAAAATGAACACCGACATAATTGTGTGTTTTAATGACATCTACATTTTTATTAACTAAGTTCCTGTGTATCTCTTTTTACCAGTTACACAAAACACATCCAGAATGAAGAGGTCTTCAGAGGCTATTCCCAGGAAAATCAAGATATACATTTCCTTATCTTAAACATAAGGTATTTTAATCAAAATCGTTACAGCCGCTTTTCAGAAAACGAATATTTTCGAAAATGTTTCCGTGTAAAGGGATAGTTGGAGGTGAGGGTATTGTCTTGAAAATCTTCGTATCGCATCCTTGGAAGATGCTGAACTTATATATCAAGTTTGGTAGTTGACGAACTTTCATTTTTTGAGCTATGCTGTCCATAGACACACACACAGACGCGCGCAGACACAAATGCGGGCCTTTTTCTAAAATTTTTATTTTTTGGATTTACGGGGTCTCAAAACGTATATTTCCGTTGAAATCTCGGTATCGAACAGTTGGGAGCAATACAGCGATTCATGGCGAAAAACGATTTGAGTCCAAGGAAGAGGTCACCTCCCAAACAAATGCCAATTTTGAGGACCTTCCGAAATTCTAAATTTTGGAAGGCATACAAATTTGGTGAAACGCTGGGAAAAGTGTATCGAGCTAAAAGGAGATTATGATGAAGAAAAAAGAAGTAATTTGTTTTTGTATTGTTCTGAGGGCTTATTGAAAGCCCCTTGTACTAGATTAAGAAGGTGAAAAGGGAAAACATGTGATTGTAAAGCATCGTTTTCTTTTTTCTGGTGTTTCTAACACGAATAAAAGTTTGATTACTTCTTCTGCAGTTGTAACTGTCTACTCAGCGACGTTTTAGCTAGGTGGTGGGGACATCGTCACAAGCAGTACGGGATTTTACTACCGGAAGCAAGTAGTAACTACTTAGTTTGAAGCAGTCAAGTACGAGTGTACCCTTCCACTAGCTAAAGCTTTACCTGAGAATAGGTCACGCCACCCGCCTACTTAAAACATCGCTGAACGGACGGAAGTTTGAAATCTTTCCTTGGTAAAAGGCACAACCAAAATATAATGATCAATGTGTTAGGGCATATATACATATATTTTATAAATGGCAGCTTAATAAGTATAAAGATCAGTGTGATTGTTGCTTTTTCTCTTCGTCTAAATGTTTTCTGACAAAACGGCTATACATAATTTTCTACTTGATAGTGTTTGCATGGTCCTAACTGCATTGCGAAGTGAACAATGACTGTCAGTAGAGACTATCCGTTTTAGTTGCACGTTTTCACACCTCAATGCGTGACCACTGGCCTAGGCAATGCGGACTGGCACAGAGTATTTAAACTCAGTTCCGACACAACATTCCTTACCTGCTCAACCTTACCATTGTTTACGTGGAAAATAACACTATGTGTAACACACCTACTGGGATTTAATAAACAACTTGACAATTCTTAATAACTAAAATTATTAGTCCGCAAATAAAGTAAATATTGACGCAATGTATGCTTTATATTATGTAAATGTGACTAACCATCTGTAGGCCTAGATGACCCAGGTTCGATCCCAAGCGACCGCATGAGAGATTTGTGGTGGACAAAGCGGCGCAGGGACTTTTCGTTTTTGAGCTACGATATATAAACTCGCGCGCGCATTCACACACAACATTTTTACTTTCTCTAGACGTGCTATGTGCATAGTGTATAGAGGAAGTATTGTATTCCACCCAAAAATTCGATAGGGAGATTTGACCGGAAATATATATATTTGAAGATCCCCTGAGCCCGAAAAAGGCATTTTCAGAAAAATGTCCGTGTGTGTTTCTGTTTGTTGTTTGTCTATGGACAGCATAGCTCAAAAACGGAAAGTCGTTAAATACCAAACTTGGTATTCAAGCTCAGAATCGGCCGCGCCGTGGCCGAGTGGTCGCCTCTCACCTAATCGGCCCGGGTTCGATCCCTAGCGACCACATGTGAGGTTTGTGGTGGACAAAGCGGCGCAGGGGCGGTTTTCTGCCGGCTCTCCGGTTTTCCCCGCCATTACATTCCACCGGTGCTCCATCTTCATGTATCATCAGTGTCAGCGCCTGCGGTG
The DNA here is from genome assembly GCA_030762935.1 of Hymenopus coronatus. Classification (NCBI taxonomy): domain Eukaryota; kingdom Metazoa; phylum Arthropoda; class Insecta; order Mantodea; family Hymenopodidae; genus Hymenopus; species Hymenopus coronatus. The sequence goes on from CM060890.1 coordinate 148,715,548, forward strand.
CCAGAGCAGTAAAAGCGGACGTTAAACACTACCCATAAAAACAAAACACTATCTTCCAAGGATCCGACACGAAGATTTTCAAGAAAATTCCCCCACGCTCAACTACCCTTTACATGGAACATTTTTCGAAAATTCTGATTTTCTCACAAAATAGCTCTAACGATTCTGATTAAAATGTCACTTATTTATATTTAAAAAAAAACATACTTAATGAATTTTCTGGTAATAGCTTCTGAAGACCTGTTTATTCTGAATGAAGTTTGCTGAATTTTGCATAACTGGAAAACCATAAGAGATAGACAAACATTTACTGCACAAAAATGTAGATTTCGTTAAAGCGCACAATTTATGCAATATACATTTTTTTCGTGGAGTTGACTGTTTCCGAGATATTCCTTGTTATTTGTTTCAGTTTTAAAATACCGAAACTTTTCTCATACAGGAACTTGTCAACTTCTGGCAACCCAAAGAAATGAATTTCAGTCCCTTAGCAACACATTTTAAAACATTTGACTGTCGGTTTAGTCTAGTGTATTTCATTATTTTCCTCCTACTTACAAGGAACTAAGTAATAAGACCGTTTCTGCTAATATTTATCTCGATTATCATGAAGTAGGCAGAAGAATAAGCTTATTTAAAATAATTTGTTACTGACAGGTAGAAAAAGTAATGTGAATGTAAGACATAAGATTTTGTCTAAAAATCCTCTTCTTTGGATTCAGGCGATTCTAAATCGTGTATTTCCAGTGATATCGATGTTTTGGGTGGAGTGCAATACCGTCTCTACCTACGTACCTGTGCTGTGTAGAGAAAGTAAACATTGGTCTACACCAAGAGTGATAATGCAACTGCAGTTACACTTCTATCGATATCGCCTTTCTCTGACATTGATAAATTTGTATCGAGAAGACGTTTAAATACTTTTTGAAATACTTGATATGTAAGTTTATCATTCTCAACACATATTTGATAATGTAAGCTAAATTTACAATTCATTTATTAATTGCCATGGCAACAAGCACTGTAAGAGTTTGAGAGGTCATTAATACTTACAGTAGAATTAGGAAATGACATGTGCTACTTCAAGTAAAGAATCTATTGCATTAAGAAAAGAATGTATAAGAAGGGTTTGTTCATATAGTCCTTCATTTGTTCACATCAAGAATTCATTTTTTCTTAATGTTCAATAAAATATTGAAAAGCAATTTTGATTTATTATTTCTTTTATAGTTTTCTTAAGTATTTCAAAAAGCAATTGGCTAACCACGAACTGTTAGTTACTTATCAGATCTCGTATTCCCAATATACATTCCCGACCTGATAGATATAGCTTACAAGTCTTGGTACGCAATATAGTATTCTTAGTTAACAATGTTATTAATTGCTATGATCAAATCAGCACCTCCTGAATTTTGTCAATCAATATATCTACTGATATAAGGCTGTCGCTTTTAAACACATTTAAAAAGCTATGGTGTGGGCCAGGTTTGAACCCGTGACCTTAGACGAGTGCCGAACCTCGAGAAGGGTTGTCAACGTTCAAATATACACCCGAAAAAGGTTTCTAAAGCTTCATTTGAGGAAGAAACACTGCAACACATATTTTTGTGCCTTTAAAATTAGCTATCTCCTCCACTACTGAACTTTATATGCCACACAACAGTAGAATAGGGAGATGTCACATTTCCTCTCCTTTTACCAGTTCCCCAGGGCTGAGACTAAGCGATGAAGAGCTAATAGGTCTTTGTTGGGGAAGAAGCACCATGATCTGTATATAAGTAACAGAACTGACGGTAACTTCGACCAAGTGCTGGAGAAGGGACGGCAGGAGGGGAAGAAGCACCATGATCTGTATATAAGTAACAGAACTGACGGTAACTTCGACCAAGTGCTGGAGAAGGGACGGCAGGAGGGGAAGAAGCACCATGATCTGTATATAAGCAACACAGATCTGAGGGTAGGGCGTGTTAACAGCAGGGGAACTTCGACCAAGTGCTGGGGAAGGGACGGCAGGAGGGGAAGAAGCACCATGATCTGTATATAAGTAACACAGATCTGAGGGTAGGGCGTGTTAACAGCAGGGGAACTTCGACCAAGTGCTGGGGAAGGGACGACAGGAGGGAAGCAAGCACCATGATCTGTATATAAGTAATACAGATCTGAGGGTAGGCCGTGTTAACAGCAGGGGAACGTCGGTAACTTCGACCAAGTGTTAGGGAAGGTACGACAGAAGGGGAAGAAGCACCATGATCTGTATATAAGCAACACAGATCTGAGGTTAGGGCGTGTTAACAGCAGGGGAACTTCGACCAAGTGCTGGGGAAGGGACGACAGGAGGAAAGCAAGCACCATGATCTGTATATAAGCAACACAGATCTGAGGGTAGGGCGTGTTAACAGCAGGGGAACTTCGACCAAGTGCTGGGGAAGGGACTGCAGGAGGGGAAGAAGCACAATGATCTGTATATAAGTAACACAGGACTGAGGGTAAGGCGTGTTAACAGCAGGGGAACTTCGACCAAGTGCTGGGGAAGGGACGGCAGGAGGGGAAGAAGCACCATGATCTGTATATAAGTAACACAGGACTGAGGGTAAGGCGTGTTAACAGCAGGGGAACTTCGACCAAGTGCTGGGGAAGGGACGGCAGGAGGGGAAGAAGCACCATTATCTGTATATAAGTAACACAGATCTGAGGGTAAGGCGTGTTAACAACAGGGGAACGTCGGGAACTTCGACCAAGTGTTAGGGAAGGGACGACAGAACGGAAACAAGCACCATGATCTGTGTATAAGTAACACAGGACTGAGGGTAGGGCGTGTTAACAGCAGGGGAACGTCGGTAACTTCGACCAAGTGTTAGGGAGGGGACGACAGAAGGGAAACAAGCACCATGATCTGTATATAAGCAACACAGATCTGAGGGTAGTGCGTGTTAACAGCAGGGGAACTTCGGCCAAGTGCTGGGGAAAGGACGACAGGAGGGAAAGAAGCACCATGATCTGTATATAAGTAACAAAGGATTGAGGGTAGGGCGTGTTAACAGCAGGGGAACTTCGACCAAGTGCTGGGGAAGGGACGGCAGGAGAGAAAGAAGCACCATGATCTGTATATAAGCAACACAGATCTGAGTGTAGGGCGTGTTAACAGCAGGGGAACTTCGACCAAGTGCTGGGGAAGGGACGACAGGAGGGGAAGAAGCACCATGATCTGTATATAAGTAACACAGGACTGAGGGTAGGGCGTGTTAACAGCAGGGGAACGTCGGTAACTTCGACCAAGTGTTAGGGAAGGGACGACAGAAGGGAAACAAGCACCATGATCTGTATATAAGTAACACAGATCTGAGGGTAAGGCGTGTTAACAGCAGGGGAACTTCGACCAAGTGCTGGGGAAGGGACGGCAGGAGGGGAAGAAGCACCATGATCTGTATATAAGTAACACAGGACTGAGGGTAAGGCGTGTTAACAGCAGGGGAACTTCGACCAAGTGCTGGGGAAGGGACGGCAGGAGGGGAAGAAGCACCATGATCTGTATATAAGTAACACAGGACTGAGGGTAAGGCGTGTTAACAGCAGGGAAACTTCGACCAAGTGCTGGGGAAGGGACGGCAGGAGGGGAAGAAGCACCATTATCTGTATATAAGTAACACAGATCTGAGGGTAAGGCGTGTTAACAACAGGGGAACGTCGGTAACTTCGACCAAGTGCTGGGGAAGGGACGACAGGAGGGGAAGAAGCACCATGATCTGTATATAAGTAACACAGATCTGAGGGTAAGGCGTGTTAACAGCAGGGGAACTTCGACCAAGTGCTGGGGAAGGGACGGCAGGAGGGAAACAAGCACCATGATCTGTATATAAGTAACACAGATCTGAGGGTAAGGCGTGTTAACAACAGGGGAACGTCGGTAACTTCGACCAAGTGTTAGGGAAGGAAAGACAGAAGGGAAAAAAGCACCATGATCTGTATATAAGCAACACAGATCTGAGGGTAAGGCGTGTTAACAGCAGGGGAAATTCGACCAAGTGCTGGGGAAGGGACGGCAGGAGGGGAAGAAGCACCATGATCTGTATATAAGTAACACAGATCTGAGGGTAAGTTGTGTTAACAGCAGGGGAAATTCGACCAAGTGCTGGGGAAGGGACGGCAGGAGGGGAAGAAGCACCATGATCTGTATATAAGTAACACAGATCTGAGGGTAAGGCGTGTTAACAGCAGGGGAAATTCGACCAAGTGCTGGGGAAGGGACGGCAGGAGGGGAAGAAGCACCATGATCTGTATATAAGTAACACAGGACTGAGGTTAAGGCGTGTTAACAGCAGGTGAACTTCGACCAAGTGCTGGGGAAGGGACGGCAGGAGGGGAAGAAGCACCATGATCTGTATATAAGTAACACAGTATTGAGCGTAAGGCGTGTTAACAGCAGGGGAACTTCGACCAAGTGCTGGGGAAGGGACGGCAGGAGGGGAAGAAGCACCATGATCTGTATATAAGTAACACAGGACTGAGGGTAAGGCGTGTTAACAGCAGGAAACTTCGACCAAGTGCTGGGGAAGGGACGGCAGGAGGGGAAGAAGCACCATTACCTGTATATAAGTAACACAGATCTGAGGGTAAGGCGTGTTAACAACAGGGAAACGTCGGTAACTTCGACCAAGTCCTGGGGAAGGGACGACAGGAGGGGAAGAAGCACCATGATCTGTATATAAGTAACACAGGACTGAGGTTAGGGCGTGTTAACAGCAGGGGAACTTTAGTAACTTCGACCAAGTGCTGGGGAAGGGACGGCAGGAGGGAAACAAGCACCATGATCTGTATATAAGTAACACAGATCTGAGGGTAAGGCGTGTTAACAACAGGGGAAAGTCGGTAACTTCGACCAAGTGCTGGGGAAGGGACGACAGGAGGGGTAGAAGCACCATGATCTGTATATAAGTAACACAGATCTGAGGGTAGGGCGTGTTAACAGCAGGGGAACTTCGACCAAGTGCTGGGGAAGGGACGTTAGGAGGGAAACAAGCACCATGATCTGTATATAAGTAACACAGATCTAAGGGTAGTGCGTGTTAACAGCAGGGGAACTTCGGTAACTTCGACCAAGTGCTGGGGAAGGGACGACAGGAGGGGAAGAAGCACCATGATCTGTATATAAGTAATACAGGACTGAGGTTAGGGCGTGTTAACAGCAGGGGAATTTTGGTAACTTCGACCAAGTCCTGGGGAAGGGACGACAGGAGGGGAAGAAGCACCATGATCTGTATATAAGTAACACATGACTGAGGTTAGGGCGTGTTAACAGCAGGGGAACTTTAGTAACTTCGACCAAGTGCTGGGGAAGGGACGGCAGGAGGGAAACAAGCACCATGATCTGTATATAAGTAACACAGATCTGAGGGTAAGGCGTGTTAACAACAGGGGAACGTCGGTAACTTCGACCAAGTGCTGGGGAAGGGACGACAGGAGGGGAAGAAGCACCATGATGTGTATATAAGTAACACAGGACTGAGGGTAAGGCGTGTTAACAGCAGGGGAACTTCGACCAAGTGCTGGGGAAGGGACGGCAGAAGGGGAAGAAGCACCATGATCTGTATATAAGTAACACAGGACTGAGGTTAGGGCGTGTTAACAGCAGGGGAACTTCAGTAACTTCGACCAAGTGCTGGGGAAGGGACGGCAGGAGGGAAACAAGCACCATGATCTGTATATAAGTAACACAGATCTGAGGGTAAGGCGTGTTAACAACAGGGGAAAGTCGGTAACTTCGACCAAGTGCTGGGGAAGGGACGACAGGAGGGGTAGAAGCACCATGATCTGTATATAAGTAACACAGATCTGAGGGTAGGGCGTGTTAACAGCAGGGGAACTTCGACCAAGTGCTGGGGAAGGGACGTTAGGAGGGAAACAAGCACCATGATCTGTATATAAGTAACACAGATCTAAGGGTAGTGCGTGTTAACAGCAGGGGAACTTCGGTAACTTCGACCAAGTGCTGGGGAAGGGACGACAGGAGGGGAAGAAGCACCATGATCTGTATATAAGTAATACAGGACTGAGGTTAGGGCGTGTTAACAGCAGGGGAATTTTGGTAACTTCGACCAAGTCCTGGGGAAGGGACGACAGGAGGGGAAGAAGCACCATGATCTGTATATAAGTAACACATGACTGAGGTTAGGGCGTGTTAACAGCAGGGGAACTTTAGTAACTTCGACCAAGTGCTGGGGAAGGGACGGCAGGAGGGAAACAAGCACCATGATCTGTATATAAGTAACACAGATCTGAGGGTAAGGCGTGTTAACAACAGGGGAACGTCGGTAACTTCGACCAAGTGCTGGGGAAGGGACGACAGGAGGGGAAGAAGCACCATGATGTGTATATAAGTAACACAGGACTGAGGGTAAGGCGTGTTAACAGCAGGGGAACTTCGACCAAGTGCTGGGGAAGGGACGGCAGAAGGGGAAGAAGCACCATGATCTGTATATAAGTAACACAGGACTGAGGGTAAGGCGTGTTAACAGCAGGGGAACTTCGACCAAGTGCTGGGGAAGGGACGGCAGGAGGGGAAGAAGCACCATTATCTGTATATAAGTAACACAGATCTGAGGGTAAGGCGTGTTAACAACAGGGGAACGTCGGGAACTTCGACCAAGTGTTAGGGAAGGGACGACAGAACGGAAACAAGCACCATGATCTGTATATAAGTAACACAGGACTGAGGGTAGGGCGTGATAACAGCAGGGGAACGTCGGTAACTTCGACCAAGTGTTAGGGAGGGGACGACAGAAGGGAAACAAGCACCATGATCTGTATATAAGCAACACAGATCTGAGGGTAGGGCGTGTTAACAACAGGGGAACGTCGGTAACTTCGACCAAGTGCTGGGGAAGGGACGACAGGAGGGGAAGAAGCACCATGATCTGTATATAAGTAACACAGGACTGAGGTTAGGGCGTGTTAACAGCAGGGGAACTTTGGTAACTTCCACCAAGTGCTAGGGAAGGGACGGCAGGAGGGAAACAAGCACCATGATCCGTATATAAGTAACACAGATCTGAGGGTAAGGCGTGTTAACAACAGGGGAACGTCGGTAACTTCGACCAAGTGTTAGGGAAGGAAAGACAGAAGGGAAAAAAGCACCATGATCTGTATATAAGCAACACAGATCTGAGGGTAAGGCGTGTTAACAGCAGGGGAAATTCGACCAAGTGCTGGGGAAGGGACGGCAGGAGGGGAAGAAGCACCATGATCTGTATATAAGTAACACAGGACTGAGGTTAAGGCGTGTTAACAGCAGGTGAACTTCGACCAAGTGCTGGGGAAGGGACGGCAGGAGGGGAAGAAGCACCATGATCTGTATATAAGTAACACAGATCTGAGGGTAGGGCGTGTTAACAGCAGGGGAACTTCGACCAAGTGCTGGGGAAGGGACGTTAGGAGGGAAACAAGCACCATGATCTGTATATAAGTAACACAGATCTAAGGGTAGTGCGTGTTAACAGCAGGGGAACTTCGGTAACTTCGACCAAGTGCTGGGGAAGGGACGACAGGAGGGGAAGAAGCACCATGATCTGTATATAAGTAATACAGGACTGAGGTTAGGGCGTGTTAACAGCAGGGGAATTTTGGTAACTTCGACCAAGTCCTGGGGAAGGGACGACAGGAGGGGAAGAAGCACCATGATCTGTATATAAGTAACACAGGACTGAGGTTAGGGCGTGTTAACAGCAGGGGAACTTTAGTAACTTCGACCAAGTGCTGGGGAAGGGACGGCAGGAGGGAAACAAGCACCATGATCTGTATATAAGTAAAACAGATCTGAGGGTAAGGCGTGTTAACAACAGGGGAACGTCGGTAACTTCGACCAAGTGCTGGGGAAGGGACGACAGGAGGGGAAGAAGCACCATGATCTGTATATAAGTAACACAGATCTGAGGGTAGGGCGTGTTAACAGCAGGGGAACTTCGACCAAGTGCTGGGGAAGGGACGGCAGGAGGGGAAGAAGCACCATGATCTGTATATAAGTAACACAGATCTGAGGGTAGGGCGTGTTAACAGCAGGGGAACTTCGACCAAGTGCTGGGGAAGGGACGTTAGGAGGGAAACAAGCACCATGATCTGTATATAAGTAACACAGATCTAAGGGTAGTGCGTGTTAACAGCAGGGGAACTTCGGTAACTTCGACCAAGTGCTGGGGAAGGGACGACAGGAGGGGAAGAAGCACCATGATCTGTATATAAGTAATACAGGGCTGAGGTTAGGGCGTGTTAACAGCAGGGGAATTTAGGTAACTTCGACCAAGTGCTGGGGAAGGGACGACAGGAGGGGAGGAAGCACCATGATCTGTATATAAGTAACACAGGCTGAGGTTAGGGCGTGTTAACAGCAGGGGAACTTCGGTAAGTTCGACAAAGTGCTGGGGAAGGGACGTTAGGAGGGAAACAAGCACCATGATCTGTATATAAGTAACACAGATCTGAGGGTAGTGCGTGTTAACAGCAGGGGAACTTTGGTAACTTCGACCAAGTGCTGGGGAAGGGACGACAGGAGGGGAAGAAGCACCATGATCTGTATATAAGTAACACAGGACTGAGGTTAGGGCGTGTTAACCGCAGGGGAACTTTGGTAACTTCGACCAAGTGCTGGAGAAGGGACGGCAGGAGGGGAGGAAGCACCATGATCTGTATATAAGTAACACAGGACTGAGGTTAGGGCGTGTTAACAGCAGGGGAACTTCGGTAACTTCGACCAAGTGCTGGGGAAGGTACGTTAGGAGGGAAACAAGCACCATGATCTGTATATAAGTAACACAGATCTGAGGGTAGGGCGTAATAACAGCAGGGGAACTTCGACCAAGTGCTGGGGTAAGGACGGCAGGAGGGAAACAAGCACCATGATCTGTATATAAGTAACACAGGACTGAGGGTAAGGCGTGTTAACAGCCATGGAACTTCGACCAAGTGCTGGGGAAGGGACGGCAGGAGGGGAAGAAGCACCATGATCTGTATATAAGTAACACAGGACTGAGGGTAAGGCGTGTTAACAGCAGGGGAACTTCGACCAAGTGCTGGGGAAGGGACGGCAGGAGGGAAACAAGCACCATGATCTGTATATAAGCAACACAGATCTGAGGGTAGGGCGTATTAACAGCAGGGGAACTTCGACCAAGTGCTGGGGAAGGGACGGCAGGAGGGGAGGAAGCACCATCATCTGTATATAAGTAACACAGGACTGAGGGTGGGGCGTGTTAACAGCAGGGGAACGTCGGTAACTTCGACCAAGTGCTGGGGAAGGGACGACAGGAGGGGAAACCACAGGGAACGACGGAGCTAAGTGCAGAGACGCACGGAAGTCCCTAACAGTTCCATAGCTGGCAGCCATGGCGCGCCAAGGAGGCTATACAGGCGCCTGGTAGCGTGTCTGTCACATTCAAGAGGTCGCGAGTTCGAATCTCGCTTAGGGTGAGTTACCAGGATAAGTTTTTTTCGGGGTTTTCCCTTATTATGAGAAGACGTATGTCAATATAACTTTATGCTCCATTATCATTTGAACATCAAGATCATTTGAACATCATTTCACCAATTTCAGTCGCCATCAGATATGACTTACCAGGTTAAAAGGGCGTTAAGTCTGACCTTAACCAAGGTGAAGATCTTTATTCGGAGCAAACAACTGCGCCATCTGCCTGCAAAGCCTCAAGTGGCGCCGATCTAAAAGACGAAGAAAGGAAATGGACGGGAAAGAAACCGTGGTAGATATACAACACTCCAGCATCCGCCTAAGCAGACCCGGGAAAACCACGAAAAACCCAGGGCCAGAGTGCTTCGTCAACGGGGAGCGAACCTGGACCTCTGACACACAGATTTAAATTTTAAGGAAAACGGCTCCAGGAAAGTAATACAATTCTATAAGCAAAGAAACAATAGAATGTCTAAATCGCAGATAAAGTATAGGAGGAAAGCGTCGGTTGTTGGCCCGTTTTCTCGGAGGATGTTGCACTTGCGCCCTCTGGTCATATACGCTCCATATTGCCCAGCCCTTGCCGCTCGGAGAGAGGAGTCCATATTTTGGACTAAAACACACGTTTGCATTGTATAAATAATGCGGGGGAGGGAGGTCAGTTTGCTGGCGCTGTGCCTGCCCTATGGCCTTTAGCCTGGTCAATTCTTGGCTCCTTGCCTTGCTTACAAGGTTAAACCAGACCCACTTTTTTGTCTGTCTTAAGGAGAAATGAACAACCGCTTTTCTGCCAACTTTCCTGGCAAGAAGCGCAATTTTCCTTTTAATCCGCAAACCTAGTCCAGCAATGATTTATACAAGATTCTCTCCGCGCTAAAAACTTGCGGCTTTTCAACATTTCCTTGCTCCGCTTTCAACATTAAAATGAAATCAGAGTCGCTGGGAAATGATTTTCTTCCTTCTCCATTCCTTAAGGCATTCAGAAACTTGGGTTTTACTTTCTGCACTCTATCTATCTATCTATCTATCTATCTATCTATCTATCTATCTATCTATCTATCTATCTATCTATCTATCTATCTATCTATCTATCTATCTATCTATCTATCCATCCATCCATCCATCCATCCATCCATCCATCCATCCATCCATCCATCCATCCATCCATCCATCCATCCATCCATCCATCCATCCATCCATCCATCCATCCATCCATCCATCCATCCATCCATCCATCCATCCATCCATCCATCCATCCATCCATCCATCCATCCATCCATCCATCCATCCATCCATCCATCCATCCATCCATCCATCCATCCATCCATCCATCCATCCATCCATCCATCCATCCATCCATCCATCCATCCATCCATCCATCCATCCATCCATCCATCCATCCATCCATCCATCCATCCATCCATCCATCCATCCATCCATCCATCCATCCATCCATCCATCCATCCATCCATCCATCCATCCATCCATCCATCCATCCATCCATCCATCCATCCATCCATCCATCCATCCATCCATCCATCCATCCATCCATCCATCCATCCATCCATCCATCCATCCATCCATCCATCCATCCATCCATCCATCCATCCATCCATCCATCCATCCATCCATCCATCCATCCATCCATCCATCCATCCATCCATCCATCCATCCATCCATCCATCCATCCATCCATCCATCCATCCATCCATCCATCCATCCATCCATCCATCCATCCATCCATCCATCCATCCATCCATCCATCCATCCATCCATCCATCCATCCATCCATCCATCCATCCATCCATCCATCCATCCATCCATCCATCCATCCATCCATCCATCCATCCATCCATCCATCCATCCATCCATCCATCCATCCATCCATCCATCCATCCATCCATCCATCCATCCATCCATCCATCCATCCATCCATCCATCCATCCATCCATCCATCCATCCATCCATCCATCCATCCATCCATCCATCCATCCATCCATCCATCCATCCATCCATCCATCCATCCATCCATCCATCCATCCATCCATCCATCCATCCATCCATCCATCCATCCATCCATCCATCCATCCATCCATCCATCCATCCATCCATCCATCCATCCATCCATCCATCCATCCATCTGTCTGTCTGTCTGTCTGTCTGTCTGTCTGTCTGGATGTCTGTCTGTCTGTCTATCTGTCTATCTGTCTATCTGTCTGTCTGTCTGTCTGTCTGGATGTCTGTCTGTCTGTCTATCTGTCTATCTGTCTATCTGTCTGTCTGTCTGTCTGTCTGTCTGTCTAGAAGACCGCATCAACCGGTCGGGAGGCGCTGATCACGTCTCACCCTCCAGCACTGCACCCCATTCATGACGTCTTCGGGCCGAGATGGGGTATGCAACGGCCAAGGTCCCTTGTGGGTTGTGCCATGGAATATCGGTTTACATTATTTCCTCTACACGTACTATGCGCTTATGTATAGAGAAGGTATTGCACTCCACCCTAAAATTCGATACAGAGATTTCAGCGGAAATATAAGTTTTAGGTCCCCTGTATCTAAAAAAGTATTTTCAGAAAAAGGTTCGTGTGTGTGTGTCCATGTGTCTGTGAACACGATAACTCAAAAACGAAAAGCCGGTAAAATAGCAAATTTGGTATTTAAGTTTAGTTTCTTCAGGGATGTGACACGAATATTTTGAGAAAAATCCCCCCACACCAAACTACCCCTTACATGGAACTTTTTTGGAAACTTTTGATTTTCTCATAAATGGCTCTAACGATTTTGAATAAAATATCATATATTATAGATATTTACCTGACAAATAAAATGTATATCTTGAATTTTCTGGGAAAAGCCTCTGAAGACCTCTGTAATCTGGATGAATTTTGCGTAATTTTGCATAAATGCTAAACCGTAAGAGAAGGAGAAAAAGTTACGAAACAAAAAATGTACGGCACGTTAAAACATAGTTTATGTTATATACATTTGTTTCTTGGAGTTGTTCGTTTTTTAGATATTCCTTGTTTTTGGTTTCATCTTTAAAAAAATTTTACTTTTCTCATACAGGAATTTGTCAAATCCTATCCATACAAACAAAGGAACTTCAGTCACATAGCAACCAGCTTTTGACTATCACTTTAACCTATGGTACTCCCTTATTTCGCTTCTACTTACAAGGAAGCAAGCAATAAGACTATTTCTGCTAATGTTTTCTCGATTAGTAACAGGGAATTTTTTAGAGAAAGGTCTCTCCCCTAAAAGTTAGCAGCTTGGGGCTTTTGCATTATAAAGAGCGGTCACGTGAGTCTAATACAAATAACTTATAAAATTAATCACGTGACGCTATTTTCACGCTTCATTTTAGATTAGATTAGATTAGAAAGCATTCTGTAGGTTCGTTTAGGCCAGAAAGCCACCGTACATAGAACTTGTCAAGGCATATACATGTATACATATGTTTATATACTATGAAAAAAAATGTATAAAGCTCTAGTGCTAAAAGCATAAGTTACAAAAACAACATAATACTTTTTTTTTTTTTTGCATGCACATAAAAACAGAGAGTATCAAAATATAGTGTTAAAATGTGTAAATAAATAAATATAATTTCATTATATGTAAAACTAATGTTATGTCAGATGATAGTTTTCTAATTATCGATATAATAGTTACTACTGGTAATTATAAAAACTAAAATATGATTATTGTATTATGTACTCTTCATAAATGTCAACAAATTACAATACATATTTACAAATATGTTATAGAATTTCCAATACAAAGATTTACAATTATATACTAGAGTGTAAAATATCAAAACATCAGGCTTTACAGATCTTGTGTCATTGCTAAATACTAAAAAAATTCATTTGTCACATTCGTGCAAGTCAAAGTATAAATTAGTTTAATTGTAATATAAAACACACACACTAATATACACAAAATGCAATACATTGTAATATTTATAAATACAATGATTATTAACGGTATTGCCAGATTTGTCACTTAAATATTCATCTACAGAGTAAAATGATTTATTGCAAAGGCACTCCTTGAGAGAAGCCTTAAAAGCCCTGAAATTCCCAACATTTTCTTTGAGATTACTGGGGAGAGCATTAAATATCTTGATTGTTTCATAATATACACCTTTCTGAAAGCAACGAAGATTGGCATTGGGACGATGAATCAATCCCTTTTGTCTAGTATTAATGTTATGAATTTCCATGTTTGTTATAAAACTATGTTGATTAACTGCATAGAATTTAAAATGGATAATAAGGTAAGGTGAGGATGCCCAATTTTTGAAATAGTTCTTTGCATGACTGTCTGCTATAAGCATTACAGATTATTCGTATAGCTTTCTTCTGTATCCAGAATATGCATTTACTGTCTACTGAATTACCCCAGAATATTATTCCATACTCGATGATGGAGTTAAAGTAGGCAAAATACACCAACTTAAGTGTATCGATTGAGTGAAATTAAACCAGAGCACGGAGAGCAGAACATGCTGAGCTAAGTTTAGGTGTGATGAAGCTAATATGTGACTTCCAGTCCAAATGCTTTTCTACCTGAAGGCCAAGAAATTTGACTTCATTTAGCTGTTCTAACAATGTATCATTAATTCCTATTTCTATGTGCGTTTGTGGTGAGCAAGTAGTTATAAATGTAATTGTTTTTGTTTTTTCAAGGTTTACTGAGAGTTTGTTTGCTTTGAACCAATTTGACATAGACAATTTAGAACATAGTTTAATTTAACTACACATTCATTGAAATATTTACTTGTTACTAGAACACTAGTGTCATCTGCGAATAAATAAATACTTGCAAAACTGTTAATGTATAATGGGAAGTCATTTATGTACACCAAGAACAAAAGAGGCCCTAAGATTGATCCCTGGGGAACACCATGTTTTACTGATTTCCATTCTGAGGCACTATTTTGATACCCATTGGAGTTATTAATTTCGACCCTTTGTTTTCTCTTCTCTAGGTATGAAATGAACCAATCTAATATATTATTCTTTATTCCATAGAAATTTAGTTTAGCTGTCAGAATCTCATTTTTTTTTGGTAGTGTTTAACGCCCGCTTTAACTACTTATGGCACCGCAGGCGGTGACACTGATGATACATGAATGAAGATGGAGCACCAGTGGAATGCGATGGCGGGGGAAACCGGAGAACCCGGAGAAAACCCGCCCCAGCGCCGCTTTGTCCGCCACAAATCTCACATGCGGTCGCTTGGGATCGAACCCGGGCCGTCTAGGTGAGAGCCGAGTGGTCTAACCGCGCGGCCTCAGAATCTCATGATTCACACGGTCAAAAGCCTTCGCTAGGTCACAAAAGATTCCACCGACATGTTCCTTTTCATTTAACGCTGTTAACACTTTATGTGTGAGCTTGTAGGTTGCATTAGCTGTCGCTACTCCTTTTCTAAAGCCAAACTGTTCTTTGGTAAATAAGTTGTTCTTTTCCAAGTACTTATAGAGCCTATTGAACATTACTTTCTCAAATACTTTTGAGAAAACAGACAAGAGAGATATAGGTCTATAATTTGATATATTATCTTGTTTTCCTTTTTTAAAAAGTGGTTTGACAATAGAGTACTTCATTCTGTCAGGAAATATTCCACTGTTTAGTGATTCGTTACATAAATAGCTAAGGGGAATGCATATTAGGTCAGAACATGCTTTTAGGATTTTACTTGATATTTCATCATATCCAGAGGAATTTTTGGTCTTGAGCAAATTTATTATATCTTTTATTTCAAATGCTGTAGTCATTTTTACTTTAAATTCAGAGACTTTGTTTACAAAAGAAGTTTTCAAAAAATGTATTGCTGATTCTTTACATCCATAGTATATTTCTAATTTGTCTGTTACATTGAAAAAGAAATTGTTGAAAATATCTGCAACCTTTTGAGGATCATCAATTTTTTGATTGCCGGAATTCAGTGCAATTGAGGGGCTTTCTTGAGAGCTCTTATCTGTTTCCCTTTTTATTATATTCCAGATAGTTTTTATTTTATTATTAGAATTGGATATCTCTTTATTAAAATGCAATATTTTAGCACATTTTATTGTTTCTTTTAGAATTTTACAGAACTTTTTGTAGTGACATTCTAAGTGTGGGGTCTTATTATGTTTCAATTCTCGGTATAATTTTCACTTATGTTTTAATGCCTGTTATAATCCAGGTGTTATTTTCCTATTGATTATATATTTTACAATATTTGACTGGAAAGCACGCTACAAAATGAGAGTTGAAATGTTGTAGGAAATGATTGAACTTGTCATTTACTCCATTTATTTCATAGATTTCAGTCCATGATTCTTGTTGAAGGGCATATTTAAACAATGTGAGGGAGCTTTCTTCTACTTTTCGTGATCTGCAATATTTATAGATTGGTTTTAACTTTAAGTTTATCTCTTTAATGAGAAGTATTTGTGTCTCATGATCTGAAAGGCCATTTGCAAATGGTAAGGTTATTGAAGTTTTAATTCTATTTATATTCATGAATATGTTATCTATTGCTGAAGAGGAGCTACCCTGAATTCTTGTAGGAAAATGTACTGTGTGTGACATGTTGTATGTAAAAAATATAGAATTGAGTTGGTCCTTTCGGAGACTAGGTATAAGATAATTAATATTTATGTCACCCCAAATTATCATTTCTCGTTTCGGTTTCAATATAAACTTTAAAGAGTCATCTAACTGTTTTTTGAATAACTCATAGTTACCTAGCGGGGACCGATATAGAGCTATTATTGCAAAATTTACTTGTTTTATGTTTAGCTGAACTGCGCACATCTCTAGTCTAGCTCCGAGCAAAACTTATTTAGATTAATGACTTTATAGGGCACATCGTGTCTTACAAATATGCAAACCCCTCCTTTTTTAAATTTTTCCTTGAATATGCTGCTCCTAAAGAGTACCCATGCAGTGAAATTGGCAAGAATTCCTGTTCTGTTAAGTGATGTTCAGATAAGCATAAAACGTGAGGCTGTAATTTTTCAGAAGCAAGACTAAGAGAAAGTTCATCAACTTTGTTTCTTAAACCCCTAATATTTTGGTGAAATATACACAACGAGCTACTGCTATTATTTATTGTAATAGAATTACTGATATTTTCTGTATTCCTAAAATTCTTTGTTGGTGAACTTTTATTTATTTCAATTGTCTTTAGAGTTCTTTCATGGCAATTTTGGGGGATTTCCTTTAACCTAAAAAAGCCCTATCAGATATCATAACAGGAATTCTACCTATAATTCTGTCGGCAATTAGCTGCGAAAGCTGCCTTTTGCCTCTAGAATTGAGGTGTAGACCATGAGATGTGTAACCATCTCGGCCTATACCGCTAACATGTATCATATCAATGTGAGAGGCAGCAGGGCTCAACAAGGCACGCTCAAGTTGCAGATTCATCTCCGTCACCCTCCTATAAAGCTGCTGCTTGTCGTGCCTATCGAAAAGCCCCACAAACTTCACACTGGTATGGCTACTGGATTCCCTTAAGTCACACAGATCTTTTCAAATGAATAATTACTATCTCTATCCAGGTTATTTCCTGGCCCACTACATGATCCCTCTTATTAAAACCAGAAGTCAGTTTTACCAGATCTTCAGTGACATGAGAGAGCCCAGGTTTAACTATGCCTACTACATCATAACTGCTTCCCAAATCCTCCTTTAGCAGGGATGCTATGCCCCTACCATGGTAACTCCCAAGCAACAAAACCTTGCTTTTAGTGCAGTTATCATCTAAAACCTGCACAGGAGGATTTGGGGACTGATCAAGAACACTGAATCTGTTGCTCAGTTTGACATCGTGCCGGTCATCGGCAGAGAAACGCCGTTTCCTCCTCAGATTTCGTCTGGAGGGCACCTTAAAATCAGGTGATTTACAATCCAAACTTTCTAAAGGAGCAAGTTCGCGTCCTGTAAAGTCCTTTTTGAAAAAATCGAGTTCTCTTCTGAGGTTAGAAATGGTTTCCTCGTGCTTTTTGACCAATTCTTTAAGCCTACAACATTCACAGAACCATTCACTACAATCTCTCACATCATCACTAACCAATGAAAGCAAAACTTGCAACCTTCACAAAAGACACCTTGACTAACCTTACGACGCATGCGCCACAGATTCCACTAAGATCGCACGCTTTTCCACTCACTGCACAAACACAACACTTAAATTCAGAAACAGGTACGGCTTAACCGGTTAGAACAGGTTTGTCACAAGAGGTAAACGTATGAAATACGATACAACACAGCACTAGCTTGCCCAACATTTATATTCACACTATAGAAGTAATTTATTCACCAAACACTAACGAAAAGACAAACACAAAACAAACTGTGTGACCAAAAACAGGAGATACAGCTGCTATAAACAAATCACTTCAATTCCAATTTGGCGGATTTCACAGCTGATTTACGGACAACAGAAATAACACAAAATCTACACTTTAACAAACACTATACACTAAGTTATTTCATACAATGATTAACGTCACACTTATCAAGCTTTACAATCAAATTTTTACAAAAAAATGAACGAAAATATGGGAGCTTTCACACTAACGCATAACCTCACAAGCCACCAATCAGGAATGAGCTTCAAGATTGGACATTATGTATATAAGCGATGCGCTTACAAGAAATCAGGTTCTTCTTGTTGTTATACTGTAATGTTGTAGACGGTACGCTATAGGTTGTACGTTGCACGTACGTGTTAGTGCCCGAGTATGTGATATTATTACGAGAAACATAGTTATCGCACGAGTTGAGTTGTCGCGTAATAGGGAAGTAATTGCCGATGACTGTCGAAACAAGAGCTTAGCAAGCAGAAGAACATAGCACTAGTTGTTAATATTTCTACGTCTTCAAGAATTGCTGTGTCGGGAGTCGCTCGTACGATTGGTGTTTCAACAAGTAACAAAGGTGAATAAAAACATTACTTCAGTGGAATCTCAAGTGAAGTACTTCTATTTTTGTGTATAACCCGTGTCACATACCCCAGTCATTCTTCCTCCCCCCTCAGTGAGAGTCAAACTTGTGTTCTACCTGTACGAGCATAGCCGGCGCATCAAATAACTCTCAAGAGGTATGCACACGCGTGTTTATGAAGTATTTCACTGGCGCTAATCCAGACCGACTCCGAGGTAGACAAAGGAACGGCGACATATTGGCGCACAATCTGACAGCGACATATGGAATTGAATTTTCCAGTCTGGCTCTACCTATCCAGCTCCTGTCCATACAAACAAAGGAACTTCAGTCACATAGCAACCAGCTTTTGACTATCACTTTAACGTATGCTACTACCTTATTTCGCTTCTACCGTATCTGTTAATGTTATCTCAATTAGCATAAAGTAGATAGAATAAGGTTATCGCCCTCCATGCTGTAGTGGTTACCATGCTAACTCCACATACCCAAGTTCGCGAGTTCAAACCCGGCGGAGGACGATGGATTTTTTCGTGTGTAAAAATCCTTAGCATGGGTTCCTTCGGAAGGGAAGTAAAGCCGTTGGTCCCGTATCGTAGATTTACGGCACGTAAAAGAACCTCAAGCCTGATAGAGAGGCCTCTGAGCAAAATTAACGGTCTTTCACGCCCAATTTAGAACGGGACGCTGCGAACCACAGCAGTTAAAGAGCGTCCATAAATAACACGACATTTACATTTATTTAGAATAGGGCCATTATCGACAATGAGTTAGCCCACCTGGGTGGTGTGGTGGTAGCGTGTCTGCTTCACATTCAACAGGTCGTGAGTTCGAATCTCGCTTAGGGTGAGTTGCCCGGATAAGGTTTTTTTCGGGGTTTTCCCTTATCCTGAGAAGACGAGTGTCGAGTAACTTTAAGCTCCATGGACCCCGAGATCATTTGAGTAACATTTCAACCATTTCATTCATCGTCCGATATGACCAACCAGGTTAAGCTAAAAAAAAAAGAGTTACAAATATTCATGTGAAAGGAAGACGTAAAGACAAAGACTGGAAGCTAGTCTCTGTTTATTATAAAATTCGCCGACACAAGCAGGGAGAAGAACCTCTCTCCGAGAAACATTTGCAGTAATTGACATTCTACAGTTAATGCAGGAATCTACAACCCGAAGCGCTTACCTTCTCAATTTTCCACGTAATCTAATACGGAAACCCTTTTGCATGTCATTTTGCAGACCGTTTTCCTATCTTCTTCCTGACACATGCCTCTAAGGGATCTCCAGAGCCCTTGCTAAAAAGATGATGATCCATTTTTAGCTTCCCATAACCTCCTTGTGGCGCTAGCGTCCCTCACGTGTAATTGAAGGCATTACCAAAAGTTTGTCTTTAAAAATCAAAATAATGCATAACGTTTAGCGTTAAACTCTGCTCGTTTACATTCCTCTATCTACTTCATGCTAATCGAGGTAAACTTACATTTCCTTATGCATAGAAGGGAGTATACTACTCTACAGCTAGAGGGAGACTTTTAAGAGTAGATCGCTATGTGAGGCCGCGCATCATCTGGTTCCATTCCAATCCACAGAATGTGACATTTGTGGTGGACAAAGCGGCGTAGGGGCGGGTTTTTTCCGGTTTCCCCCGCCATAGCATTCCACTAGTGCTCAATCTTCATTCCACGTAATACCGGCGTCATCGCCTGCGGTGCCACAATTAGTAAAAGTGGGCGTTCAACTCAATCAAAAAAAATCTAATGTGTTGCATTCACATGACTTTCTCTACATCTCTGTAACAAATTATTGATAAAAAGCTTATTCTTCTATCTACTTCATGCTAATCAAGAAAAAATTAGCAGAAATAGTCTTATTACTTGCTTCCTTGTAAGCAGAAGTGAAATAAGGGAGTACCATAGGTTAAAGTGATAGTCAAAAGCTGGTTGCTATCTGACTGAAGTGAATACCAAGTTAGTTATTTAACGGTCTTTTCGTTTTTGAGCTACGCTGTTCACACACACACACACATGGACCTTTTTTTAAAAACTTTTTTGGACCCTGATGACCTCTTAACATATATTTGCAGTGAAATCTTATATGTGAAACATACACTATTTTGGGTGGAATACTATACCTTCTCTATCCACTATGTACATTGTACATACGGGCTAGAGAGACTAAACTTAGAAGTTTAGCAGCAAATCATAAACCACAAGATATTCTAAATGTTGTTATATTTTTGCTTTTGTAACGACTCTGGGCCAAAAATTCATGAAGTGATCTGCCCCCTGAGCTTTCACGAGGAACACATTCACATGGTCCTCTACTGGAATATACGGCGGCAAATGAAACTTTTGCATCTTTTATTATTTCATTTTCTCCTAAAATTTAAGTGTTTACTTTCTCCACACGTACTATGTACATACTGTGTAGAAAAGGTGTTGTATTGCACACGAAAATACGATACCGAGATTTCACAGGAAACATAGGTTTTGGGTCTCCCTGAATCTAAAAAAAAATTATTTTTTTAGAAAAGCATCCGTATGCGTGTGTGTGTCTGTGGACAGCATACCTAAAACAGAAAAGACCGTTAAATACCAAACTTGGTTTTTCTGTTTGGTGTCTTCCAACGATGAGACATGAAGATTTTCAAGAAAATCCCCCCCAACTACCCTTTATATGGAACATTTTTCAAAAAAATGTATTTTCCCAAAAATAGCTCTAACGATTTTGATTAAAAGATCTTATGTTTCAGATATTTTTGTGACAAACGAAATGTGTATCTTGAATTTTCTGGGAATAGCCTCTGAAGACCTCTTCATTCTGGATGACTTTTGTATAACTGCCAAACCGTAAGAGATATATAAAACTTGCTACATAAAAAATGTAGATCTCACTCAATTTATGTCATATGCTTTTTTTGTAGAGTTAACCGTTTCCGAGATATTCCAGGTTATTGCTTCAATTTTAGCCACTTAAACTTTTCTCAAACAAGAAGACATTGTTTTTCTCGCTTCTCCTTTGTTTACACCTAGCAAGTAAAGAGATTGTAATTTCAATTGTTTCACAACTGAAGCGAGTGTTTTTATAAGAGGAGACTATCGCTTTAGCCTGTGCATTTTTTTTTTATTTCCTTTCTATTTACAAGGAAGCTGATAATAAGATTATTTTTGTTTATGTTTATCTTGATTAGCATTATTAGATAACAGATTAAAGTTTGAAATAAAAGGTTTGTTTACCGAACAGCTAGAGGACATCAGTAGAACGGTTATTTCCGTTTTACTTACAAGGAGCCAGCTTCTAGAGCTTCTCGGATTACCAGTCGCTCGAACTTTCGGCCATGATAACTCTTCAGAAAGTCCTGAAGAAGGTCATAAAGTTCGAGCGACTGGTAATCCGAGAAGTCTAATCAATAATCATTGACGTGAAATCCTTAAGTCTTACATAATGTTCATCTCGATTAGATAGAAGAATAAGGTGTTCAACAATAATCTGTTACAGGGATGTAGAGAAAGTCATGTGACTGCAACTTATCAGACTTTTTGTATGGTTATTGTTTTGTTTTATGGACGCAGAGTATAGAAGTGTTAACGCGACACAATTTCGCCCGTTCCTGGACGTAGCTTGTATATTTATTTGTTGTGCGGAGAGATTTAGTAAGGTTGCAAGGAAGGAAGGAAGAATGGAGTACTCGCCTAAACCTCCATCTCGTGATGGCGTCAGGATATAACGTCAATGTTTTGCCAAATATAACAATAAAATAATATTAGTCGTGGGGAAATCCTTGGAAAAAGTATCAGGGGTATATGTTACATTTGGGGGGGGGGGAGGTATAGAGAACGGAACCCAGCATCAATTCTAATGCAGTGTTTTGTATGCATCATTGATTCCCTGATTTAGTTAGGCTCGCTCGCTAGCTAGCTCTCGCGGGCGAAACCCTTATCGCATATTCTGGTCATAAAATACTAACGCACACGTTAATATGGAAATAATGGGTACAAGGAAGACTGGGGAGTTTTTGTGTGGTTGGTAGACATGTGCTGCCATCTTGTGGCTTTTTACGTCATGCCCAAGACATTCATTACTACTTCTCGCTATGCAGATGCTTGTTTGTTTCACTTCCTCTACTAGTTATTGCAAGAAAATATTGTATTCCACCCAAAATTTCGATTACGATGTTTCTCCGAAATATGTACAGGTATTCATTCACACTTGCGAACTAAGAATTGTATATTCCCGTACTAAGAACTTTAAGCTATACATATCAGGTCGGGAATGTGCCTTATTGGGAATACGAGAGTAACTTACAGTTCGTGGTTAGCCAAGTACTTTTTGAAATACTTGAAAAAACAATAATAAATCAAAATGCTTTTCAATATATTATTGAACATTAACAGCAAATGAATTCTCTATGAGAACAAATGAAAGGCTACATCTAAATTATATGGACAAGGCCTTCTTATACACTCTTTTGGTAATGCAATAGATTCTTTACTTGAAGTAGCACATGTTACGTGTTTTCCTAATTGTACTGTAAGTATTAATGACCTCTCAAACTCTTACAGTGCTTGTTGCCATGGCAATTAATAAGTTAATTGTAAATTTGGCTTACCTTACTAAATGTGTGCTCAGAACTTACATATCAAGTATTTCAAAAAACCATTTCTGTATGTGGAAATGTGGGATAAATAACAATCACTGATCTTTTACTTTCTCTACTACATAGAGTAAGCAGTGAAAGAAAGGTATTCGATCCAGAAATTGGATGTAAGATTACAAGGAAACAGTTATGATGTAAGAGCGTAAAGTTACGGTTTTTGATTCGAGCGGCAATATTGTGTACTATAGAACACCTATAGAAGAAACAATAGAAATATGGAAACAACTATTTTATTTCAGATTTTAATAACTAATACATGAAATGGAAACAAAGATTATTTAATTCGAGGTTATTGCACTTATACATAAGAAAAACAAATAATGAATATTTTCACTCCTTTTTTTTAACTAAATATATTATGAACTGATAAAACGTTAAATGAAATTGTAAATTAAATAATAGAAAGTACAATTGTACAACTGACAACTATTAAAAGTGAAGGTCGGCTGCCTGGATTGTCACCTTATTACCAATAACTAAGACTGGAGATTAAACAAACGAACGTCAGGTGCGACACATTTCAAAGAAATGAACATCAGCTGTGATAAGATGTTTCGACAACACTGCTCCAGTCAGAGGACCGCGATTGGTTGAAATTGCCTAATCTTGGCCATTACACTGGCGCTCTAATAGTTGAGCTGAATTGTCAATTGGGTAGAGCCAAAATTCATGTATCAATTGTAAAGTTTTGCTTATTATTTTAGAAAAATACTGCCTTTCCTTGGTATATAAATTGATTTCGTGTTTATATGATAAAGCAATATTCATATTTAAAGAGGTAGAAATAGCCTAGGGTGTGTGAGTATCTGTGTTTCATCCCTGTTCAGACCGCCGGCAACCCTCCTTTATAGCTGGTCCAAGTAACAACATTGTCCCTGACAGTCTCTGTGTCCCTTCTTCTCGACCAAGAGGCCCCAAGTTCGAACCCTTTTTGCCTTTTGATACTCCATTAGAGAATGTATTGTAGTTAAAAAAAATCTGATGTGTTCCATTCACATGACTTTCTCCACATTTCTGCAACAAATTATTGTTAAAAAGCTTATGCTTCAATTTCCTTCATGCTAATCAAGAAAAAATTAGCAGAAATAGTCTTATTACTTGCTTCCTTGTAAGTAGAAGCGAAATAAGGGAGTACCATAGGTTAAAGTGATAGTCAAAAGCTGGTTGCTATGTGACTGAAGTTCCTTTGTTTGTATGGACAGGAGTTGACAAATACCTGTATGACAAAAGTATAAGTTTTTTAAGGCTGAAACCCAAAACAAGGAATATCTAAAAAACGATCAACTTCACGAAAAAATTGTATATAACGTAAATTGTGTGTTTTAATATGCTCTAAAATTTTTGTGACGCAAGTTTTGTCTATCTCTTACGGTTTACCAGTTATACACAATTCCGTAAAACTCATGCAGAATAAAGAAGTCTTCAGAGGATATACCTAGAAAATTCAAGATATACATATTATTTGTCAGGTAGATATCTTTAATATACAATATTTTAATCAACATCGTTACAGCCATATTTTAAAAATCAAAATTTTCGAAAAAAATGTCCGTATGAAGGGTAGTTTGGGGTGGGGGATTTTCTTGAAAACCTTCGTGTCGCATCCTTGGAAGATATTGAACTTAAATTCCAAGTTTGGTAATTAATGATCTTTTGTTTTTGAGCTATGCTGCCCATAGACACACACATACACACACATGCACACAGATTAACCGACAGACATACACACGGACATTTTTCTAAAAATGTTTTTTTTTTTTGTGTTCAGGGTGTCTCAAAACATATATGTCCGGTGAAATCTCGGTATCGAATTTTTGGGTGTATTACAATACCTGCTCTATACACTATGTACATAGTACGTGTAGAGAAAGAAAGAAACCCAATTGTTTTCTTTAACACGGAAATGCTTCACCTTCTGTATGTTTATGTTTAATAAACCAATAAGTCAATTAAAACATCTGAGAGAAATACAGCTCAAATGGACAAGTAATTCATTTTTACTTTCTCTACACGTACTATGTACATAGTTAATAGAGAAGGTATTGTATTACACCAAAAAATGTCGATACCGAGAAGTCAGCGGAAATATATGTTTTGGGTCCCCTTGAATCCAAAAAAGCATGTTTGTAAAACGCTCCGTGTGTGTGTGTGTGTGTGGACAGAATAGCTCAAAAACGGAAACATCGTTAAATACCAAACTTGGTATCTTCGAAGGAGAAGATTTTCAAGAGAATTATTGAATTTTGCATACGTGGTAAACCGTAAGAGATGGACAGAAACTTACCACACAAAAAACGGTAAAAACACAATTAATGTTACATACTTTTTTTTCCTGGAGTTGATCGTTTTTGAGGTATTCCTTTGTTTTTGGTTTTAACTATAAAAAACCTTTCTCATACAGCAATTTGTCAACTCGTGTCCATATTTGTCATAGCAACCAGCTTTTGACTATCACTTTAACTTATGGTACTCCCTTATTTCACTTATACTTGCAAGGAAGCAACTAATAAGACTATTTCTGCTAATTTTTTCTCAATTAGCATGAAGTAAATAGAAGCATAAGCCTTTTAACAATAATGTGAATGGAACACATAGGATTTTTCCCCACGGTTAAAGAAAGAATTACAATTAAAATAATAAATCTGAATACGAACATAACAAATGGACATGGAAAACTGGGAACATGTTGTCACAGATTTAAGATAGCAGACAGCCCAAAGTGCCTCTGTACACCATATTGAGTGTATCAAGTTGAAAAGTGCAAGAGAAACATTTGCAAACATCTGATGTGTTCCATTCACATGACTTTCTCTACATCTCCGTAACAAATTACTGTTAAAAAGCATATTCTTCCATCTTCTTCATGATAATCGAGATAACCCTTAGCAGAAATTGTCTTATTACTTGCTTCCTTGTAAGTAGAAGAGAAATAAGGGAGTGCACTAGGATAAACCGACAGTCAAATGTTTTAAAATGTGGTTGCGTGGGTAAGTGTTGACAAATCCCTGCATGAGAAAAGTTTAAATATTTTAAAACTGAAATCAATAACAAGGAAGTTCTCCAAAACGGCCAACTCAACGAAAACAATTATATAAATTGTGTTTTTTATCGTGATCTACATGTTTTGTGAAGCAAGTTTTTTACTATCTCTTACGGTTTAACGGTTATGCAAAATTCAATAAAAATAGTTTAGAATAAAGAGGTCTTCAGAGGCTATTCCCAGAAAATCCATACCTTTTATTTGGCATGTAAATATTTTAAATATAAGAAATTTTAACTAAAATCATTAGAGCAATTAGAAAATAAAAATTTTCGAAATTGTTTTCTTGTAAAATTTATGTGAGTGGGGAGATTTTCTTGAAAACCTTCGTATCGCATGCTTGCAGGAAACCAAACTGAGATACCAACTTTGGTATTTAACGGAGTTTTCATTTTAAGCTTTATGTAATCTTTGGTTTGTTTCTTGTCTTGCTCAAGCAAATCGTAGAGCAGTTGGTTTTGCTGATATTTGTCGTTATGTTTTATTAATATTCAATTGCTTATTATGATTTACTTTTGTGTACACGCTCACACACACACGGACCTTTTTCCAAAATTGTATTTGGGGGGGGGATTCAGGGGGACCCAAAACATGTATTTCCGGTAAAATCTCGGTATTGAATTTTTGGATGCCATACACTACCTTCTCTGTACATAGTAGGTGTAGTGAAAGTAGTAACTCTGAAAGAACCAAAACAAAAGAATGAAATGGTTAAAAGAACTAATGTTTTTCTCGATTGTCATGAAGCAGACAGAAGAATAAGTTTGAACAATATTGTTTTCAGAGACGTAGAGAAAGTCATGTGAGTGGAACACATTAAGTCTCATTCCATTTATCATCTGCTGTCCTACACACGACTTGTGTCAAACGCAAGACAAACTAGCACTACATGAATATTATCGAAATGTTTATTTCACTGGCTTAGGATGATCTCAAGGTTTGTTTTAAAGATGAGATACAAGTGTTGGTAACAAGTTCAGGTCAGGTCTACTCTATACCATTGCTATTGTTGTTGTTATTATTATTGCTATTCTTATTTTATTATTGTTATTGTTGTTGTTATTATTATTCTTATTAATATAATGATTGTTATCATATTATTATTGTTATTATTGTTCTTATTATTATCATTATTATTGTTATTATTAAATCTGATAAAATTATTGTTATTATTATTGTTCTTCTTCTTATTATCATTATTATTGTTATTATTAAATGTGATAAATTAAGCACAAAACTCGATTCTTTAAGGAAGATATCACGGTCATTATCTTTATCTATTTAAAGCGTTTATTGGTCAGAGGCTTTACTTAATTATCCTATAATTCCATTTCAGGAAGCTCAAGAAATTGGAAAGCAGCGATATCTAAGAATTTGTTCCCACTTCTGCATTTCCAATCTCTTCCCCCCACCTTTAACGACATCTGATGTTAGAGGACGGGAGAAACAAAAGAAAATCGTATCTTCCGCTGTTCGCGATTCGAGTGTTTTATGGGCTGAAAACTCTTTCCAGATCGTAGCAAGGTAAAAATATGCATACATATCCGAACAAAAAATCGTTAAAAGAAGGCAGAGTTAGGTCCATAAATTACTGGCAAACCAGCATGCTAGCACAAACTTTTTGTTTCAATTTGGAAAAGATTTGAAGCCAATGTTTCCCATGAATCTGCCATGAAATATGAATAGCTTATTTTGTCTGATTTACGCCGTGGCTCTTTTCGGTGAAGTTGTTTTTCTGTTTTATTATTGTGCATTCGTTGGTAGACCTGTTTAGGGGTGCCCTTACGTTGATTATTTTAATATTTCCGGCCGCCTATACCCTATACAGGATGTTCCAAAACGGCATTGAACCAAATGCACACTTTTTTCTCTCATCCTATGTGATAGGAAAACATAGTTTTCAACGTCAATAAGGATTCCAGGTGATCCAAAAACGTCCGAACCGGCTGCGCGGTGTTTTGCCCGTGGGCGTCCTCGGCGCTGGTTGCCGTCTGCCGCTATCTTAGAAAGGCGCCGATGAAACTACACAACATTCCTACTTTCTCTACACGTACTATGTGTATACACAAAGTATAGCATTCCACCTAAAAATTCGATACCGAGATTTCACTTGAAATACATGTTTTAGTCCCTTTTTGGAAAAAGGTCCGCAAGTGCTTGTGCGTATGTCTGTACACAGCATAGCTCAAAAACGAAAAGTCCATTAAATACCAAACTTGGTATTTAAGTTCAGTGTCTTCCAGGAATACGACACGAAGCTTTTCAAGAAAATCCCCCCTCAACTAACCTTTACATGGAACTTTTTTCGAAAATTTTGATTTTGTCAAAAACTCCTCTAATGATTTTGATTACAATATCGTATATTAAAGTTATTTATCTGACAAATAAAATGCATATCTTGAATTTTCTGGGAATAGTCTCTTAAGACTACTTTATTCTGAACGAATTTTGCGGAATTTTGCATAACTGCTAAACCGTAAGAGATGGACAAAAACTTAGCAGACAAAAGGTGTAGGGCACGTTAAAACACATAATTTATATTATATACATTTTTTTCATGGAGTTCATCGTTTTTGAGTTATTCCTTGTTATTGCTTTCAGCTAAAAAACTTACACTTTTGTCATACAGGAATTTGTCGACTCCTATCCATACAAACAAAGGAACTTCAGTGACATAGCAACCAACTTTTGACTATCACTTTAACCTATGACACTCTTATTTCGCTTCTACTTATAAGGAAGCAAGTAATAAGACTATTTCTGCTAATTTTTTCTCGATTAGCATGAAGTAAATAGAATCAGCTTTTTAACAATAATTTGTTGCAGAGATATAGAGAAAGTCATGTGAATGGAAGACATCAGATTTTTAAAACTACTTTTAAAGGCTTTACTTACCAATGTTATTAGGAAACTATCCATCACTCGGCGTAGTTTAGAAATGCTGGCAATTTCCTGGTGGATATTTAGTTTTAATTGTTCCAGGATGTGTGGGTTTGTCTTGTACACCTTATGTTTTAAGTTACCCCAGAGATAGAAATTGCAGGGGGTTAGATCGGGGGATCGAGGGGACCACAAATCTCTACTAATAATTCTGTCCTGAAACACACTTTCAATTGTTCTCATCGAAAGATTGGCTGTGTGAGCGGTTGCAGAGTCTTGTTGAAAAAGAGAAAATCATGCTCTCTGTCTGTTAATTCTCTAAAAAAAATGGAGGGTAAAATTGTATTCACGTACAAGCATCAACTGTTGACTCGAAAAAAATGGACCTATAACTTTTTTCGCTAAAGGCGAATATTTTCTTCATGAAGGGCTATTTCATGAACAATATTGTGTTTCTCAGAGCTCCAATAACTACATCTCCATGAAGATGGAACCAAGCCTCGCCATCGTATACACTATTGAGGGTCCACTCACAAAATGTGTCAACAACACATACGAGTAATAAACAAATACACGCTGTACAGTACAAAACAATGATACACTTTGTGACTAAGTACAGGACACTGATAATAACTCAGCCACGTCAACTCAATACTGCACTTTCAGAGCAGAGAAAAACAAGTCAGCACCGTGACTTTGTGTACAACAGCTGTGTGTGCAGTGGAAAAACACGGTTCAGATGTGAACGCCTCGTGAACTAGACCTAGGACTGGTCCACGCTACCTCAGGTAACGCAGATAACTATTTCTGATATTTGTTTCTCGATTAGTGTGAAGTAAACGGATTTCCATTTGCTTAATGCTAATCGAGAGAAAAAAAAAAAAAAAAGCTAGTAGAAATTGTCTTGTTACTTGCTTCCTTATAAGTAGAAGAGAAATAAGGGAGTACCATAGGTTAAACTGATAGTTAAAAGATGGTTGCTATGTGACTGAAGTTTCTTTGTATGGACAGGAATTTTTAAAGTGGAAACCAATAACAACGAATATCTAAAAAAAGATCAACTCAACGAAAAAATGTACATAACATAAATTGTGTGTTTTAACGTGCTCTATATTTTTTGTAAGGTAAGTTCTTGTCCATCTCATACGGTTTAGCAGTTAAGCAAAATTCCGTAAAATTCATCCAGAATAAAGTAGTCTTCAGAGGCTATTCCCAGAAAATTCAAGATATACAGTTTATTTGTAAATATGACACATTTTTCCTTTGCGGAGACAACGACTTGGCTGTTGAGAAATCGTCTGCCTCGGCGGCATTCTGGAAACATTTGCCATGGTCTCTTCATCCGAAGAAAGAGGAAGCAGTCACTGGATGTCTTATCAGGAAATGTCGATAGCCAAAACAAGTGACATATCAGAATGAGCTGGGCGTTGTCGTGGAGCAACAGCTTCCCACCGCGTTTCATCTTGACAGCCTCCCCACGAAATGTCAGCAACTTACTCTTCTGACGGTTAGTCCCTGACAATAGTCGTCTGTTAGCAATGCAAAAATTCTGACGTGTTCCATTCACATGACTTTCTCTACATCTCTGCAACAAATTATGGTAAAAAAGTTTATGCTTCTATTTACATCATGCTAATCTAGAAAAAATCTGATGTGTTCCATTCACATGACTTTCTCTACATCTCTGCAACAAATTATGGTAAAAAAGTTTATGCTTCTATTTACTGCATGCTAATCTAGAAAAATTCTGACGTGTTCCAGTCACATGACTTTCTCTGCATCTCTGCAACAAATTATGTTTATGCTTCTATTTACATCATGCTAATCTAGAAAAATTCTGACGTGTTCCAGTCACATGACTTTCTCTATCTCTCTGTAACAAATTATTGTTAATAAGCTTATCTTTTATTTATTTCATGTTAATCGAATAAAATGAGCAGAAATAGTCTTATTCCTTGCTTTATTGTAAATACAAGCGAAATAAGGGAGTACCATAGGTTAAAGTGAAAGCCAAAAGCTGGTTGCTATGTGACTGATGTTCCTTTGTTTGTGTGGACAGGAGTTGACAAATTCCTGTATGAGAAAAGTATAAGCTTTTCAAAATTGAAACCAAGAAAAAGGAATATCTCAGAAACGACCAACTCCACGAAAAAATGTATATAACGTATAGTGTGTGTTTTAACGTGCTCTATATTTTTTGTGTGTTAAGTATTTGTCCATCTCTTACGGTTTAGTAGTTATGCAAAATTCATCCAGAATAAAGTAGTCTTCCGAGGTTATTTCCAGAAAATTCAAAATATACATTTTATTTGTCAGGTAAATATCTCTAATATATGACATTTTAATCAAAATTGTTACAGCCATTTTTTAGAAAATCAAAATTTTCGAAAAGAATTCCATGTAAAGGGTAGTTTGGGGTGGGGGGATTTTTCTCAAAATCTTCGTGTCGCATCCCTGGAAGATACTAAACTTAAATACCAAGTTTGGTATTTTACCAACTTTTCGTTTTTGAGTTATCGTGTTTACAGACACACGGACACACTGACACACGGACACACACACACACACACACACACACGAACCTTTTTGTGAAAATGCTTTTTTTAGATAAAGGGGACCCTAAAACATATATTTCCGGTGAAATCTCGGTATAGAATTTTTGGTGGAGTGCAATACTTTCTCTATTCACTATGTACATAGAGAAAGTAAAAACTAGCAGAAATAGTCTTATAACTTGCTTCCCTGTAAGTAGAAGCGAAATAAGGGAGTACCATAGGTTAAAGTGATAGTCAAAAGCTGGTTGCTATGTGACTGAAGTTCCTTTGTTTGTATGAACAAGAGTTTTTTAAAGCTGAAACCAATAACAAGGAATATCTAAAAAACGATGAACTCCACGAAACAAATCTATATAGCGTAAATTGTACGTTTTAACGCGCTCTACATTTTCTGTATAGTAAGTTTTTGCCTATCTCTTACGGTTTGCCAGTTCATTCAGAATAAAGAAGTCTTCAGAGGCTATTCCCAGAAAATTCATAATACACATTTTATTTGTCAGGTAAATATCTCTAATATATGAAATTTTAATCAAAACCTTTAGAGCCATTTTTGAGAAAATCAAAATTTTCGAAGATGTTTCGATGTAAATCGTAGTTGGGGATGGTGGATTTTCCTGAAAATCTTCGTGTCACAAACTTGGAAGATACCAACTTAAATACCAAGTTTGGTATTTAACGGTCTTTTTGTTTTTGAGCTATGTGTCCACAGACAACACACACGCACTCATGGACCTTTTTCTTAAAATGCCTTTTTTGGTTTCAGGGAGCCCAAAACATGTAGTTTCGGTGAAATCTCGGTATTGAATTTTTCGGCTCATTACAACTCCTGCTCTATACAATATGTACAAAGTACGTGTAGAGAAAGTAAAAACACGCAGCCCATGAGTTGGGTCTTCTCTTTATTCGACGATGGTGAATCCACGTGCTTGCTTTGTCTCCCAGCACTGGACCATGACGTCATGTAGATTGGGCTGCAACATTTGTTTTGCCGCCTCGGTTCGGTGAGCTTTTTGAATGTGTATGATCTTTGTGCAAGATGTTCTAAACCGGCACATCACTAATTTTCACTTTTTACTTTCTCTACACGTAGTGTATAGAGAAGATATTGCAATCCACTCAAAAATTTGATATCGAGATTTCACCGGAAATATATGTTTTAGGGCTCCCTGTATCCAGAAATATTTTCAGAAAAAGATCCGTGTGTGTCTGTCAGCACGATAACTCAAAAAAAGAAGAGTCAGTAATAGCTCAGGTGAAAACTGACATAGAATTTTTGTGTGGAACACAATATTTGCACTAATTACTGTATGGTAGAGAAAGACGAAGTACAAACATTTTGGGCCCCGCCCGGTGGGAATGATGACGGTTTTTTGCTGGCAGACTTTCATCACCAAAACCACCCCTCTCTGCGAATATTATTCATGGCTCGAGGGCGGGGGGCTAATTGAAAACCGTTCAGTCTGGAAATGGCAACGGATAGCATTGCCTGCTATGCATGGAAAGTGCAAATGGGCAATTAATGATGCAAAATTTGACGAAAACCTGGTTCAAATTGAATCGCAGATGTACACCACCTTCGGAACCCATTTTGTTGACAGTATCGACTGAAATGAGCCGTGTTATATTCAAATTGCCACATTTGTGTTTATCGGTGATCAAGTTATCAGCCTGGCCGTGTTGCGCGCGCACACCAGGCCGAATTCAAGTGTAAATACTCGTCTTTCTCCAAAGCAACGCTATGGTAAGAGTATAAAAATCTGATGTGTTACATTCACATGACTTTCTCTACATCTCTGCAACAAATTATTATTAAAACGCTTATGTTTCTATTGACTTCATGCTAATTGGAAAAAAATTACCAGAAATAGTCTTACTACTTGCTTCCTTGCAAGTAAAGCGAAATAAGGGAGTACCATAAGTTAAAGTGATAGTCAAAAACTGGTTGCTGTGTGACTAAAGTTCCTTTCCTAAAGTTGACGAATTCCTGTTTGAGAAAAGTATAAGTTTTTCAAAGCTGAAACCAAGAAAAAGGAATATCTCAAAAACCATCAACTCTATGAAAAACTGTATATAACATAAATTGTGTGTTATAACCTGCTCTACATTTTTTGTGTGGTAAGGTTTGTCCATCTCTTACGGCTTAGCAGTTATGTAAAATTCCGTAAAATTCATCTAGAATAAAGTAGTCTTCAGAGGCTATACCAAGAAAATTCAAAATATACATTTTATTTGTCAGGTAGATATTTTTACCATACGATATTTTAATCTATCGTTAGAGTAATTTTTGAGAAAATTACTAGTAAAGGGTACTTGTGGGTAGTAGCAATTTTCTTGAAAATCTTCGAATCGCATCCTTGGAAGGTACCAAACCTAAATACCAAGTTTGGTATTTAAGGGACTTTTCGTTTTGTGCTATTCTGCCCACAGACACATACACACAGACAGACAGACACACATGAATATTTTTCTAAAAATGCTTTCATTTGGATTCAGGGGGTTCCAAAACATGTATTTCCGGTGAATTCTCAATATTGAGTTTTTGGGTGCATTAAAATACCTTGTGTATACAATATGTGGAAAGTACGTGTAGAGAAAGTAAAAATCTAGTGTGTTCCATATTCTCTACCTTTCTGTAGCAAACATTGTTACAAACATTTATTCTTGTATTTACTTCAAGCTGAAAATGTAAATACAGTTTTGTTTATTGGCCCTCTTCGACTACCTTCTCTGCATCTCGTTCTATATTTGGCGTGAGAGACGGTTTCCTTTTGCTCAGAGGCCCACTTATCAGGCTTGAGGTTCTTTTACGTGCCGTATTCTACGACACGGGACCAACGGATTTACTGTCCTTCCGTGGGAAGCCATGCTAAGGACTTTTACATCCGAAAAAAATCTTACGTCCTCCGCTGGGTTGTAACCCTCGACTTTGGGTATGTGTAGTTGCGTATGGACACCATAAAACCTACATATTGACCGACAGATGAAAACAAAACACCAGATTTTTTCATAACGAAGGGTATCTCTAACAATTATGTGCACGTAAACGAGGATTATGATATTTCATCAGATCATTCCCCTGTCATATTAACAGTAAGGATAGCCCCCCAAGGCTAATTAATAATAAAACAAATTGGGAAGGGTTCAAAAATGAATTAGA
Source organism: Hymenopus coronatus (assembly GCA_030762935.1). Classification (NCBI taxonomy): domain Eukaryota; kingdom Metazoa; phylum Arthropoda; class Insecta; order Mantodea; family Hymenopodidae; genus Hymenopus; species Hymenopus coronatus. Next base: position 148,750,232 of record CM060890.1, read on the forward strand.
GAGCACTATCGAACTTAATGTTCCTTTAAAAACACCGCAACAGTTGGAAGCAGATCTCTTTGTTACTAATATTCAACAAGCAGCATGGAACCATACTCCGGAAAAAAGTAGGAATAACATTAATGATATCTCCTATCCAATGGAGGTGAGGGAGTTAATTAGTGAAAAAAGAAAACTGCGTAAAAAGTGGCAGAGAACACGGGCACCAGAAGATAAAAAGCGATTAAATCAAACCTGTAATAAGTTAAATAATTTCATCAGTAGTATCAAAAATAAATCATTTACTATCTATATGAACGGACTAACAGCAGATAAAGATACCGATTACTCCTTATGGAAGGCAACCAGGAGTATTAAAAGACCTATTAATCAAACTCCGCCAATAAAAAAAGGAGATGGAGCATGGGCAAGGAGCGATAAGGATAAAGCAGACCTATTCGCCAACTATCTAGAAGAGATTTTTTAACCTTTACCTAGGCAAACATCTGAAGAGAACATAAAACATGGCAAGAAAAAGGAAGGTATAGAACTTAGGTGTGTAACGCTCAAAGAATTAAAATGTGAAATACAGCAGAATATAAATGCAAATAAAGCACCAGGATATGATTTAATGACAGGACACATTCTCAAAGAATTACCACAAAAAGCTCTTATCCAATAAATACTGCATTAAGACTTAAATATATCCCAAGTCAATGGAAGGTAGCAGAAGTGCTCATGATCCTTAAACCTGGAAAAAAAAAAACCCGAATGAAAAGGAATCATGCAGACCGATTTCACTCTTATCTCAATTATCTAAGCTATTTGAAAAACTATTGTTAAAGCAATTAAAACCTATAATAGAGGAAAGTAAGTTAACACCAGTTTGGATTTAGAAACAAACATTCCTCAAGCTCAAACAGTGAAGTACCTAGGAATGATACTAGATTCAAAACTAAATTGGAGAAAGCATATAGAAACTAAAAGAAGAGAGTTAAATATCAAATATAAGAAACTTTATTGACTTATTGGGAGAAATTCTGAACTTGACATATATAATTAGCTATTAATATACAAGCAGGTGTTAAAGCCAGTCTGGACCTATGGGATACAGCTTTGGGGCTGTTCTAAATTGACTAATATAAAACATATACAGACATTTCAAAATAAAGCTCCAAGAACAATAGTTAATGCACTTTGGTATGTGCGCAATGATCAGATACACAGAGATCTCAAGATCGACACAGTTACAGAAGAAATAAAAAATACAGCAAGGAAACATCATATATGAGTGCAGCACCATGGAAATAAAGAGATGTTGAATGTGCTTAGTAAGTGTGAAGTTAGAAGATTGAAAAGAATCAAGAGACGTTGAATGTGCTTAGTAAGTGTGAAGTTAGAAGATTGAAAAGAATCAAGAGATGTTGAATGTGCTTAGTAAGTGTGAAGTTAGAAGATTGAAAAGAATCAAGAGATGTTGAATGTGCTTAGTAAGTGTGAAGTTAGAAGATTGAAAAGAATCAAGAGACGTTGAATGTGCTTAGTAAGTGTGAAGTTAGAACATTGAAAAGAATCAAGAGATGTTGAATGTGCTTAGTAAGTGTGAAGTTAGAAGATTGAAAAGAATCAAGCCGAATGACTTAATGTGTGACCGCAAGAATTAGTGGGGGCCTTCAGTGGAAGACTCGCCTATACATTGCGAACTTATTTATGAAGGAAATATTACTAGATAAGCTTTTGTTTAGTTGTAATTTAAAAAAAAATAGACACGGATGGGGAGTACATCGGGATAAACATTAGCAGAAATGTTCTTATTACTTGCTTCCTTGTAGAAGGGAACAGTTTAAACTGCCTCAATAGTCAAGTACACAACGTTCTGACTTCTCAACCCAGAGATCCCGGGTTCGGTTCCTGGCTGCGCGGGAAATTTTTCTTTAACAAGAATGTGTCTGGAAGTATGTGCTTTTAAACCTGTGTTAATAAAGCTTATTTGAGCTAGAGAAACACCAGAAAGTCCGCCTGGGTGGTGTGGTGGTCGCGAGTTCGAATCTCGTGAGTTGTCTGGATAAGACGAATATCGAGTGACTTAAGCTTCATGGATCCCGAAATCATTTGAACATCATTTCACAGATTCCATTGGTCATCTGATATGACCAATTAGGATAAAGGACGTTAAGTTATAAAAAAACACCATCAGTTGTTTCTCAAGTCAAAGCCCCGATATGAACATACAAATTAAAGGGGGCAAATACGTTTGAGATATGCATACATATTTTAAGATTCAGCCAATAATAGCCAATAATGAAGGATTGTCACAGGGTGGAAATGCTACCGTTTTGCTGAAGCTAGGATTGCGCACAACCGCCATCTTGTGCCACTACACACTACAATATACACCATACGCAACGTCTGTCAAATTTGACCAAGTTTTTGAACAAAGAACAATGGAAGGGGAGAGATCTCTAGTTGAAGGAATATTTATTACAAGTTATTATTAAAACCTTGGTATTATTGCAGTAAACATCGCGGCAAGGTCATAATTTAATTGCTTATTCTAAAATTATTGTTAATATAACAAAAGACATACATTACGTCATTGGTTTAAAGTTTTAGTAGAATGTGTGATGTTAACTTACGATAATTAACATTGTACTGCGAGTGTGAGGAACGCCCTCTATTCTTACGGTTGCGGTAACATAAGTACATAATAATTTCTCACGATAGCGGCTGAATGGGCGAGGTTTCTAATAAACCGGAGCAGGTTGCCAATTGTCTTTACCCAAGCTTCTCTAAGCTCTTTCCGAGTTCGAATTCTAAAATGTAACAAACAATACAGAGCGTTCTATTGATAATGTATAACACGTTTCACTAAGTATACCACCGAAAAAGCACTTAAATAAGTACACTAACCTGTGTATTGAAACATTTTCTCTTTCCTTGTTTTTGCTTCTTCTATTCGAGAAGCTACAGCCAAACACCACACACGTATTGACCATTATACTGGTTTAAAACTTACACTCTAAATTTACTGCTTAATTGAACTTTAACACCACAAAATCTTATTTTTGTGTACACATTTAACCCACACAAGCCATGCTCTCTCTCCTCTCTCTCCCTCACCCCCTCTCTCCCTCTCTCTCTCCCTCACCCCCTCTCTCTCCTCTCTCTCCCTCAACCCCTGTCTCTCCTCTCTCTCCCTCACCCCTCTCTCTCTCCCTCACCCCCTCTCTCCCTCACCCCTCTCTTGGTCTGAATCTAGAAAATCCATGTTTTTCCCATGGTCAATTATATGTGGCATGTTCACAGGTCGGAAGACCATCTGCGTTATTTGTTCTTGCGCCTGATAATAAAACAAGAAATGACATCTATCACAAGATGCTTCACTGAAGAGTGCAGCCCATGCACCAAAATACACGGCCAATAAATAATCATTAAAATACTTGATTTTTTGTATTTATTATCCTAATAAAGATTGAACTTAAGGATTACAGACAGCAGCTGCCACCTGTCGGGTAACAGCAAATATTTAACTATAGCTGTTCCCGCTAGCGGACGATAAACGGGGATGTTGTTTAGAGCAAGATAATGAGGACTCCAATCAATGTGAATATTCTCAACGACACGATTCCCTCACATGGTTAACTCCGCTAAAAGTGTATATCACATAAATTGCCTCTTTTTACGAGATCTACCTTTTTGTGTCGTAAGTTTTTGTATATCTCTTACGGTTTGTCAGTTATACAAAAGCCATTTAAAAATTAAGAGAACTTCAGAGAATATTCTTAGAAAGCTAAATAACACATTTTACTTGAGATATAAATAGCTTTAATATATGGTATTTTAATAAAACTCTTGTGAAGCTTACTTTGGGGTAATGGGGTTTTCTTGAAAATCTTCGTGTTTCATCCTTGGAGAATGCTGTCTTTAAATAGAAGTTTCGTATTAGCTGACTTCGTTTTCGGGCTATGCTGTTCATAGACACACACATGCGTACCTTTTCTAATACACATGCTGTTTCAAAAAGACACCAAACGAAGATAGCAGTCGATTACCTTACATTTTGAGTTGTTCGAAACTTGATGTCGCAACTTTCAAACTCCTCTATTTAAAGTTTAATGTGTGTTTAAAAATCGCACATCTTTGGAATTAGGCAGCGAAGGAACAACGGTTGTCATACGCCATGTAAACAACCTCAGAACGTGTTATACGAAACACATAACAAAACCCACATGCTGCGTTTTCCATTGCTAAAGTGACCTGTGCCGCGCCGGCGTGTCTATCAAACCACGCGAATGGGACCTTCACTACCAACCGGCATCTCTCTTGGAGTGGGCCAGGCACGTGCCATTTGGTTATGTACGACTGCCTAATCCATGTGTCAAATTTAAAGCTGAAAATTATATTCACGTATCACGTGCGGTATGACCAACAAGGTCTACATCTTCGTTTGGTGTCGTTTTGAAACATCCTGTATACATATATATATATTATTCAGTGGGTCCAAAAATACATAAATCTGGTGAAAACTTGGTATCGAACTTTTGCGTGGAATACAATACCTTCTCTATCTATTATGCACATTGTGTGTATATGTGCCTGAGAAAGCAATTATGGATAATCAGATTTTATCTATCAAACTTTGCAAAGAAACAGAATTTCAATATTCGTTTCGAAACAATTCCTTTCAGTTATATAAGAAATCATTACAGAGTGAAAAAGTAACCTTTTGCACTGCCATGTTGTGTTCTTTGTGATGACGAGGAAAAGCAAGGACCGTGACATCAGCCAGTTACGTGAACATGATGCAAACGTTTTTACTAATGAAAGTACACGATTTTCATGTTTTCAACGAGATAAAGTCGCTAGCTACGGGGACGAAACCTGACTTTGTACGAAACAAATCTTCTCCATTAAACGCAAAATCACCTGGCCACCAAGATGCTCAGATTTGACTATGTCCGATTTCTCCTTATGAGGTTAATATCGCATAGGAAATATTGAAACGCTAACGGCCAATGTTCTTCTGGATGTTTTGCATTGCTGTATATACAACTTGAGGCCGAGGGCCACATCTAATAAAAACAATGTTCATAAACTGCAAGTTGTACAAAAGGCACAAAAAGAAGCCGGCACTGTCTTGCTCCGTACACCGCATTCCTTACCGTTTTAGGGTACTTTATTACGTCATGTTTTTATTTTATTGGCTGATACTGCCACCTTGTTCTAGATGGAACCAATAGAGCATACCTATGCTGGGTTTGTCAACTCATTCGCTAATAAGAATAGCCAGCTCCCTCAACTGGAAGTGAGGTTAGGTAACGTGTACTGCAACAGTAAGCTACAACCTTCCCCAATTAGAGCGGCCAGCGGATATCAGAACACACGCCCTAGAAATTCCCTACACACAATCAGAAATTCGATGTCTAATACTATTTGTGCTCTATGTACAAAATAAGTTTCTCCGCAGAGCTTCAAATGTACAGCTTCAACACCAACTTCCAATAGAACGCTATATGAAGACATTCTTCAACAACGTTACTGGTGTTCAAGCATTCAACCTGCATATCAAAACTACACACAAAAGAAAACTACCACAACATTTCTTAGTCAGTGACACAGAGGACTCCTGCTAATAATTATTCATAAAGTTCATGACTATGTACTTTCATTTTTACTTTCTCTATACGTACCATGTACATAGTGTATAGAGAAGGTATTGCATTCCACCAAAAAATGCGATACCGAGATTTCACCGGAAATATGCTTTTAAGTTCCCCTGTATCAACAAAAAAGCATTTTCACAAAAAGGTCCGTGTGTGTGTGTGTGTGTGTGTCCGTGTGTTAGTGTGTCCGTGTGTCTCTGAACACGATAACTCAAAAAAGAAAAGTCGGTAAAATACCAAACTTGGCATTTAAGTTTAGTATTTTCCAGGGATGCGAGACGAAGATTTTGAGAAAAATCCCCCCACCCCTAGCTACCCTTTACATGGAAGTTTTTTCGAAATTTTTGAGTTTCGCAAAAATGGCTCTAATGATTTTGATTAAAAGATCATACATTAAAGTTATTTACCCGACAGACAAAATGTATGTTGAATTTTCTGGGAATAGCTTGTGAAGACTACTTTACTCAGGACTAATTTTACGGAACTTTGCATAACTACTAAACCGTAAGACTTATATAAAAACTAACTAAACAAGAAATATAGAACACGTTAAAACACAATTTATGTTACATATTTTTCGTGGAATTGATCGTTTTTGAGATATTCCTTGATATTGGTTTCAGCTATGATAACTTACTTTTCTCATATAGAAATTAGTCAACTGCTGTCCATACAAACAAAGGAACTTCAGTCACATACCAACCAGCTTTTGACTATCACTTTAACCTATGGTACTCCCTTATTTCGCTCCTACTTACAAGGAAGCAAGTAATAAGGCTATTTCTGCTAATTTTTTTCTCGATTAGCATGAAGTAAATAGAGGCATAAACTCTTTAACAATAATTTAATGCAGAGTTGTAGAGAGAGTCATGTGAATGGAACACATCACATTTTTCATATTAATGTTATTATTGTTATTATACTTACATTGAATCGTAACATTATTTGTAAAGTTATATTATCATGTCTGTACTGATAAGTATTTCTGTTTATGTTAGAGGAACCAACCTCAAATGTTAATGTATTTAAAGTTTCTGTTATTTGAATAGCAAAACTGTGCATCTGCCAACAATAAAATTTAAAAAACAACAAAAATAATTGCCATTGTGTTATTCTGATTAACCGTTAGATCGGATCGAAATAAGAAAGCCACACATGTGAGGGCACAGATTTATACACCAGCAACTTGATCAAATTAAAAAATCTGATGTGTTCCATTCACATGACTTTCCCTACATCTCTGCGAAAAATTAGTATTAAAAAGATTATGCTTCTATTTACTTCATGCTAATCGAGAAAATATTAGCAGATATATTCTTATTACTTGCTTCCTTGTAAGTAGAAGCGAAATAAGGGAGTACCATAGGTTAAAGTGATAGTCAAAAGTTGGTTGCTATATCACTGAAGTTTGTATGGCAGCAGTTGACAAATCCCCGTATGAGAAAAGTATGTTTTTAAAGCTGAAACCGAAAACAAGGAATATCTCAAAAACGATCAACTCCACGAAAAGTATATATATATATACTTATGTTATATATGTAACATAAATTGTGTGTTTTAACGTGCTCAACATTTTTTGTGTGGTAAGTTTTTGTCCATCTCATACGGTTTAGCAGATATACAAAATTCCGTAAAATTCATTCAGAATAAAGTAGTCTTCGGAGGTTATTCCCAGAAAATTTAAGATATACATTTTATTTGTCAGATAAATATCTACTATATATAGTATTTTAGTCAAAATCATTAGAGCCATTTTTGAGCAAATCAAAATTTTCGAAAAATGTTCCATATAAAGGGTAGTTGGGGTGGGGGATTTTTTTTCAAAATCTTCGTGTTGCATCCCTGGAAGATAATAAGCTTAAATACCAAGTTTGGTATTTTACCGACTTTTCGTTTTCGTTTTTGAGTTATTGTGTTCACACACACAGGACCTTTTCGTGAAAATGCTTTCTTTGGCTACAGGGGGTCCTGAAACATATATTTCCGATGAAATCTCGGTATCGAAATTTTGGGTGGAGTGCAATACCTTCTCTATACACTATGTACATAGTACGTGTAGAGAAAGTAAGAATCTAATGTGTACCATTCACTTGATGTTCTCTAGCTGTTCGGTAAACAAACCTTTTATTCAAAACTTTAATCTGTTATCTGCACCATGATAATCATAATAAACATAAGTACAATTAGCTCCTTGTAAGTAGAAGAGAAATAACGAAATGCACAGCCTAACGCGATAGTCTCGTCCTTTAAACGCCGGTCGCTATGTGAAACAATTGAACTTCCAATCTCTTTGCTTGCCAGGAGTAAATGAACGAGGAACGAGAAGAAAGATGTCTTCCCGTTTGAAAAAAGTTTAAGTGGCTAAACTTGAAAACAATAATCCGGAATATTTTGAAAACTGTTAACTCTACAATAAAAGTATATGACATAAATTGTGTGTTTTAATGAGACCTACATTTTTGTGTAGCAAGTTTTTGTATATTTCTTACAGTTTGCCAGTTTTACAAAACTCACCCAGAACTAATAGGTCTTTAAAGACTATTTCCAGAAAATTCAAGATATACATTTCGTTTCCGATAAAAATATCTTAAATATGAGATATTTTAATGAAAATCGTTAGAGCCATTTTTGAGAGAATCAAAATGTTTGAAAAATGTTCCTTGAAAGTCTTCGTGTGGCATCCTGGAGGATATCACAATTGAGTACCAAGTTTGTTATTTAATGGGCTTTTCATTTTGAGCTATGCTGTCCACAGACGCAAACGGACCTTCTAAAAATGATTTTTTTAGATTCAGGGGATCTCACAACATGTATTTCCGGTGAAATAGCGGTATCGAATTTATGGGTGCCATACAGTATGCACGCAGAGAAAGTAAAAATAAGATCATTAAAGTGTATTTTATGTTTGGTTGGAATATGAAGTAGAGGTTTTGTTGCCTGGGAAGTATCACTGATTGTTATAATGTAGAGAAAGGAAAACGTGTTCCAATGGTACAATAGAACCGTGTTTCATAGACACACACTGCCAGACTGTTACGCGAGCAACAGCAGCAACAAAACCGTACGAAATATCAAAGAAATTATGATAAAGGACACAGAAATATGGACGCTGGACTGGAGCTCGTACGGAAATGAAACTCATACGCGACGCGGCAATAAATTTTTTTGTAAAGCTAGATCGTGTGTATCATATTTGCTCGCGCAATAAAGTGCGCCCGACCAGCATTACTTATTTCTGCTTCTGACGTCCACCGGGGCCTACAAGCAACAGAGTGTTATCAGAAGATTAGATATTTTCAGTAAATCATTTTTATATTTGCGCGGCTCAACACAGCGCGCGCGCTACATAAGGGAGACGCAGATACCCATCGACAGATCCACCAGATAAAACACTTGCTATCTTTTTAACTGCCTTTATTTGTTTCCTGCCTAAACGATTAATTTTTACTGTCGATGAGCTTTTAATTCTGGTTCCTTGTGCAATACTGTCATAAGTCTTCACGAGTTGTAGCACGGAAACCATCCTAAAGTATACTCATAAACAACGATTCTGAGGAACACTACAAGCTTTCAAATTCTTGTTTAACTGAGATTCTCTATGACGTATAGACAAGGTGTTGTACTTCACCGGAAATACATGTATTGAGGCACCTAAATGCAAAAATAATAAAGCTTTTTTAGAAAAGGTTCGTGCGTGTATGTGTGTGAGAGAGAGAGAGAGGGAGAGAGATACTGCCTGACTCAATTGGTATTTAAGTTAAACATCTTACACATATTTTCGGAAAATCCCCCACACACAACTACCGTAACGCTTTTCGAACATTTTTTATTTTCTCAAAAGTAGCTCCAACAGATTTGTTTCATATATTTTAATGAAACGCGAAATGTATTTTCTGCGATCAGTCCCAGAAGACGTCACCATTCTGATACACTTTTGTTTTACTGAAGAAATTGCTGCGGTTTACTGCCCCATGTGATGGGAGCCAAGTATACAACGTTTTAATACTCCACGTTTTGCGTGTGACTGTTTTACACCCCGTTGTCTCTGGACTCACTCCACTACCACGTACCTTGTTTTGAAGATCCACTACCGTTGGTTGCCTCCGGCGTAGCTCAGTCTGCACGAAGATTCACTCGCTCGGGTCGTAACGGCAATGAGGGCAGCTTGGGAGCGGTCTTGCCAAATAGCACACGCTATTGACTAGCACTTTGCTTTACAATCTAGCTAATTGTGACTAGTTCTAGGAGCTCTGTCGACGTAACTGACTACTTGCACACCGTACAACAATCTTACAAAGAGCATGCACCTTGAACTTAGTGGTGAGTGTTCTCAACAGTAATGACCTCAAGTGACCGGCTGACGCCCGAAAGCGATTACACATACATAGCGACTGCGTGTATGTAACAGTGCCCTGACATCATACAATCTTCTACTTATATAGCAGACTTACTGTCACGATTGCTGCTTTCTGATTGGTCAGAAAGACCGCCAACTTGGCGTCGAGGTAGCCAATAATGCATCATTCTTTACCCACAACTCCCACGGGACTATCATCACTCAATGGAAAAAAAAGCTCATTTCTCTACATTTCTGTTCTCCACCCGGTTGCGTCGTCACTTATTTCTCTATTGCACGCACATGAACCAGAGTACGTGACCAACAATACAGTTCCTTTTCACAAAGAGCCTTCCCCTTTTCAATAGCCAAGTTTGGAAAACAACTTTGAACTGAGCTTACAAAAGCTAGCTTTACACTTCTAAATAGATACATGATTAGCAATTAACACTTTAAAATACATTAAATAATTGACAACTGACGGAAATAATAATAATAATAATAATAATAATAATAATAGTAATCCCAGAGTAGCGAGGCCGACTAACGCTCTCAAAATAACAAAAACTTACTACACAAAGCTAGTTTTAAGATTAATTCTACTTATGTTTATCTTGATTAGCATGATGTCGATAACAGATTAATGCTTTGAATAAAAGGCTTGTTTACTGAACAGCTAGAGAAAACCATGTGAATGGAACACATTAGATGTTTCCCTTCTACTTAAAGGAAGCAAGTAATAAAACAATTTCTGTCAATGTTTATCTTGATTATATAAACAAATTAATGTTTTGAATAAAATGTTTGTTTACTGAACAGCTGGAGGACATCATGTGAATGGAACACATCAGATGTTTCCCTTCTACTTAAAGGAAGCAAGTAATAAAACAATTTCTGTTAATGTTTATCTTGATTATATAAAGTACATAGAAGAATAAGCTTTTTAACAATAGTCTGTTACAGAGATGTAGAGAATGTCATGTGAATGCAGCATATCAGATATTTCATATTTTTGTTTAAATTCCGTTCTCTATCACGAATATACAATGTACTGAGTACTAGAGAAGGTGTTGTATTCCACCGCAAAATTCGACACCGATGTTTCACCGGAAATATACGTATTTTAAGAATCGCTGAACAAATAAATTAAAACATCTGCTGTGTTCCATTCACATGACTTTCTCTACATCTCTGTAACAAAATATTGTTAAAAAACTTATTCTTCCATTTACTTCATGATAATCCAGATAAACATTAACAGAAATTGTTTCATTACTTGCTTATAAGTGGAAGGGAATTAAGGGAATACACTAGGCTAAACCGATAGTCAAATGTTTTAAAATGTGGGACTGACAGCGTTTCTTTGCGTAGCCAGGTGTTGACAAGTTTGAGAAAAGAATGTTAAAACTGAAAGCAATAAGAAGGAATATCTTCTGTGTGTTTCTGTACATTTGCTGTGCAGTAAGCTTCTGTCTGCTAGTTACGCGAAATCCAAATAACATCCATCCTTAGTAAAAGGTCTTTAGACGCTCGTCCCACAAAATTCAACATATACACTTTATTTTTCATGTAAGTATCTTTAATGTACGCTATTTTAATTCGAATCCTTAGAGCCATTATTGAGAAAATCAAATTTTTCGCAAAATTTTCCATGTAATTGGTTGTTGGGAGTGAGGGGATTTTCTTGAAAATCTTCGTGTCCCATCCTTTCAAGATATTGAACTCAAATACAAAGTTTGGTATTTATGGACTTTTCATTTTTGAGCTATTCTGTCTACAGACACACTCACATATGTGTTATTATTATTATTATTATTATTATTATTTTTTTTTTTTTTTTGATTCAGGGGTCCAAAACATATATCCGGTCATATCTTGGTATTGAATGTTTGGGTGCAATAGAATATCTTCTCTATACACTTTGTACACAGTACGTGTAGAGAAAGTAAAAAAAAAAAACTCGTGATGTTAGCAGAGTTCCTTCTCCTCCCCAATCCCCCCTCCCCCGGATTGATGCTGTCCAGGACAAAACCCTCACTCGAAAGCAAAAATCGCGTATCGGTCGCTTAAATACTCAAGTTTGCATTTATATTTAGTAGCTTGCAAGATTGATGGCGCCTAGGGAGTGGTCCGGGTTCCATCCCAAGTGTTCGGAGTTGTGGTGAACGATGCTGCGTCTGGGCGGCTTATCTCCTGGTCCCCCGCCACTCATTCCACCAATTGCTCCATCATCACTCTCTTATCACCCATTTCGCTTACATTTCATATCATCCACTTCCTCACACTCATGCCTGGCTATGGGCCAGGTTCTCTATTCTGTGTTTCGTGCCGTTGGCTCCCCGACAGAATTCTGACCTCTAGACATCCGCTTGAAGTCCTAGGGGAGTGTCAGTTCTACATATCATCCACTTCCTCACACTCATGTCTGGCTACGGGCCAGGTTCTCCATTCTGTGTTTCGTGCCGTTGGCTCCCCGACAGACTTCTGACCCCTAGACATCCGCTTGTAAGTCCTAGGAGAGTGTCAGTCCTACATATGATCCACTTCCTCACACTCATGCCTGGCTATGGGCCAGGTTCTCTATTCTGTGTTTCGTGCCGTTGGCTCCCCGACAGAATTCTGACCTCTAGACATCCGCTTGAAGTCCTAGGGGAGTGTCAGTTCTACATATCATCCACTTCCTCATACTCATGTCTGGCTACGGGCCAGGTTCTCCATTCTGTGTTTCGTGCCGTTGGCTCCCCGACAGAATTCTGACCCCTAGGCATCCGCTTGTAAGTCCTAGGAGAGTGTCAGTCCTACATATCATCCACTTCCTCACACTCATGCCTGGCTACGGGCCAGGTTCTCCATTCTGTGTTTCGTGCCGTTGGCTCCCCGACAGACTTCTGACCCTTAAATATCCGCTTGTAAGTCCTAGGAGAGTGTCAGTCCTACATACCATCCACTTCCTCACACTCATGCCTAGGCTACGGGCCAGGTTCTCCATTCTGTGTTTCGTGCCGTTGGCTCCCCGACAGACTTCTGACCCCTAGACATCCGCTTGAAGTCCTAGGGGAGTGTCAGTTCTACATATCATCCACTTCCTCACACTCATCCCTGGCTACGGGCCAGGTTCTCCATTCTGTGTTTCGTGCCGTTGGCTCCCCGACAGACTTCTGACCCTTAAACATCCAAATACCGGGAGGGTAAACCGACTACCACAAAACTTCCAAGGATGCGACATAAAAATTTCAGGAAAATTCCACAATCCCAAATTACGCTTTAAATGGACGAGTTTTCCAATTTTTGCATTTCTTAAAAATGCCTGTAACCAGTTTGATTAAATTACCACATACTGAAGTCACTTACATAACAAAATACATGAAATTTCTTAGGAGTAGTCTGTCAACTTCTCTTTTGCACAACTGTAAGCCGAAAGAGTTAAAACACACAATATACATTTTTGTATTTCTTCTTATTGGCTTTAAAATTTACAGCACTTAAACTTTTCTTAAATCAAGAGCCATTATTTCAACTCCATCAGGTAGCTTTTAAAATGGTATTCGATTTATTGGTTTTTCACACAAGCCGTGTGTAGGACAGGAGTTGGATAGGTAGAGTCAGACTGAAACATTCAATGTCATAGCTGGGATTTGAGCCACGGATCTCCCGATCTCTAGTCGGTTGCTCTTCCACAAGCTACCATGGCAACATGCCGGCATAACATCGAATTTCTCAACTGTCTCGCAAGTTTCCTTGTAAACCACAAGGTGTTCTTAAATTCAATGTTCAACGCTATGCCGGCATGTTGCCATGTTGCTCAGTAGCAGAGCAACCGACTGCAGCTCGGGAGATCCGTGGTTTAAATCCCGGCTATGGCATTGCATTTTACAGTCTAACTCTACCTATCCAACTCCTGTCCTATACACGGCTAGAGACCAGGAGATCCGTGGTTCAAATCCCGGCTATGGCATTGCATTTTACAGTCTAACTCTGCCTATCCAACTCCTGTCCTATACACGGCTAGAGACCAGGAGATCCGTGGTTCAAATCCCGGCTATGACATTGTATTAATGAATCAGTCTGACTCTACCTATCCAACTCCTGTCCTACACACGGCTAGAGACCAGGAGATCCGTGGTTCAAATCCCGGCTATGACATTGCATTTTTCAGTCTAACTCTACCTATCCAACTCCTGTCCTACACACGGCTACAGACCGGGGGATCCGTGGTTCAAATCCCGGCTATGACATTGCATTTTTCAGTCTGCCTCTACCTATCCAACTCCAGTCCTATACACGGCTAGAGACCAGGAGATCCGTGGTTCAAATCTCGGCTATGACATTGAATTTTTCAGTCTGACTCTACCTATCCAACTCCTGTCCTCTACACGGCTAGAGACCAGGAGATCCGTGGTTCAAATCCCGGCTATGACATTGAATTTTTCAGTCTAACTCTACCTATCCAACTCCTGTCCTACACACGGCTACAGACCGGGGGATCCGTGGTTCAAATCCCGGCTATGACATTGCATTTTTCAGTCTGACTCTACCTATCCAACTCCAGTCCTATACACGGCTAGAGACCAGGAGATCCGTGGTTCAAATCTCGGCTATGACATTGAATTTTTCAGTCTGACTCTACCTATCCAACTCCTGTCCTCTACACGGCTAGAGACCAGGAGATCCGTGGTTCAAATCCCGGCTATGACATTGAATTTTTCAGTCTAACTCTACCTATCCAACTCCTGTCCTACACACGGCTACAGACCGGGGGATCCGTGGTTCAAATCCCGGCTATGACATTGCATTTTTCAGTGTGACTCTACCTATCCAACTCCTGTCCTACACACGGCTAGAGACCGGGAGATCCATGGTTCAAATCCCGGCTATGACATTGAATTGTTCAGTTTGATTTTACCTATCCGGATTTTAAAATGTTTCACTTTATATATAGCCTAGTGTATTCCCTTATTTCCCTTCTACTTATAAGGAACTAAGTAATAAGACAATTTCTGATAATGTTTATCTCGATTAGCATGAAGTACATTCTTTGTAAGAATAGGTAGAGAAATGTAGGTAAATGGAATACACGAGATTCATCTTCTTCTTCTTCTTCTTCTTCGGTGGAGGTTTGAGGTCAGGTTCGCAGATCCTAACCTACGCGTCACACTATAAGATGGAACAAACGCAGATGCGCCCAAACCCACGGAATTGTTTCTAAAATTGCGTTGTTTTTACTTTCTCTACACGTACTATGTACATAGTGCATAGAGAAGGTATTGCACTTCACCCAAAACTTGGATATCGAGATTTCACCGAAATATGTGTTTTAGAGTTCCCTGGATCCAAATAAATCATTTTTACAAAAAGTCACGATAACTCAAAAACGAAAAGTCGCTAAAATACCAAACTTGGTATTCAATTTCAGTGTCTTCCAGGGTCGCGTCACGACCCACCCCAAACTACCCTTTACATGGAACTTTTTTTGAAAAAAAATATTTTCTCAAAAATGGTCCTAACGATTTGATTAAAATATCGTATGTTAAAGACAGTTGCCTGACAAATAAAATCTATATCTTGAATTCTCTGGGAATAGCCTCTGAAGACTACTTTATTCCGGATGATTTTACGGAATTATGCATAACTGCTAACCCGTAAGAGATGGACAAAACCTTACGACACAGAAAATGTGGAGTACGTTAAAACACACAATTTACATTTAAAATGTTTGTCAATAATATATTTAATTCATTATGAATAATTACCCACATTTTCTCCTTCTATTTAAATTACTTAAGACTTACGGTTTTATAAATAATTATTTTACATTTGCAATGAATATATTACTAGATATGTAGGATAGACATGTTTTGATATACCCTGAATCCAAAAAAACGGCATTTTTAGAGAAATGTACGTGTGTGTGTATGTGAACAGCATACCTCAAAAACGAAAAGACAGTTAAATACCAAACTTGGTATTTCAGTTCAGTATCTTCCAAGGATACGACAAGCTTTTCAAGAAAATCCCCCCACGCCCAACTACTCCTTATATGAAAAACGTTTCGAACATTTAATTTTCTAAAAAATGGATCTAACGATTTTAATTAAAAGCTCTTACTTATATTTAAGATATTTATATACCAAATAAAATGTATATCTTAAATTTTTCTGGAAATAGCCTCTAAATAACTCTTTATTCTGGATGATTTTTATTGAATTTTGCGTAATTGGTAAACCGTAAAAGATAAACAAAAACTTACTACACACAAAATTAGATCACGATAAAACATACAATTTATGTCATACACATTTGTTTTTCGTGGAGTTAGCCGTTTTCGAGATATTCCTTGTTATTGATTGCAATTTTAAAATACTTACTTTTTTTTTCTCATACGGGAACTTGGCTACGCCTGGCCATGCAAAGAAACGATTTCAGTGCCATAGCAACCACATTTTAAAACTTTTGACTGTCGGTGTATCCTACTGTGTTCCATTATTGCCCTTCTACTAGCAAGGAAGTAAGTAATAAGACCGTTTCTGTTAATGTTTAGCATTAAATAGAGAGAAGCATAAGCTTCTTAACAATAATTTGTTGCAGAAATGTAGAGAAAGTATGTGAATGGAACACATCAGATTTTGTTTATTGGTGCGGGGCTTAGGTGCCAGCCTTCTGATCTTAAGATTCTGGGTTCAGATTCGTTTTTAAGTATGCCTGACTCCTGTTTACTGACCTGTAAAACACTCCATCAAGACGGAATCATATGATCATAGTGAATGACAGTGGCGTTAGCATGCACATAATGTTGTGACATTACCTTTACTAACTTACAATCTCATGAATTTCTCTACATCTCTGTAACTAATTAGTGTTAAAAAGCTAATTTTGCTATCCACTTCATGATAATCTAGATAAACATTAACAGAAATTGTCTTATTACTTGCTTCCTTGTACGTAGAAGCGAAAAAAGAAAATGCACAGGCCAAAACGATAGTCTCGTTCTTTAAAAGCCGGTCGCTATATGAAACAATTGAAATTACAATCTCTTTGCTTTGCAGGAGTAAACAAGCGAGAAGAAAGATGTCTTCCCGTTTTAGAAAAGCTTAAGTGGCTAAAATTGAAACTAATAATTTGGAATATCTCGAAAACAGTTAAATGTAAAAAAAAAAAAAAAAATGTGTTTAACATAAATTGTGTGTTTTAAAAGAGATCTACATTTTTTGTGTGGTAAATTTTTATGTACCTCTTATGGTTTGGCAGTTATACAAAATTCATCTAGAATGAAGGGTCTTCAGAGACTATTTCCAGAAAATCCAAGATAAATATTCGTTTGTCATAAAGATATCTTAAACATATGGTATTTTAATAAAAAAAAAACTAGAGTTATTTTTAAGAAAATAAAACTTTTCAAAAAAATGTTCCATGTAAAGTGTAGTTGGGGATTCGGGGATTTCCTTGAAATCTTCGTGTCGCATCCTTGGAAGATACCTAACTTAAGTACCACATTTAGTATTTAACGGTCTTTTCGTTTTTGAGCTATGCTGTCCAAAGTCACACGCACACACAGACCTTTTTCTAAAAATATTTTTCAGGGGACCCGAAAACATATGGTTGCGCTGAAATCTTGACATCGAATGTTTGATAGGAATACAATACCTTCTCTATCCACTATGTACATTGTACATGCAGCCAAGGGAAAGTAAAAATTAGATAGAAATAAGGTCTCTAGTTCATTGCTACAAACAATTTACTCGACGTTTCGATGCATAGATAGTTGACAGCTTGAACGCCACTGCGCGCTTACACTCTAGTCACTCATAACTACAGTTTACCACAATCATTCTCTTTTATAGCTAGACAATGACGTCACAGATGTTTCTGGACCACTCTGGAATGTGGCTAAACCACCAGTTACTGTCGCGGCGTTGTTAGGCATCCCAACTGCACCGCCTCACATACAAAGCCGAAGGTGAGAGTGACCACAAACACGGACACGTGTTTGAATCTGACATGTCCTGTCACGGAGCTACAAACTATATCCAATATAATATAAATTACACTAAGAAGGTACATACATAGACATTAGAAACCGCCAGGGAAGGAAACGTCCAGTTGTTACAAGATGGCACTCAGCACAGTTAGGAGAGTACCGTTAAGGGCAGGACAATAAACTGAACGGGTTGGAAGTTGCACTGCCCGAGGGTGGTCACAACAAAGCAAATTAAAACAGTTCTATTGCTAGTCGAGCGACACTTTTTCATTAGCCCTGGAGGAATCGCGGAGGTAAGATATTTGAGTCCGCAGTGGAGCCGAACGGGCTACATATGGCCGCGAGGGAAGTAGTGTTTATGTAATACACAAGAATGCGATCGAATTCGCTTGCTATGGAAGATCTGCGCAGTTAAGACGTGATATTTGAGTCCGAACTGGAGCCGAACGGGCTACATACTTAATACACAGAAGCAATAAGAGATGATAGGAGAAGTCGCGTTTAGAGAAGCTGGAAACGGGGACATTTAGAGGATTGCGTGTTTGCTCGACCGCAGAAAATAAATAACAATCATCAACTCAAAGGAAAGCACTTGAGTTTTACCAGACCTGAGCTAGGACACCCATAAATATCCTAAACCAGCAGGCGGGTTACGAACCAGGGACTCCCTATATTCGGGAACCACCCACATCTCCACACCATCCCATAAATATCCTAAACCAGCAGGCGGGTTACGAACCCGGGACTTCCTATATTCGGGAACCACCGCAAATCTCATAACTTTATCTTTTCTTAAAAGAAACTGTTCTTACAAACTATGTAAAGCATACATCTATTCTTCTATCTACTTCATGATAATCGAGATAAACATTAACAGAAATTCTCTTATTCCTTGCTTCCTTGTAAGTAGAGGGGAAGTAAGGGAATAAACAAGGCTAAAATGGTAGTTAAATGTTTTAAAAGCCGGACGCTCTATGAAACAACTGGAATTCTGTCCACCAGGAGTAAAACAAAACATATATATGGAGTGATAGACGACTTCGCGTTTCAGAAAAGTTTGATTAGTTTGAAATTGAAACCAATAACAGGTAATCTATTGGAAATGTTCAACGCTTAAAAATTGTTTGATTTAATGAGATGCACATTTTTGTGCAGTGAATCTTTGTATATCCGTTACAGTTTACGAGTTATATAAAATAATTGAGAACGAAGAGGCTATTCCCAGAAATTCAAGATGTACATTCTGTTTGTCATTAAAATAAGTATCATAAAAGTATAGTATTTTATTAACTTCGCTAGAGCCACTTTTAAGAAACTCAAATTTTTTGAAAAATGTTCCATGTAAAGGATAATTGGGGGTGGGGGGATTTTCTTGCAAATCTTCGAGTCGTATCCTTGGAAGATACCAAACTTAAATTGTCAGGTTTGGTATTTAACGGTCTTTTCGTTTTTGGGCTATGCTCTCCACAGACACACACGGACATTTTTCTCCAATTTTTTTTTTATTCAGGGTTTCTCTAAACATATATTTCCGGTGAAATCTCGGTATGGAAATTTTAGGTACCATACAATACCTTCTCTATACATGATGTACAAAGTACGTGTAGAGAAAGTAAAGAAAAAGATATGCGGGTATCTGAGAATAGCTCGCGACCTCTTGAATGTAATAAGATTTTGTGAGAAGAACGTGTTAGGCGCCTAGTGTCGCTTTTGCAGAGAAGCGAGCATCAATTCCACGTGGGTGCTCGTGACGAACAGGCAAGTAGTAGGCGATGGTGGTGGCCTCTGCGGCAACGTCGCCAGTTACTAATACCAGTGTGTCTGTCTGTCTGTCTATTCTATCGGAATGGATACAATTGTTTCGCGGCATGCACAAAAAAGCAATAGGGCGTATCGTATCGTATCTCATTGCTCCAAGCTATTAATCAATAAATTATGGTGGTTTCAGACGAGAAAATGTGTGGGAGGGGGGCCCATTGTGTGCTCAGCAAAAATGCTAAATCGCTGAAAAATGAAAGTGATGACGATATTGGCCAGTGATTTCGGGAATATAATTCAAAATTTCACAATACAGCCAACCGTCCGGCGGTCGCTATACAATGATGGTTATTGCGCGTGAAGGTATTATAAAAAAACAGTTATTAACAGCGCTGCTTCGTTATCTTGTTCACTTGTTATTCCACTGGAATTAAGTCGCTGCATACTAAATTGAAATTAAAATCAATTTCTTGCGTCCGCGCTGCTGCAAAAAACACAAATACAGGCATCTGATAAATATATATTGTTGTATTCCCTTGAGAATGGAGATGCATACGTGATAGCTTTTGTTTCATGAGCACAACAATGGCATTGCTATTGTACAAGTAGCCTTTGTCATTCTTCAGGAAAATAAACATTCATTTTCTGTAAGCAAACGTAACGATTCGGGAGGTCGCAGGTTCCAAGTTCTCTTCGAATAATCCCCGGGCACCAATTTCAATAAAACAATGTGTTCCACTCACATGACTTTCTCTACATCTCTGCAACAATAATTGTTAAAAAGCTTAAGCTTCTATTTACTTCATGCAAATCGAGAAAAAATTAGCAGAAATAGTCTTATTGCCTGCCTGTGTGTAAGTAGAAGGTAAATAAGGAAGTACCATAGGTTAAAGTGATAGTCAAGAGCTGGTTGCTATGTGATGAAGTTCCTTTGTATGGACAGGAGTTGACAAATTCCTGTATGAGAAAAGTATACGTTTTTGAAAGCTGAAACCAAAAACAAGGAATACCTCAAAAACGATCAACTCCAGGAAAAAATGTATTTGACATAAAGTGTGTGTTTTAACGTGCTCTACAGTTTTGTGTGGTATGTTTTTTGCATCTCTTACGATTTAGTAGTTATGCAAAATTCCGTAAAATTCATCCAGAATAGTCTTCAGAGGCTATTCACAGAAAATTCAAGATATACATTTTATTTGTCGTGTAAAGGACTTTAATATATGATATTTTAATCAAAATCGTTAGAACCATTTTTGAAAATATCAAAATTTTCGAAACAAGTTCCATGTAAAGGGTAGTTTGGGGTTGGGGGATTTTTCTGAAAATGTTAGTGTCGCATCCCTGTAAGATACTAAACTTAAATACCAAGTTAGGTATTTTACCGACTTTTCGTTTTTTAGTTATCGTGTTCACAGATACACGGACACACACACACACACACACACACACACACACACACACACACAAACACACGGGCCTTTTTCTGAAAATGCTTTTTTTTGGATACAGGGGACCCTAAAACATTTATTTCCATTGAAATCTCGGTATTGAATTTTTGGGTGTAATACAATAGTTTCTCTATACACTATGTACATAGTACGTGTAGAGAAAGTAAAAATCTGATGTGTTCCATTCACTCGACTTGTCTGTAGCTGTTCTTCACAAGAGAGCAATCTTCTTTCTATCAAAGTAGCCTATTGTGTGTAAGTAGAGCTAAACCGATACTCAATTGTTTTAAAAAATGTCGCTATATGAATGACATTCAAATTGTGTTTCCCTTGTAAGCAAGAGTAAAACAGATGACGACTTCCTGTATAACTTGATATTCAGTTCTCTCGGTATGGCCAGGAGTAAAAAACATTAAATACGGATGACGACTTCTTTGAGAAAACCACAATAAGGAATATTTTTTAAAATTATTAACTCTGCAAAAACCAAAAATAAGAATAAAAACTAAATAAATATGACACAATTTACCGATATCTACATTTTATGTCCAGAAAGCTTTTTAAGCTTTACCAGTTATATAGTGCGTTAGAATGAAGAGGTCTTCATAGACTATTCCCACAAATTCAGATATACATTTTATTTCTGACGTATATTTCATGGGTGCTTTAATCAAAATCGTTAGAGCCATTTTTTAGAAAATCAAAAATTTAGGAACATTTTCCACTTAAAGGGTAGTTTGGGGTGAGGATGGGGATTTTCCTGAATATCTTGGTGCAGCGTATTAAACCAAAATACCAAGGTTAGTTATTAACTGACTTTTCATTCTACAGTTATGCTGCCCAGACACACACATGAACCTTTTTCTAAAAATAATATCTTTGGCTTAAGGGATCTCCAAAACAAGTATTTCCGGTGAAATCTATCAAACCTTTGGTTGGAGTAAAAAGTTTTTCTATCTACTATGTACATTGCACATACGTGCTAGAAGATGTAAAATAAGCTATATAAAAATATAGTTTTACTTTCTCTACGCGTACTATGTAAATAATGTATAGAGAAGGTATAGCACTGCACCCAAACATTCGATACCGAGATTTCACCGGAAATACATGTTTTCGGTTCCCCTGAATCCAAAAAAAAAAAAACATTTTTGGAAAAAATATCCTTGTGTGTGTATTTGTGTGTGTGTGTATGTGTGCGCGCGCGTGTGTCTGTTGGTGTGTGCCTGTGGATGGCATAGCTCCAAAACGAAAAGACTGTAAAACACCAAACTTGGTATTTAAGTAATCAAAATGGTTAGAGCCATTTTTTGGAAAATCAAAATTTTCGATGTTTTTTTCATTTGAAGGGTAGTTTGGGGTGGCGGATTTCCTTGAAAATCTTCGTATCAAATCCTTGGAAGATACTGAACTTAAATACCAAGTTACACATAGTACGTATGGAGAAAGTAAAAAGTATAAGATATAAATTATGTCTTTTAACGAGATCTACATTTTTTGTGTGTTACGGTTTAACTGTTATTCTAAATTTCTCCAGAGTAAAAGGGTCTTCAGAGGCTATTCCCAGAAAATTCAAAATATATATTTTACTTTTGATGTAGATATCCTTAATATTGTAATGAAAATCGTTAGAGCCATTTTTGAGAAAAACGACATTTGAAAACAAAATCCATGGAAAA
The DNA here is from genome assembly GCA_030762935.1 of Hymenopus coronatus. Lineage (NCBI taxonomy): Eukaryota > Metazoa > Arthropoda > Insecta > Mantodea > Hymenopodidae > Hymenopus > Hymenopus coronatus. Next base: position 148,773,070 of record CM060890.1, read on the forward strand.
GTAAGCTGGGGGTGGGGGATTTTCTGGAAAATCTTTGTGTCGCATCCTTGGAGGACACCAAACCTAAATACCAAGTTTGGTATTTAACGGCCTGTTCGTTTTTGAGCTGTACTGTCCAGACATACACGGACCTTTTTTTAAAATGCTTTATTCGGACTCAGCGGATTCCAAAACATGTATTTCTGGTGAAATCTGAACATGGAACTTTTGGGTGGAATACAATAGCTGCTCAATCCACTATGTATATTGTGCATGTGGGGTAGAGAAAGTAAATAGTAGTTTGGCAGATACTGGTTACGCTAGTGTGTAGTGTGGGTGAAATGCTAGAGCAGGAAGGGTGGTTGCTGAAGACTGTATGGGAAATGTCATGTGACATGTAAAGGAAGAAGCACCAGAGTTGGCGACGGCGGCGGCACTTTCACTAGAGTGTTGATTTCTGTCCGTCGGTCTGCGCTGCTTCCATTTTCCAGATTAAATTTTTGATGTATCGCTTTGTGAGATGTCACATATGCCATCGAGGTTTTGGGCTTAACCTCCCGGGCTACCCCGCCCCCAGCAGCCCACAAGCAGTGCTTTTAACGCCCCACTCTGCCAAAAAGACCGTAACGATAAATTTGGTTACTATGAATGTACTTTAGAGAGCAAGGAAAAGCCAATCTGCTAATAGGTGTACGGGAATACTTAGACTGACACTTTACTGCGTCGCGATCTCTTACTGTTTGCTCTTACAGGGGTATACAAACTGCTAATAGGTGTCTTAGACTGACACATTACTGCGTCGCGATCTATTACTGTTTGCTCTTACAGGGGTATACAAACTGCTAATAGGTGTACGGGAATACTTAAGACTGACACTTTACTGCGTCGCGATCTCTTACTGTTTGCTCTTACAGGGGTATACAAACTGCTAATAGGTGTCTTAGACTGACACATTACTGCGTCGCGATCTCTTACTGTTTGCTCTTACAGGGGTATACCAACTGCTAATAGGTGTCTTAGACTGACACTTTACTGCGTCGCGATCTATTACTGTTTGCTCTTACAGGGGTATACAAACTGCTAATAGGTGTACGGGAATACTTAGACTGACACTTTACTGCGTCGCGATCTCTTACTGTTTGCTCTTACAGGGGTATACAAACTGCTAATATGTGTACGGGAATACTTAGACTGACACTTTACTGCGTCGCGATCTTATACTGTTTGCTCTTACAGGGGTATACAAACTGTTAATAGGTGTACGGGAATACTTAGACTGACAATTTACTGCGTCGCGATCTCTTACTGTTTGCTCTTACAGGGGTATACAAACTGCTAATATGTGCACGGGAATACTTAGATTGACACTTTACTGCGTCGCGATCTATTACTGTTTGCTCTTACAGGGGTATACAAACTGCTAATAGGTGCACGGGAATACTTAAACTGACACTTTACTGCGTCGCGATCTCTTACTGCTTGCTCTTATTTCCTTGTAAGACTCCAGAGTTATACAATCTACTAATACGGTAGTGAGTAGAATCGCAAGATGGCAGCTGCTCACATAACTTGTTTCATCCAACCGTGTCCTACAGTTGGCTTGTGTAAAAAAAAAAAAAATTAAATAACACTAAATTTGGTATTTAAGTTTAGCATCATTCTAGGATAAAATAGGAAGGTTTTCAGGTAAATCCCCTACCCTAAACTACCCTTTATATGAAACAATGTTTGCAACTTTTGATTTCCAAAAACTAAAATTTAATCAAGTACCAAACTTAGTAGTTAAGTTTAGAATATTCCAACAATTTACATAAAAGTCCCGCCAACCCAAACAACCCTTTAGTTGGAAAAAATCATTAAAATGTTTTATTTTCCCAAAAATGGCTCAATCGGTTTTAAATAAAATATGGCATATTAAAGATATTTGAATAGAAGTAAGTTTTATATCTTGACTTTCTGAGAATATCCTTGTAAGTGAATTTGATTTAGAATTATTTTAGTATGACTGATCAATCGTAAGGGATAGAAAAAGTCTTACCAGACCAAAAATGTGGATCTATTGAAAACACACAATTTGTCATATACATTTTTTGTGGAGTTAATCATTTTACGAAATATTCCTGTTATTGGTTTTCACATTTCCAATACTTAGACTTTTCTCAAATGGGAGGTCGTTATTCACTTTCTTTTAACAACGAATTTGAATTACATAACGTAGCTTTGTCCTAGTGCAGTCCCTTATTTCCCTTCTACTTACAAGGAAGTAAGTAATAACCCCATTCTGCTAATTGTTTTCTTGATTGGCATGAAGCAGATAGAAAAATAAGTTTTTGTGAGAATCGTTTATCAGAGAATACGTATAGAAGGCTATTTGAACGACACACATGCGATTTCTTTTTATTCATGTATTCTCAAAACATGAAATTTCCATATTAACTTCTCTACCTACTGAGTGCATAGCAGAAAAAGTAAACGTACTCAATTTTTCAGGCTATTCATTAATATTTGTTTGCGCTTTAAGAGGAGCCGAAATGGGATTTTCATAACTTTTTTCCTTCACATGTTTTAATTGCATTTATTTCGAATCTCCCGCTCAGTTTGGCGTAGCTTCCACAGAGGTACCTTCACTAATTGTAAATAGTATTGTTAAAAACAATGATGCGTAGTGGTCTTTCACAACATTTTGTTACACTCACTTTGCAAAATATCAAGAACTTTGTTTTTTTCTTCTTTTGAAGGAAAAGTTTTACTTTAGCTGTTGGCAGCATTGGCATCCCGCTCATATTGCCTTCATGTGAACGTTTCGAAGTACTGCGAAGGTGTGTTTCCAAAGTTAGGTTACATTACAATGTACATAGGGATAGAGAAATATTGTATTCCACCCAAAAATTCTATGTCGAGATTTCACTGGAAATACAACTTTTAGGATCCCTGAATCCAAAGAAAAAAAAAAAAGCATTTTCAGAAACAGGTCCACGTGTGTATGTGTGTGTGTTTGTGTGTGTGTGTGTGTGTGGACAGCATAGCTCCAAAACGAAAAGACCGTTAACACCAAACTTACTATTTAACTTTGGTATCTTCCAAGAATGCGACACGAAATTTTTCAAGAAAATCCCTCGATCTTTAATTACCCTTTACATGGAAAATTTTTCGAAATTTTTGTTTTTCTTAAAAATGCCTCTAACGATTTTGATTAAAATACCACATATAACAGCCATTTCTACCACAAATAAAATGTGTATCTTCAATTTTCTGGGAATAGTTTTTAAGACCCGTTTATTCTGGATGAATTTAGCTTAATTTGGTATAACTAGTAAACCGTATAGACAAAATTTACTATACAAAAAATGTAGATCTTGTTAAAATACACAAGTTATGTCATATACACTATTTTGTGAAGCTTACCGTTTTCGAGGTGTTCCTTGTTATTAGTTTCAATTGTGAAGTACTTAAACTTTTCTCAGACGGAAGTGTCCGTTTTTCTTTTGTTCTACTCCTGGCCAAACAAAGAACCGATTTGCAATGACAATCACATAAAAACAGCTTTTAAAACATTTGACAATCACTTTAGCCTAGTGCATTCCTTTAGTTCCATTCTACTTATAAGGACCTAAGTAATTCAATTCTGCTGTTTATCTCGATTAGCATGGCTTTGAAACAAGAATTATCTTTCATAAAAAGTTTGTTCGAAGAGTAGCTAGAGAAAGTCATGTGAGTGTAACACATCAGATTTTTACTTTCTCTACACGTTACTATGTAGATAGTGTATATAGAAGGTATTGCACTCCACCCTAAAGTTCGAACCCAAGATTTCACCGGAAATGTCTGTTTTAGAGTCCCCTGTATCCAAAAAAAGCATTTTCACAAAAAGGTCCGTGTGTGTGTGTGTGTGTGTGTGTGTCCGTGTGCCTGTGAGCACGGTAACTTAAAAACGAAAAGTCGCTAAAATACCAAACTTGGTATTTAAGTTCAGTATCTTCCACGGATGCGACACGAAGATTTTGAGAAAAATCCCCCCACACCAAACTACACTTTACATGGAACTTTTTTCGAAAATTTTTATTTTCTCAATAATGGCAAACTATTTTGATTTAAATGCCGTATATTAAAGATATTTAAGTGAAAAATCATATGTATATCTTGAATTTTCTGGAAATAGCCTCTGAAGACTACTTTATTCTGGTTGGTTTTTATGGAATTTTGCATAACTGTTAAACCGTAAGAGATGGACAAAAACTTACATCACAAAAAATGTAGAGCACGTTAAAATACACAATTTATGTTATATAGGTTTTTTGTAGAGTTGGTCGTTTTTGAGATATTCCTTGTTTTTATGGTTTCACCTTTAAAAAACTCGTACTTTTCTCCTACAGGGATTTGTCAACTCCTCTCCATTCAAACAAAGAAACTTCAGTCACATAGCAACCAGCTTTTGACTATCACTTTAACCTATGCTACTCCCTTATTTCTCTTCTACTTACAAGGAAGCAAGTAATAAGACTATTTCTGCTAATTTTTCTCGATCAGCATGAAGTAAATAGAAACATACGATTTTAGCAATAATTTGTTATAGAGAAAACTATGTGAATGGAACACATCAAATTTTTTGTAATGTTATGTTTGAAAGCAATTTCAAGAAGAAGTAAAATGGTATGTACAGATGTCCCATTATCTCAGAAACTCATTGTACCACCAGTTTGCACCTAAATACGCTTTATTTTAGCCAACAAGTTTTTTATGTATACGGATTAGTTGTTTTTTTTAATTTAAAAACCATTTTTCAATAAAAATTTAAGAGCTTTATTTTAAAAACCTCATGTGTTACACTAAAATGACTTTCTCTAGCTGTTCTACAAACTTCTTACATAAGATTGTTCTTCTTTCTGCACCTTGCTAATCGAGGTACTCATTAGCACAATGTTCTTATTATTTAGTCCCGTATAAGTAGGAAGAGAATAAGGGAATAAACTAGGCTAAATAAATAGTCAAATGTTTTAAAAGCTGTCGTTATGTGATTGTCATTACAAATCGCTTCTTTTCTTGGCCAGGAGTAGAACAAAAGAAAAACGGACACTGAGAAAAGTTTAAGTACTTCACAACTGAAACTAATAACAATGAATACCTCTAAAACAGTAAGCTCCACGAGAAAAATGTATATGACATAACTTGTGTATTTTAACAAGACCTAAATTTTTTGTGCAGTAAGTTCTTTTCTATCTCTTACGGTTTACTAATTATGCCAAATTAAGCAAAATTCATCCTGAATAAACAAGTCTTCAGAAGCTATTCCCAGAAAATTAAAGATATACAATTTATTTGTAGGTAAATATCTTTAATATATGATATTTTAATCAAAATCGTTACAGCCATTTTTCGGAAAATCAAAATTTTCGGAAAAAGTTCCATGTAAATGGTAGTTTGGGGTGGGGGGATTTTTCTCAAAATCTTCGTGTCGCATCCCTGAAAGATACTAAACTTAAATACCAGGTTTAATATTTTATCTACTTTTGGTCTTTGAGTTATTGTTCACAGACACACGGACACACGGACACACACACGGACCTTTTTCTGAAAATGCTTTTTTTGGATACAGGGGGTCCTAAAACATGTATTTCCGGTGAAATCTCGGTATCGAATTTTTGGTTGGAATACAATAAAAATCATACCATTGTTTCAAATGAACATAAGTATTCTATTGTTGATCAATCAGCAGTAAAGTTATTGCTGAATATGCCAAAAAATGTATCTCATGTTAAATAGTTGCCCAGATATCATATTGGCAAGACTGCCTCTAAGGCATGACTTAACTCGTATAAACTTCTATCTAATGTCACAGAAGTAAGGAATGAAAAAGTGTTTATTTGAGATGCAGAAACAAGAGTTCAAAACAAATGCAAGTCTAGAAGTTGGTATTGTTTTCAAGCAGCTGTACAAACACGATATTGCGTGTAATGTCTACCCATAATAAACATATCGATGTGCAGGTCACGTGCTCAAGACTTCAGGGCACCAGTCCAGCTTCAGGTCTTACTCCGGATGCTTTTCACTGCAACACAAACAACAGAAAATGTGAGATTACAAATTCACCGCAAGCTAACACAATTAAAAGTCATTATTCTGCCTCTGCTGGATAATCACCGTATATTACTTTCTCTACACGTACTCTGTACATAGTGTATAGATATTTTATTGCACCCAAAAATTCCATACTGAGGTTTCAGCGGGCATACATGTTTTGGGACCACCTGAATCCAAAACAATCTGATGTTTTCCATTCACATGACTTTCTCTACATCTCTGCAACAAACTATTGTTAAAAAGCTAATGCTTTTATTTACTTCATGCTAACCGAGAAAAAGTAACATAAATACTCTTATTAGTTACTTCCTTGTAAGTAGAAGCGAAATAAGGGAGTAGCATAGGTTAAAATGATAGTCTAAAGCTGGTTGCTATGTGACTGAAGTTCCTTTGTTTGGACAGCAGTTGACAAATTCCTGTATGAGAAAAGTATTAGTTTTTTAAGGCTGAAACCAGAAACAAAGAATATCTAAAAAACGATTAACTCCACAAAAAAGAGGGATATAACATAAATTGTGTGTTTCAGTGTGCTCTACATTTTCTGTGCAGTAAATTTTTGTCCATCTCTTACGGTTTAGCAGTTATGCAAAATTCCGTAAAATTCATCCAGAATAAAGTCTTCACAGGCTATTTCAAGAAAATTCAAGGTATAGATTTTATTTGTCAGGTAAATATCTTTAATATACGATATTCTAATCAAAATCGTTAGAGCCATTTTAGAGAAAATAAAACTTTTCGAAAAAATTTCCATGCCAAAGGTAGTTTGGGGTGGGGGATTTTCTTAAAAATCTTCGTGTCGCATCCTTAGAAGATACCAAACTTAAATACTAAGTTTGGTATTTAACGGTCTTTTCGTTTTTGAGCTATGCTGTCTACAGACACACACTCATGCTGACAGACACACACGGACATTTTTCTAAAAATGCTTTTTTTTTAATTCAGGGCGACCCAAAACATGTATTTCCCGTAAAATCTCAGTATCGAATTTTTGGGTGCATTACAATACCTTCTCCATACACTATGTACATAGTACGTGTAGAGAAAGTAAAAAAGCATTTTTAGAAAAAGCACCGTGTGTGTGTGTGTGTGTGTGTGTGTGAACAGCATGGCTCAAAAACGAAAAGAGCATTGAATACCAAACTTGGTATTTAAGTTTGGTATCTTCGAAGGATGCGACTCGAAGATTTTTAAGAAAATTCCCCCACACCGAACTACCCTTTACATGGAAAAATTTTCGTAATTTTTATTTTTCTTAAAAATGGATCTAACAATTTTGATTAAAATACCATATATTCAAGCTATTTCCATCACAAATAAAATGTATATCTTGAATTTTCTGGAAATAGCTTCTGAAGACCTGTTTACTCTGGATGACTTTTGCTGAATGTTACATAACTAGTAAATTGTAAAAGATAAACAAAAACTTACTACAAAAAATGTAGATCTCGTTAAAATACACAATTTATGTAGTTTACATTTTTTTTCGTGAAGATGGCCGTTTTCAAGATATTTCTTATTATTGGTTTCAATTGTAAAGTACTTACACTTTTCTCAGACAGGAAAATCCCGTCTTTCTTTTGTTCTACTCCTGGTTAAGATATGACTGTCACTTTAGCGCATTCCTTTAGTTTCCGTCTTCTTATAAGGAACTAGGTTATAAGAACATTTTGCTAATGTTTGTCTCGATTAGCATTGTGTAGAAAGAAGAATAATCTTTTGTAAGAACTTTGTTTTCTAGAGCAGCTAAAGAAAGCCATGTGAGTGTAACACATCAATTTTTTCTCCAGCATTGTTCTAGCCACTGGAATGGCAGAATATTTTACCACCCCTAAAATATTACGAAATTACTGAAGCATTTTAGAAAAGAGGTCCGTGTGCGCGCGCGCATATGTGTGTGTCTGGCAACAACATAACAACCACTCCACCTAATATTTTGTTATGCCCCTGTTTCCTTCGCTCCTTGTTCATTGGTTATGGTTTGAGTTCCAGACTTTTAACCATCAAACCAATAGGAGACGGACAATCTAACGAATGCCTTCCCGTCACTAAGGTAAAGTGTTTCCATTTTTCACCAGATTTTGTGCTTTCTTTGTTCAACCAATAAGAGTTTAGTATAGCCGGGTAAATTGGAACCATCCGATAAGAGGGTTCTGCGGATTTTAAATAAAGGAAAACATTATTCGAATCCAAAATCTAGAGGGTTTGAGGGGAGGGGGTTCTATATTGCAAGTACCAAATATTAAAAGGACAGGAGTTGGATAGGTAGAGTCATATTGAAAAATTCAATGTCATAGCCGGGATTAGAACCAGGATCTGCCGATCTAAATTCAATTAATTTAATGTCATACTATCATGTTGCTATGGTAGCAACCGGCTGGAGACCATGGTTCAAATCCCGGCTATGACATGTAATGCATGTGTTACCTGTTGTACACGTGGTGAATGTCGAGGGTGGCCGGCTCCGACAGGAAGGCCGGGTTGGGGTAGGTCTGTCCGCTGAGGCTCGTCACCTGCTTCCTCCTGCGCCATGACCTCTTCCTGGTAACACTGCATGGAGCACCACATGACGTAAGTGATACAACTTCTCGGCAGCCAATGCCACGTGGGCGAACAGCACCATGCTGACCCCGGCACGAACCTCGGGCGTCGGGTTGCTGCTGTGGCAGGCGTGTGGCATCAGCTCTAATACCGCTTTGTCTTGAATGACGTCACTGGTAACTGCTGCAATAGCGATGTGCTACCTCTACCTTTGTCTATGTTACCGTCGCAAAACTTGTGGAATCGTGACCCTGACCGAGCCTAGCTTATAGGAGTTTGTGATACTTTGCTTACTTAAAGTCACAGCGAGCAAACTTTGTACATCCTGTATCCGCATATCTTTGTATTCAAAGTGGGCAGGAAATAGTGTTCAGTTTATTACTTTAACGATGGCTCCTACGTTTTCAAAGATAAGTGGCAAGGTGTTACATAGTCAGAGCAGAGAAATAATTACAAATGTCCTTGACTTGATGGAAGAAGAGGCAGAGATGAAGGAAGAGAATGTATGTTCCCCGAGTTCTTCAAAAGCCTGTAGAAAGTGAATGAAAGAGTAGCCAAGGCAACTGATATTTCACTGAGTTCCGTTTCCAGGGTTCTCAAAGATATGAAAGAAAGAAAAATAAAACTTAATATATCACTTTTAAATTAAAAGATGTGGAACAGTTGTGTCGCAAGCGAATTGCAGAAATTGGCAGGCCACAATGGGAAAATGTATGTCGTCATGTTGAGAACATTGAAAATCATTGGAAAGAATCTTAGAAAATAAAAAAGAAAGAATTCTAATGCAGGATAAAGGTGCAGAAAGTAGCGATAGCGTTGATGATGACAATGACGTGAGCGAAGACGAAGGACTGTCAGGTGTGGAAGAATTGGAGGCACATTGTTTATATAGTAGGCCATTTGTATAGATATGAATATAACACATGTTTATCAGTGCAGGTGACAGACATGAATCGACTGGTAAACTGCTTATCTGAAAGTGCAACTCGCCTCCTAGCTCTCATTAAGATGTCCACATCTGTTGCTCACATACATACACGCCTGGTACTTGTTCAACATTTGTTTCCGTACAACATACGGAGGACAGTCTTCTAATGCATTTCTAACATAAACTTTATTTGCTACAGTAAGTAATCACGTGCATTTGGATCTGGACGGCACGACAGTTATTCTGTCATCAAAAATAGTTACATGAAGCAATGATACAACAGAGGTTCCAAACACAGGATGGAGTATACAGCAAAAGAAATAAAAACAGTTTCTGTAAGGGTGAAATTGAAAATAATTAGAAAATAAGAACTGATTGATTTTTAACATTTTTAATTATTTTGTTGTTTTTCAGAATATTCCTTTTTTAACATCTATATTCTGGAATTTGATGAAACGAGTTCCTAAAAGCCACTCTTCTTGAGACACCAGGATTCTATAATGTTCCACTTCTTCTTCTGATGACAAAAAATGATTGCACACATTTTATCTTTAATTTTTGAAGCAGAAATAAATAAATGACAAGGTCAGAGGTGTATGGTGCTGATGTTTAGGGCATTCAGATACTCAGTTGTTAGTTTTGCTATATGTGACGATGCGTTATCATGGTATAGGTAAAGTATTATCCTTTTGGACGTTTCTCACAAACTTTTTGAAGAACTTTGCGGAACCGGCACTTTGACAATGGTCAGTAGCACTGCATCTATCAGCAATGTGTATTGTTTCAGAATGTGTTCCATTCACAAGGTTTTCTCTGTAACAAAGTATTGTTAACCCTTTGCAGCCCAACGGTGCCACCACTATCTGATTCAGATGGGTAACGGTTAATCTTCAAGAATTCTCTACTTTCACTCTGTATTTTTTTTAATTTATTGATGATCCCACGGCTTGCAACAGACAAAAGTAAAAATAAAACTCCTTCAAAGCTACCTTTCTTTCTAACAAATAGAGAACCTTATTCCACTACAATGATTTTGAAAAAATGTAAATGGCGTGTTATTTAACTATTGTGGCGTCCCATTCAAAACTGTGCTTGAAAGGCCGCTTAATTTTTCTCAGAGGCCTCTTTATCAGGCTTGAGGTTCTTTTACGTGCCGTAAATCTACGACACGGGACCAACGGCTTTACTTCCCTTCCGAAGGAAGCCGTGCTAAGGATTTTTACACCCGAAAAAGTCCATGGTCTTCCGCCGGGTTTGAACCCCCGACCTTGGGTATATGAAGTTAGAATGGTAACCATTACAGACAATGGTTTTGAGGTCCATTCAACACTTACATACGCCAAGCAGCATTTATTTTACCTTCGTCTATCACACTAGCGCTGTGGCGAAGATTCCAACGTAGGTTAACTTGTGACAAGTGTTTTGAGGTCCATTCAACACTTACATACGCCAAGCAGCATTTATTTTACCTTCGTCTATCACACTAGCGAAGATTCCAACGTGGGTTAACTTGTGACATTTAAATCTTGATCAGTAATGTTTAGGCAGTTGAGCTACCAATAGCAGACCCGATAAAACCAACTTTGAAGAGAAATATGGTGTCGTAAATAGATCGGGCTGGAAAGGGCTATTCTTCTATCTACTTCATGCTAATGGGAACACATTATAAGAAATAACTTATTGCTTTGTTCCTTGTAAGTAGGAGGAAATAAGGGAACACACTAGGCTAAAGCGATAGTCAAATATTTTAAAATGTTGTTGTTATGGAATTGAATTGCGTTTCTTTGTATGAACAAGAGTACACAAGTTCCTGAATGAGAAATGTTTACATATTTTAAAACTGAAACCAATATCAAGGAATATCTCGAAAACGGCTAACTCCACGTAAAAATGTATGGCATAAAGTGTGTGTTTTTTAACGAGATCTACATTTTTTTGTGCAGTAAGTTTTTGAATATCTCTTACGGTTTACTGGTTATACAAAATTCAGAAAAGGTCACCCAGAATAAAGAGGTCTTCAGAGGTAATGTAGAATACTCATTTCTTAGGAATAAGAACAATTTCAGAAAAGGTCACCCAAAATAAAGAGGTCTTCAGAGGTAATGTAGAATACTCATTTCTTAGGAATAAGAACAATTTCAGAAAAGGTCACCCAAAATAAAGAGGTCTTCAGAGGTAATGTAGAATACTCATTTCTTAGGAATAAGAACAATTTCAATATAATAAATAAAATAAGAAAACTAATATAAAAGAACGAGGGGAAAGAGGTTGCAGTGACTAACTAAATAAGTGACTAAAGGTATTAAGAAGGAAATATATTGGAATGAGCAATAGAGTTGAAATTTGTAAAGAATGTTTATTCTGTACACGAAAAGAAACTATTGCTGATAGGAGATTTAAGAATATGAGATTTATTTGGTAACGTGGGTCAGAAAGTAAATAGGACAATAGAAATGTTGTGTTTAGAGTGTGACAAAGGAGAAGCATTAATGACGAAGGGTACTTTAGACCTGATAGGAGCAAAGTCTAATGCTTTAGCCAAATTTATTTCGTGAGCTGAGACCGATGTTCACAGAAATTACTAACCAATAGAAATTAAGAAATATTGAACTTCGGATCCATTCGTGTCAGATTGTAGAAAATAAGAGGAGCCTTGAGAAATGTGTCTAGGCCCGAAGGAAGGTTGCGGTCATGGATGCAGATTGAGAGAAGTTGCTTAAAAACTATCAGAGGTGCTGAGCAGACGTGTTGTAAAATAATGTTTAGCCTCAGTGCTGCGATATAAAGTAGGTGTGTCTTTATTTTAGGAAAGTGAGCGGTGGACAGAGCTCACATGGGAATACTTGGCAAATAGGGTAAATCTGGGTAAATTTACAGAAGTTTATTGTAAGAAACTTATTCAGTGTGGGGGAATAACATTAGTAAATGAGGGAACGGAAGTCAGAGGGGACAAATAATTTAATGTATCAAAATGGGGTAATCCGCTTTTTTTTTCTTCACACATACCCTGAGAAAATCCCTAAAAGAGATCCTGCTCTTAATCCCTTCTTATTTGTCCAAATCCTACCATAAAATGACAAACCAACCATAAAATTCTCGTCACAGAGGCTATTCCCAGAAAATTCAAGATATAAATTTTATTTCTAATGTAAATGGCTTAATACAAGAGAGTTTTTATCGAAATCAAACTTTTCAATTGTTTTGCATGTAAAGGGTAGTTGGGAGTGGGGGGGGATTTTCTTAGCAGGTGCAATCTGTTTTCCTGACATATTCAACAACTGAAAGATGCTATCTCACAATAACTTGCTTATATTCCAAGATGTCATTTGCAAAATGCTGTACAAGAAGTTGCAGAGAGGATGGTGTACGATAAGCGGAGGACATCTACACAATGTTTCATAAAGCCCCATTGTGTCCAGTATGTGTGTCTGTGTTGTTTTTTACTTTCTCTAGCACGTGTGTACATAGTACACAGTAGCCGAAGAAGGTATTGTAATCCACCCAAAATTCGGTGTCGAGATTTTGCCGGAAATCCAGAAAGTAAGTCCCGATCGCGTCCAGAAATGCACCTTCAGTCGGATAGGAATGCGCGTACGCTGCAGAAGAGAGGAAGTATGTGGTAACATTGTAGTAAAGTTTCAGTTTTGTGACGGCAGTGGTTACCGCTCTGTGCTAGGAGAAAATGGCTGCTCCGGTATTGTCTCCCGCCACATGCGAGGTTCGTGCACTCACCCGATTTTTGCCTGCTCAAAAGTAATCTCCAACAGGGATCCATCATCAATTGTGTCACAGTATGGTGCAGGCAATTCTCGGAAGGAAGAACCAATATTCACGACGAAGACCGTCCCTGGTGACGCCAGAAGTGTTGGAAAGTGTACGGCAAGCGCTTCACAATTTCACAACTCTCTTGTCAGTTTCCCCAGATGTCTCGCTCGCTTGTGCACCAACTTGTCTCCCAGTGGCTTGCTTTTCACAAAGTGTGCACAAGCTGGGACCTAGACAACTGACAGATGAACGCATAAACTCAGGCGGGCAATCCAGAGGTGTAATGTTGACAAGAGGCATTACCTTGTGCATGACAATGCAAAACCCCATACAGGCAACGCCACACGACATGTGTTGAATAAGTTGGGATGGGAGGTCTCCGAACATCCACCCTACAGCCCCGACCTGGCTCCAAGTGGCTTTCATCTCTTCCGTCTCATGAAGCGTTTTCTGGCAGGAAATCGTTTTCACGGTGACGCTGAGGTGCAGAATGAACTGAGACTTCGTGACTGCGGACATTGGCGGCAGAATCCTAAGACTTGGACTTACAATTGAGGGGCTCAGTGCCAGAGGGAGCTATCCCACACATTGTGAAAAAATGAGATTTTTTTGTTTTTAGACAGCTTCTGCCATCTCTCATGTCTGTAGAAATCTTGGTAATATTTACTGTTTTAGAGTGCCATCTACAGTAACTTACAGAAACTGTGTCATTTTCCAAAGTGAGAAAGTTTGTGCCAGATGGGGATATCCCACTATGAAGTTGCCTGCTATTTAAAGAACAATGCCACCAAACTTACAGAACTTTAACTATTTTAATAGTATTGTTTAAACTATAGGCCAAGAAATAATGATTTTATGCCTTAATACGTGAAATAGAATATAATGTATGATTATTATTAAACATTAAGAATATTGTGTAAATAGTTGAAATTTTAGGCATTATACTATGCTGTAGATTATTCTGTTTTTCAAAATGGAGGTAAATAGCATAGCTAGTGAAGGAAAGAAACGAATATGCAAGCAAAACATATGGAAAAAAGTTGTTGCTAAACGAAAAAGAAACAATGGTGAGGAATATGAATAATATCATGCTTAGTTTCTCTCTCTGCATAAATACATTTTTAGTAAATAATACGGTTTGCAATGCTAAATAAATAAAAGAAACTGTTAAATATCACTTTTTTGTATTTTCTAGAACATTTCAAAATGTGGATCAAATGCTGGATTTAAAAAAGTTGTACCTCAATATTACATTTTTCACCAAATCAACAACTCTAATAAAACTCCTTTTTTCTCAAATTTAGCTATTTGTGGGATAGCTCCCTCTGGCGTTGAGCCCCTCAATTAATGGTGCACCGTTACAATAAATGCCTCAACAACGGTGGTGACTATGTTGAAAAGTAGCCAGCGAGTCTATGCAATTATACAATAAACATTCCTTACTTTCTGCATGCACCTCGTGTTTTGAGGTCCCGTGAGCCACAAAAAGTAGCCAGCGAGTCTATGTAATTATACCAATAAACATTCCTTACTTTCTGCATGCACCTCGTGTTTTGAGGTCCCGTGAGCCACAAAAAGTAGTCAGCGAGTCTATGTAATTATACCAATAAACATTCCTTACTTTCTGCATGCACCTCGTGTTTTGAGGTCCCGTGAGCCACAAAAAGTAGCCAGCGAGTCTATGCAATTATACCAATAAACATTCCTTACTTTCTGCATGCACCTCGTGTTTTGAGGTCCCGTGAGCCACAAAAAGTAGCCAGCGAGTCTATGTAATTATACAATAAACATTCCTTACTTTCTGCATGCACCTCGTGTTTTGAGGTCCCGTGAGCCACAAAAAGTAGCCAGCGAGTCTATGTAATTATACAATAAACATTCCTTACTTTCTGCATGCACCTCGTGTTTTGAGGTCCCGTGAGCCACAAAAAGTAGTCAGCGAGTCTATGTAATTATACCAATAAACATTCCTTACTTTCTGCATGCACCTCGTGTTTTGAGGTCCCGTGAGCCACAAAAAGTAGTCAGCGAGTCTATGTAATTATACAATAAACATTCCTTACTTAGTGATGTCGGGACTTACTTTCTGCATGCACCTCGCATTTTGAGGTCCCGTGAGCCACAAAAGGTAGCCAGCGAGTCTATGTAATTATACCAATAAACATTCCTTACTTTCTGCATGCACCTCGTGTTTTGAGGTCCCATGAGCCACAAAAAGTAGTCAGCGAGTCTATGTAATTATACAATAAACATTCCTTACTTAGTGATGTCGGGACTTACTTTCTGCATGCACCTCGCATTTTGAGGTCCCGTGAGCCACAAAAGGTAGCCAGCGAGTCTATGTAATTATACCAATAAACATTCCTTACTTTCTGCATGCACCTCGTGTTTTGAGGTCCCGTGAGCCACAAAAAGTAGTCAGCGAGTCTATGTAATTATACCAATAAACATTCCTTACTTTCTGCATGCACCTCGTGTTTTGAGGTCCCGTGAGCCACAAAAGGTAGCCAGCGAGTCTATGTAATTATACCAATAAACATTCCTTACTTTCTGCATGCACCTCGTGTTTTGAGGTCCCGTGAGCCACAAAAAGTAGTCAGCGAGTCTATGTAATTATACAATAAACATTCCTTACTTTCTGCATGCACCTCGTGTTTTGAGGTCCCGTGAGCCACAAAAAGTAGTCAGCGAGTCTATGTAATTATACAATAAACATTCCTTACTTTCTGCATGCACCTCGTGTTTTGAGGTCCCGTGAGCCACAAAAAGTAGCCAGCGAGTCTATGTAATTATACAATAAACATTCCTTACTGATGTCGGGACTTACTTTCTGCATGCACCTCGTGTTTTGAGGTCCCGTGAGCCACAAAAAGTAGTCAGCGAGTCTATGTAATTATACCAATAAACATTCCTTACTTTCTGCATGCACCTCGTGTTTTGAGGTCCCGTGAGCCACAAAAAGTAGCCAGCGAGTCTATGTAATTATACCAATAAACATTCCTTACTTTCTGCATGCACCTCGTGTTTTGAGGTCCCATGAGCCACAAAAAGTAGTCAGCGAGTCTATGTAATTATACAATAAACATTCCTTACTTAGTGATGTCGGGACTTACTTTCTGCATGCACCTCGCATTTTGAGGTCCCGTGAGCCACAAAAGGTAGCCAGCGAGTCTATGTAATTATACCAATAAACATTCCTTACTTTCTGCATGCACCTCGTGTTTTGAGGTCCCGTGAGCCACAAAAAGTAGTCAGCGAGTCTATGTAATTATACAATAAACATTCCTTACTTTCTGCATGCACCTCGTGTTTTGAGGTCCCGTGAGCCACAAAAAGTAGTCAGCGAGTCTATGTAATTATACAATAAACATTCCTTACTGATGTCGGGACTTACTTTCTGCATGCACCTCGTGTTTTGAGGTCCCGTGAGCCACAAAAAGTAGTCAGCGAGTCTATGTAATTATACCAATATACATTTCTTACTGATGTCGGGACTTACTTTCTGCATGCACCTCGCATTTTGAGGTCCCGTGAGCCACAAAAGGTAGCCAGCGAGTCTATGTAATTATACCAATAAACATTCCTTACTTACTGATGTCGGGACTTTCTTTCTGCATGCACCTCGCATTTTGAGGTCCCGTGAGCCACAAAAAGTACTTTTAGGAGAAAAAAAACCGTGTGTCTGTGGAGAGCATAGCTCAAAACCGTCAAGTCCGTTAAATACCAAACTTGGTATTTATGTTTAATATCCTTCACGAAGATTTTCAAGAAAACCCCCCACCACAAACTAGCCTTTGTATGAACGATTTTGATCTCTGAAAGTCTCTCTATTGTGGATGAATTTTACAAAAGTTTGCATAACGGTTAAACCGTAAGAGATACACAAAAACATATTGAACAAAAACGCAGATTTCATGAATACACATACGTAATTATGTTTTTCTTGCAGAGCTGACCGTTTTCCAAGTATCCCTTTTTATTGCTTTCAAATGTAAACTACTTAACGTTTCTCAAATGGGACCATGCAAAGTGAACCGAAGCTCAATTGTTTCACATAGCGACCAGCTTTTAAATGATCTGACTGTCGTTTTAGCATTATGTGTCCCCTTATTTCCCTTCTACTTGCAGGAGACATGTAATAAACTAATTCTGCTACTGTTTATCTCGATTAGCATGATGTACATAAAATAATAGTTTGTAAGATTACTTTCATATGGAGCAGCTAGAGAAACTTATGTAAATGGAACACAGAAGGTTTTCTTTTTTTTTTTCTTTTCTTGCTCAAATATTTTATTTATAACGGTTTAAAGTTTGAAGTAAGACCCTATATTAAAGATTTATATTACTGCCACAAAAAAGAAATAATATGAGGTAGCGATTTTCTGGTATTGTTTTCACGATAGTCGCTGTTTCGTCTAATTTTTCCTTGATGGCAATTGACACGAATTCAATCATTTTAAAATAAGTGATTTGTTAGAAACGATGACATCAGGGAATTTCTTTATAAAGTCTGTGTTGGAGCAAAACACTCACATTCACATAATAACATACAGCTTCAGAGCAGACAACGTGAGCTAGGCTACCGCAGAGCGAGTACTAGGTAGTGGTTATCCAGACACGTCATTCAAGACAACCCGGATTTATACAAATGTTTCCAATCCACAAAGTAAACAGAAAGTATTTAAATATATATGAACCCATGCATATAAATAAAGCATTAACTATAATATCACTATCTTATCAGCTATATCATAAGGTACCTACCTAAAGAATTACACTGAAAACGAAGAACTCCTAAAAAAAATATCGGAAGCAAAATTTCCTTACCTTTTTTCTCTCATAAACTATTCAAGAAGAGAAATGAGAGTTTATTAAGAGTTAAGAAGCTGAATCTAAGCAAAGTACTGAAAATAGTGAGCACAAATTGTTAGAATTTAAATTCCAGCAGTGTAACAAAAACTATTATTGCTGAGAAATTACCTTGTGTTGACATTCCTGCTGCCCCGTGGGTGTCTCGGTGCGCAGTTGCCATATTTTTTCGCTATCCGTCTACAGCGCCACATGCTGTCCTGCTTTCTCTAAAATATCTTCTTTCCAAGCATTTTCTGTCACAGTTCTCGTATGTTCAACTAGTTTTCTCCATTTCTCACTAGTTACCTCATCTATTCCTTACAACATTGGGTCCTGCACTTCACTAAATGTAAGAGTCTTATTATTTCGGCTAACATAACCTCAACTCACGGCTGTAAAACATTTTCAAATGACAGTGTCACTCGTGATAGTTCTAGGATGAGAGCAAGAGCAATATCCGCGATATACAAAAGGTAGTATCAATTATAAACGTAAATCACTGTGCGTAGCACAACCAAACTTTTCACAGAATGAAATCAGACCAATCAAGTGTGAGAACGCGCGCGTGAATTTCCACTGAACCTGTAGATGTTACAACACTGATGACGTGATTGACGTTGTGTATTCTTACACTGTGATTGGTCAGTAACCTGACGAGCCCTGTCAGAAGACAAACTTTTCGGGATTCAGTCTTATTAAATATCATTTGGGCAGGCTTCACTGTATAAAGGCATTTCTTAGAATCATACAGAGATAATTCCATTCAGATTGAGATATACTGTACCTGTTTATTTTCCACACCAGTACTAGCACTAGGATAAACAGCAATATGATAGCAACAGATAGCACCTCTAGTAACAAACAGATATACTCTACCTGTTTATTCTCCACACCAGTACTAGCACTAGCATAAAGAGCAATATGATAGCAACAGATAGCACCTCTAGTAACAAACAGATTACGATAAACAGCAATATGATAGCAACAGATAGCACCTCTAGTAACAAACAGATATACTGTACCTGTTTATTTTCCACACCAGTACTAGCACTAGGATAAACAGCAATATGATAGCAACAGATAGCACCTCTAGTAACAAACAGATATACTGTACCTGTTTATTTTCCACACCAGTACTAGCACTAGGATAAACAGCAATATGATAGCAACAGATAGCACCTCTAGTAACAAACAGATATACTGTACCTGTTTATTTTCCACACCAGTACTAGCACTAGGATAAACAGCAATATGATAGCAACAGATAGCACCTCTAGTAACAAACAGATTACGATAAACAGCAATATGATAGCAACAGATAGCACCTCTAGTAACAAACAGATTACGATAAACAGCAATATGATAGCAACAGATAGCACCTCTAGTAACAAACAGATATACTGTACCTGTTTATTTTCCACACCAGTACTAGCACTAGGATAAAGAGCAATATGATAGCAACAGATAGCACCTCTAGTAACAAACAGATATACTCTACCTGTTTATTCTCCACACCAGTACTAGCACTAGCATAAAGAGCAATATGATAGCAACAGATAGCACCTCTAGTAACAAACAGATTACGATAAACAGCAATATGATAGCAACAGATAGCACCTCTAGTAACAAACAGATTACGATAAACAGCAATATGATAGCAACAGATAGCACCTCTAGTAACAAACAGATATACTGTACCTGTTTATTCTCCACACCAGTACTAGCACTAGCATAAAGAGCAATATGATAGCAACAGATAGCACCTCTGTATTAACAAACAGATATACTGTACCTGTTTATTCTCCACACCAGTACTAGCACTAGGATAAACAGCAATATGATAGCAACAGATAGCACCTCTAGTAACAAACAGATATACTGTACCTGTTTATTCTCCACACCAGTACTAGCACTAGGATAAACAGCAATATGATAGCAACAGATAGCACCTCTAGTAACAAACAGATATACTGTACCTATTTATTCTCCACACCAGTACTAGCACTAGCATAAACAGCAATATGATAGCAACAGATAGCACCTCTGTAGTAACAAACAGCAGCCTGTGCAGATCGTCAACTTCTGCTTTGAATCTCAAAGCAAATTCCTGAGTTGTCATGTTCTGAAACCGTGAAATAGTGCAAATTAAAGATAGACAAATCAACGGCGGTTAAAGTAGTTTAAAAATTAAGTGGAAGGATTCACGCCTAATTTGCAAAATTTACAATATTTTTAATAGTTTTAAAAAACATTCAGTTTGTTTTAATCTAATACTTATTTTCGTAAGTTCATATTTTGACTACGCCATGCGGTCGTAATCGCCGCACGTGTGTGAGTGATTTCCGACGAAAGTCAAAACTGATGGTTGATGTGCATTGTTACGCCTGCGTGAGCGGATACTGTGCTGTCTGCAAGTTTTTGACTTCGAAGCTGCAATTTTTACACCTGCGTGAGTGGACACTTGTGCTGTTGGCAAATACTTCGACATCTAAACTGCCCATTGTTACACCTGAGTTCTGTTGCACGTAGTTTAGTATTTTATAGGCTTTTCGCTTTTTAGTTTGCGTGTTTAGAGACAAACAAACACACACTATCTTTTTCTACAAATGCTCGTTTTTAATAAACGGGGTTCTAAAACATGTACTTCCAGTATCATCTCGGTATAGACGTTTTGGGTGGAATGCAATACCTTCTTTACCTATGCACTATGTAGTAATTATAAAATGTAAAAATACGCAAATAAATCATCGTATTGCCGTATTTGAAAACTAACAACACCTTTATCTTTAATAGTTTTCATTATTAAAAGCTCAGTTTTATTTATCCAGACAAATTAAAACCAATCACTTTCAAATGTATTACAAAATATGTATTTGTTTCTTTTTGAAAAGTGGTAGCTACTTACTTTATAACATACACGTTATGTTTTATAGACTAAGCTCTTCTAAAATGATGTTTTTCTACGACCGACCGTAATTGAGTAGTTTGCCAGCTCATGTAAAATCGCAAACTTGAATCCACGCGCAAAGAAGTGCAGCAAGCGTAAAGTAATTTTGTTCCAACTTTACGCTCGCCAAAATAATTCACGATGTTAGTGTGCATACATCACTGATCAACAGACAAACAATTAAAATTAGTCGTGCACGATATAATGTTATGTTCAATGACAAATATTCTTTCGCAGCTCTAAGGATATCATAATTCTCATACAACAACAATAATATTGGTTTGTCACGGCCTGCTATAACCGTACCGTCATCGCGCCCAGCAATGCGAAATAAATAACCAACTATAACCCTTGGTGAATGGCTCAAACTTAACCTCAAATTTATTTCGTCTTTGGTTGCATTTCTTTTAATATCAGAGAATTCTCTTAGAAAAAATATTGTAAATACGCGAGCGTAAAGTTTCTTTTTGATTCTCGACTGCGTCTCGTTTCACAATATTCCCGCTCAAATAACTTTACGCTCTTACATCATAAATAAGTATTGACTTACATATTATATTCTTGTTAATGTTACAAACCTTCACTAGCAAACTCAATACCTTTCTTTACAAACATTTAGGTATGCTTTCATGAAAACTGAAAGGAGATGAAAACCTCTCAAATGAAACGGAATTTAATTTTCCCATAATATTAATCATTAGCGGAGTCGGTTGGCCATTGCATAATCTCTGCGTAAAACTCGACATATTCTGGAACAATATTCTTTAGTTAATTACGTCTTCCATTTTCGAAAATTTTGTTTTTCTCAAAAATGGCTCTAACGATTTTGATTAAAGTACCACATATTCAAGCCATTTCTATCACAAATAAAATGTATATCTTGAATTTTCTGTGAATAGCTTCTAAACACCTGTTTATTCTGGATGAATTTTGCTTAATTTGGCATAACTAGTAAACCGTAAGATATAGACATAAACTTACTTTACAAAGAATGTAGGCCTTGTTAAAATACACATGTTATGTCATATCTTTTTTTTACCTTCTCTATACGTACTATGTACATACTGTATAGAGAAGGTATTGTATTGTACCCAAAAATTCGATACCGAGATTTCACCGGAAATACATGTTTTGGGTCCCCCTGAATCCAAAAGAAAGCATTTTTGGAAAAAGGTCCGTGAGTGTGCGTGTGGACAGCATAGCTCAAAAACTAAAATACCGTTGAATACCAAACTTGGTATTTAAGTTTGGTGTCTTCCAAGAATGCGACACGAAGATTTTCAAGAAAAACCCCCACCCCCTAATACCCTTTAATTGGAACTTTTTTTCGAAAATTTTGATTTTCTTAAATATGGCTGTAACGATTTTGTTTAAAATATCGTATATTAAAGATATTTACCTGACAAATAAAGTGTATATCTTGAATTTTCTAGTAATAGCCTCTGAAGACAATGTACATAGGGATAGAGAAGGTATTGTAATGCACCCAAAAATTCGATACCAAGATTTCACCGGAAATATATGTTATGGGGTCCCCTGAGTCCGAAAAAAGCATTTTTAAAAAAACGTCCGTGTGTGTGAGTGTGTGAGTGTGTGTGTGTGTGTGTGTGTGTGTGTGTGTGTATATGTCTGTGGAACAGCATATCCCCAAAACGAAAAGACCGTTAAATACCAAACTTGGTATTTAGGTTTAGTATCTTCCAAGGATGCGACACGAAGATTCTCAAAAAAAATCCCCCTACTATAAACTACCCTTTACATGGAACAAATTTCGAAAATTTTGATTTTCTTAAAAATGGTTCTAATGATTTTGATTGAAATCCCGTACATTAAAACTATTTATGTCCGAAATAAAATGTATATCTCGAATTTTTGGGGAATAGTCTCTTAAGACCTCTTTATTCTGGATGAATTTTGCTCAACTGCTAAACCGTAAGAGATAGAAAAAAACTCACTACACAAAAATGTACATCAAGACAAAACACACAATTTATGTCCTTTACGTTTTTGTTGTGAAGGTAACCGTTTCTGAGATATTCCTTGGAATTGGTTTCAATTGTGAAGTACTTAAACTTTCCTCAGACAGGAAGTGTCCGTTTTTCTTTTGTTGTACTCCTGGCCAAGCAAAGAAGCGATTTGTAATGAAAATCGCAAAACGATAAAACATTTGACAATCACTTTAGCATAGCGCATTCCTTTATTCCCTTCTACTTATAAGGAACTAAGTAATAAGGACATTCTGCTATCTCGATTAGCATTGTGTTGAAAGAAGAATTATCTTTTGTATGAAGTTTGTAGAGTAGCTGGAGAAAGTCATGTGAGTGTAACGCATCAGACTTTTTGTGTAGTACGTGTCCCTTTACGGTTTATCATGAAGTTTGTAGAGTAGCTGGAGAAAGTCATGTGAGTGTAACGCATCAGACTTTTTGTGTAGTACGTGTCCCTTTACGGTTTATCATGAAGTTTGTAGAGTAGCTGGAGAAAGTCATGTGAGTGTAACGCATCAGACTTTTTGTGTAGTACGTGTCCCTTTACGGTTTATCATGAAGTTTGTAGAGTAGCTGGAGAAAGTCATGTGAGTGTAACGCATCAGACTTTTTGTGTAGTACGTGTCCCTTTACGGTTTATCATGAAGTTTGTAGAGTAGCTAGAGAAAGTCATGTGAGTGTAACGCATCAGACTTTTTGTGTAGTACGTGTCCCTTTACGGTTTATCATTTATAACAAAGTAATTTAGTATAAAATTAATTTATTATGCATAAATAAATTGCATTTTATTTAAAATCGTTAGAGCTATTTGGGAGAAAATAAAGAATAATGAAAATATTTCATGTATATGATTTTGATGTAAATCTTCGTGTAAATTTTTTGAAGACGAACTTAAATTGCCAGCATAACATTTAATTCAATGTTCGATTTTGAGTTGACAAACACACTCAAGTGCAAGGACATTTTCAGAAAAAGTCCGCGTCTGTGTTTGAGTAAGAGAACTGAAAAACGAGAAGTCGGATAAATGTCAAAGTTGACTATTTTCCAAGAAAGCGACATAAAGATTTCGATGAGAATTCACCAACCCTTGCAAACCTTTACATGGTAAATTTACCACTTTTCCCCCTCTCAAAAATGGTTCTAACGCTTTTGATTAAAATACCCGTCCAGCCTTATTTCACCGCTAAAGTAAACAAAAGCAATCACTCAACGTTTTACTGCTTTTCTCTATCACAAAATAGTTCCTCTTAAACTTCTGAGTGGGTTCAGAAATATTATTTTACACTATGCAATGTTGTCTAATTAATTTAGTAAGAATGATTAGGGAACAGATCATATAATTATTATTTCCTTATGTTTTAATGCGTATCCGTTATGCAGTTTGTTTCTAACGGTTGCGTCCAGTCAGCAAATAATGGCGGAAACATGCAATACCAGTGAAGTGAAACATAAGCAAGAAAAGAATCATTCCTAGTTTATATACAATAGTTTTGTGAAAAGTACCTTACTTTTCATTAAACAATGGTCTTCTTAACGGTAGAGTACACTGCAGCAAAAAGCCGACATCTTGTGCCAGACGCTCTACAAGTAGCAGCCGAATGTGTCACATATTGTTCGGGAAGAGCATTTGAGGGAATGATGGACTCACCAATTATCATCAATGTCTGTGATGATACTATTGCAACTGCAACAAATGACTGCTATCTTGAAGGAGCGGAACCAGTTCCATCTTATGGTAACTCACTGCACTACATTAAAGAAATGTGTAGTGTATGGTTGTGCATATTATGTGAATTCGCAAAAAAGTAGTGGACTAAACTTTCAAAACAACATGTCTGCATTTTATAATATTACGGGAGAGTTTTGCATTTCGGACTGAATACTAAGGGTGTTAAAGAACTACACGGAAATCACTTGCGACATTGTGCACGTGACTGATACAAGTAATTTGCGATCGGCGATGCATGGTCCCCGGATAAACATAACGTTAAACGTGTGGGTATCAGGTGCTGATAAGTCGGTGTTAAAACAAAGCAGGTTGAAAAAAGTTCTTTAAAACTGCAGCCCTCCAAGTTCTTGAGTTATGTAGCCTACTCTGGAGGCGCTTTTTCAAACATTTTAATGTACGTATATATCTTTTTGAAATACTTGACACGTAAGTTAACTGCTCTGAACACATATTTGGTAATGTTAGCTAAATCATTGCCAACAAGCACGTAAGAGTTTGAGAGGTCATTAATACTTACAGTACAATTAGGAAATGACGTAACATGTGCTTTGTCCATATAATTTAGGTGTAGCTTTCATTTGTTCACACCGAGAATTTATTTTCACTTTCTCTACACGCACTATGTACATAGTGTATAGAGAAGGCATTGTAATGCACCCAAAAATTACCGAAATATGTGTTTTGGGTCCTCCTGAATAATATAAAAAACCTTTTTAGAAGAAGGTCCGTGTGTGGGTCTGTAGACAGCATAGCTCGAAAACGAAAAGATGTTAAATACTAAACTTGGGTTTGGTATCTTCCAAGTATACGAAATGAAGATTTTCAAGAAAATCCGCCCAACCAACTAACCTTTACATGAAATAAACTTTCGAAAATTTTTATTTTCTCAAAAATGTCCATAACGATTTTGATTAAAATATCTTATATTAAATTATTTATATGACAAATCAAATTATATCTTGCATTTTCTGGGAATAGCATCTGAAGACCTCTTTATTCTGGATTTTTTTTTTTTTTTTTTTTTTGAATTTTACATAACTGGTAAACCGTAAGAGATGGACGAACTTATTACACAAAACACATAGATCTCGATAAACCACACAATTTATGTCATATACATTTTTTTTTCGTGGAGTTGACCTTTTCAAGATATTCCTTGTTATTTATTTCAGTTTTAAAATACATAAACTGTTCTCATACGGGAGCTTTTGAACTCCTGGCCACGTAAAGAAACGGATTTCAATCCCATAGCAACGACATTTTAAAACATTTGACTGTCTGTTTAGCCTATGTATTCCGTTATTTCCCATCTACTTACAAGGAACTACATAATAAGACCGCGTCTGCTAATGTTTTAGCAAGAAATAGTTACAACAATAATTTGTTACAGAGATGTAGAGAAATTCATGTGAATGGAACACATCAGATTTTGTCTTAATGTTTAAAAAACTATTGAGAAGTAATTATGATTTTCTATTTTTTTCCCCCAAGTGTTTCAAAAAGCAATTTGCTAACCACGAACTGTAAGTTACTTATCAGATCTCGTATTCCCGACCTGATAGGTGTAACTTACAGTTGTTAGACGCAATATTCTGATCTGTATACGTACGTACTTGGTATGCAGGCTGAATATGCATGGTGACGGGTCAACACTGCACAGCCTTAGCAGAGACTATCGCAGTTCTGAGATAACTCCACTCTTTATCTGGTAACGAGGGCATTAACAACGATAACGTCACACAAGCTTCTTGATTCGTGTGAGAGAGAGCAAAACGAAAACTAGAATAGCTAACAAAAGAAACTGATGTGACACATTCACATGACATACTGCAATAAGCTCATCTTTCATCTGCTTCACGCTAATCCAGACGTAAACATTAGTTGGAAATGGTTTTATTACGTATTCCCTTGTAAGTAGACCAGGCTAAAGTGATGGTCAAATCATTTAAAAGCTCTTCGTAATTGAGGTTTGCTTCGCTTTGTATGGCCCCGTTTGAGAAATGTATAAATATTTTAAAGCTGAAGCCAATAACAAGTAATATATCAGAAAAAAATAAATTATGTGTTTTAATGATATCTAAATGTTTTTTGTGGTAACTTTCTGTCGATCTCTTGATCACATACGGTTTGCCAGCAAAATTGATCCAGAATAAAGAGGTCTTCAGAGCTATTGCCAGGAACTTCAAGAGATAGATAGTGTTTATTGCCAAAAATTACCACAGTACAGCTGCGTCATAAGGTAAATTGATTCAGAATAAAGAGGTCTTCAGAGCTATTGCCAGGAACTTAAAGAGATAGTGTTTATTGCCAAACATTATCACAGTACAGCTGCGTCATAAGGTAAATTGATTCAGAATAAAGAGGTCTTCAGAGCTATTGCCAGGAACTTCAAGAGATAGATAGTGTTTATTGCCAAAAATTACCACAGTATAGCTGCGTCATAAGGTAAATTGATCCAGAATAAAGAGGTCTTCAGAGCTATTGCCAGGAACTTCAAGAGATAGATAGTGTTTATTGCCAAAAATTATCACAGTATAGCTGCGTCATAAGGTAAATTGATTCAGAATAAAGAGGTCTTCAGAGCTATTGCCAGGAACTTCAAGAGATAGATAGTGTTTATTGCCAAAAATTATCACAGTACAGCTGCGTCATAAGGTAAATTGATTCAGAATAAAGAGATCTTCAGAGCTATTGCCAGGAACTTCAAGAGATAGATAGTGTTTATTGCCAAAAATTATCACAGTATAGCTGCGTCATAAGGTAAATTGATTCAGAATAAAGAGGTCTTCAGAGCTATTGCCAGGAACTTCAAGAGATAGTGTTTATTGCCAAACATTATCACAGTATAGCTGCGTCATAAGGTAAATTGATTCAGAATAAAGAGGTCTTCAGAGCTATTGCCAGGAACTTCAAGAGATAGATAGTGTTTATTGCCAAAAATTATCACAGTACAGCTGCGTCATCAGGTAAATTACAACTACCGTTCACAAAATACAATGCATTAGCTACCAATGTATGGCCTATCATGATTTTGAAAGTAGAAATAGGGAGCTCTCTTAATCTTTGGAGTAACATATACAGAATCAACCATAAAGCGGTTCTGAATTGTCGTATGTTTAAAACTATTTATATATATATATATATATATATATATATATTCAGGCAATTTCGTGTCGTGTAATTATGAATATTCGAGCAAACTGTAAAAACTGCTAAAATGTTCCTTAACATACAAGAGACAGTTCAGCACATACATCGATGGCAAAGTTAAAATACTTAAAAGAGGTGTACAATGTTCTTTTGGATGAATAATACAAACATCTTCGTTCTAAAGGATTGATTCCCCCAAAGAAATAAATGATAATTAGTATGCGTAAAATATGAGCATTAGCACTTCCTTAGTAACACTATGGCTTAAGATTATCAGCATAAAGATTCCTACTGCGATTTTTTTATAAATATGATTAATATGTGTTGACCATCGGAGGTCTGAATCAATATAAATACTGTTAAATACATATTGAATATCAGTAATTTTTTCAGTGTTTATGCTCAAATTATTGGCATTACATCAATTGTTAATACTTATGTTGCCTGTGTAGTTTAGGTCTTAATCTGTGTTCACCTCTGTCATAGAAACTTATTGTTAGATCATCTTCATAAAGATAAGGAGCAAACTTTTCATCACACATTGAGGCATTATAACAAACGCAGGCCCCAAAATAGACCCTTGAGGAACTCCATAATTTACAGGTTTGAACTGAAATAAACTTCCATTAACTTCCTTGTTGCTAAAGTAAGACCCTAAAACTTTAATGCTATTATTCTGAAAACCATAAAATTTAATTTTATCTAAATAAAATATATGTTAGGTGAGACAGTGTCAAAAGCTCTGTAAAGATGAAAAAGCCTGCTTGACAAAATATTACCATTGTTAATATTTTATAGCATTGTTAACGAAAACACAAGTTAATGGTTCACACACACACATATATATATGGAGCAGCTAATTTAAGAATTGTTTCATTAATTCCATATACACCATTATTCGCATTCATAATGCAAGAGTAAACACTAACTACTAAAATGTATCAAAATATTGTTTTAAGATTATAAAGTGGATTATTTGCGGCAGTTAATAAGCAGCCTGCAGGAATGTAAAAGTTCTAATCTTATACTTTCATAATTATAGGCACGCACAAATTACATGAATGTTTAACTCACAATATTAATAAATATATAAATAGGGTCTGTAAAAACACACTTACACTTTAAACCAATATAAATATTAAAATATTTGAGGTAGGATAAAAACAAAAGAGGTCACATTCTGGGGAAAAATTTACATTTATTTGTTTTTTTTTTTTTTTGTTTTTTTTCAGTTCACCGTTACCATGAATTCAGTTTTGTTGAATAAAAAGTTAATAATTTTATTTATACTGCTATAAGAATTTTTAAATTACAAATCATGGCTTTATTACCAAATGATAGAATACAGCTGAGTCAGTGTTGTTTTGAAGGCAAGAGGAATTTTTCTCAAAGTCTGAGAAAATTTAGAACTTTCAACAATTTAATATGAGGCCTTTGTTCCATTCCTAAAGTGCCGCCACCGCGATCTCAATCCGATCGAGTTTTGGTTGTGGGATTACCTTAAAGAAGAGTTTTCCTGACACACGCCAGGAACTGAAAGAAGTTATGTCGCAAGAAATTGCTAATATTCCAAGATGTCAAAATGCTGAGCATGTAATCGCAGAAAGGAGGACATGTTCCCAATGTTTTACAAAACTCCATTCTTTGTCCAATATGTGACTTCTTGTTTTTCTTCCTACCTCAAATATTGTTATATTTATAAAGGTTTGATGTGAAGACACTTTTGAAAGACTCTGTGAGAGTATTTGAAAACGACTAGTTCAGAGCTATATTTCTCAGGATAGGAATCGCCTATAATGTCGACCGCTGGCGAATAGCGCGAGACAAAACAACCTTAACATCTGCATCAGTCTCCCTCCGTGGTGTAGTGGATATCGTGCTAACCCCAAGTCGATGGTCGTGATTTTCGGACGTTAAAATTCCTTAGCATGGCTTCCTTCGAAAGGTAAGTAAAGCCGTTATTCCCGTGTCGTATCTTTACGACACTTAAAAGAACCTGAAACCTGATCAAGAGGCCTTTGAGCAAAAGTAAACGATGTTTCACGCCCAATATAGAATGGAACGCTGAGAACCGCACCAGTTAAAGAGCGTCCACAAATAAAGCTTTAATTCAGTTTGGTTACATGTAAACCCCAGTATAAAAGGTCGCGAGTGATGTAAACATTCTTAGCAAGGTTTCCTACCCAAGGGAAGTAGGTTCCGTGTTATATGTAAAAGAAGCGCACACTTGAGAGAGGTCACATTTTACCATTTTCCGACCATCGAGTCGTGATCGATTCCTCGTCACATTGCGCCGAAGTGGCCAGTTATAAATTCTGCCGACATGGCGTAACGGTTTGTTTTAGTATTAACGGCACACTAATATTCTGGACACTCCTGACTGGTTCACAGAGTCTGATAAAGGATGTCACTTTGTAAAATAGATAATTTCCTTATCGTGACTTTAATCTGAAGGTCGATGGAAATATATTTTTACCGCCAGGAAATAAAGCGAGCGTTTTTGTCGCAGTTCTTCAGCATGTATTGTGACATTCAGCAAAGCTTTGGAATGACTTGGTGTAAAAAAAAACAAAAAGAGCAAATCTGGAACAGTCATTATTCCAAATATTCGTTGTGTTCATATTCTAGCATAGTTGCAATGTATAGATATATTCAACTAATCAGTGTCCAGAAAGTGACAGACGATTTGCCATATCTAAATAATAACGAAAGTTATCAACACAAAACTTTACACTACCTTACTCTACTTCCCAACGTAAGCTCCATTCTATCAAGGTATTTATTGTCACGTGGTACCAGGTTTTCAATGCCGATGTTACAATTTTCTACCGCTAAAGAACTTATTCATGTTTATGAATACACAAAATGTTCCGCCAATCGAATGTTATAGGCAAATAACGCAAGTGTATAGTGATAATGCAATGAACGAGTCTTCAGTGAGGAAATGGCACATAATTTACGAGTAATCAAGGAAGAACATAACAGTGTGTGCGATAAAGACCGGAGTGGAAGTTCATCAATCGTTATGAAGCAGTTGAAAGCAAATGTTGATAAAAGAATTCAGAAAAACCGGTGTTTCACTTTGTCACCATAGATGACTTTTTGGGTGGAAAATATTTCGCAACCGATGAAAACTTCTATATCTTGGCTCAGATCTTTAGCGGTGGAAGAGTATAACATGTGTACCACGTGACAATAAATACCTTGACGATTGCGTTGAGAAATAGAGTAAGGAAGTGTAACTTTGTAAATAAAGTTTTGTGTTGAAAAACCGATACCACGTGACAATAAATACCTTGACGATTACGTTGAGAAATAGAGTAAGGAAGTGTAACTTTGTAAATAAAGTTTTGTGTTGAAAAACCGATACCACGTGACAATAAATACCTTGACGATTACGTTGAGAAATAGAGTAAGGTAGTGTAACTTTGTAAATAAAGTTTTGTGTTGATTTAGTTATACCAAATTGTTCGTTACCTTCTGGATCGCCCTCGTATTGCTAAATTTGCAAAATGTGACTTCTAATGTGGCTGGTGGATGTGAAATCATCCAAACAATTGGTCTGCCGACCTAGGGGACATCATGACAAACCCTTAGGGTCACTGTAGGCGGTCGACGGGGATCGAATCTGAGGCCTCCCGAATACAATTAGGACTCACGTTACCACGTCATTGCGAGGGAAAATAATACAACATGAAATATCTGATGTGCTCCATTCACATGACTTTCTCTACATCTCTGTAACAAATTATTCTCAAAAAGCTTATGCAAATCGAGAAAAAATCAGCAGAAATAGTCTTGTTACTTGCTTCCTTGTAAGTAGCAGCGAAATAAGGGAGCACCATAGGTTAAAGTGATAGTCAAAAGCTGGTTGCTATGTGACTGAAGCTCCTTTGTTTGTATGGGCACGAGGTGACAAATTCCTGTATGAGAAAAGTATAAGTTTTTCAAAGCTGAAACCAAAAACAAGGAATTTCTAAAACACGATCAACTCCACGAAAAAAATGTATATAACATAAATTGTGTGTTTTAATGTGGTCTATTTTTTTGCCCATCTCTTACGGTTTAGCAGTTATGCAAAATTCCATAAAATTGATCCAGAATAAAGTAGTCTTCAGAGGCTATTCCCAAAAATTCAAGATATACATTTTATTTGTCAGGTAAATATCTTTAATATACAATATTTTAATCAAAATCGTTAGGGTTATTTTCATAAAATCAAAATTTTCGAAAAAAGTTCCATAGATAGATGGGGTGGAGGAATTTTCCTGAAAATCTTCGTGTCGCATCCTTGGAAGATACCAAACTTAAATACTAGCTTGGTATTCAAGGTCTTTTCGTTTTTGAGCTGTGCTGTCCACAGACACACACACACACATATACGGAGTTTTTTCTGCAAATGCTTTTATTGGATTCATGGGGATCCAAAACGTGTCTTTCCGGTGAAATCTCGGTATCGAATTTGTAGGTGGAATGCAATACCTTCTCTATATAATATGTACAGAGTACGTGTAGAGAAAGTAAAAACATACATGTAAGCACAGAAAGTCTCGGACATTTCTAAAACAGAACCTAAGTATGTTCTTACTGACCATTCTTATCCATCGCTATATCACCATGGTAATTAGTTAAAGCAATACAACTGTGAAATTTCGAAAATCTACAATATGTAGCTTGCCCAAGATTGCAGGTTCAAACCTGGCGGGTCCAAAAATCCTTAGCATGGCTTCCTTCGGAAGGAAAGTAAAGCCGGTAGTCCCATGTAATGTTTATTTGCACGTAAAAGAGCCTCTTAGCCGGAAAGAAAAACGTTTCTGGGCAAAATATTTGATGGTCTTTTAAGTGAAGATTTTGCTTAGGGTGGGAGAACTTTCAGAAGAATCTTCGTCTCGCATCCTTAAAAAATACTAAATTTAAATAGCAAGTTTTGTATTCAACCGACTTTTCATTTTTGAGTTATGGTATCCACAGACTTTTCTAAAAATGATTTTTATTTATTCAGAGGGCCCTAAAACATGTATTTCTGGTGAAATCTCGGTACAAAGCACAACACCTTTTCTACCTACTATGTCAATTATGCATATTGCTAGAGAAAGTGAAAATACGGCTAGCCCAGAGCTTGGTACAGGTCGCGCGCCAGTTCTTGACGAATGACTTTTACTGGAGATTGGCACACAGTCACATGTTATTCTCATACACTAGTACAGGCACTGCAAAGCCAGTACAGTTCCAGTGATGTGAGTCACTCTCAACCTCAGCTACTGCTTACACTGCACAGTACACCTTTTCTTCTATTCCTTACACTTCTCCCTCATAATTGCTTTCATTTCCATTAATAACTAAGCATCTCTCGTTTAAGCCCCTACACGCCTGCCTGCGCAGTCGGCTACGAGGGTGGGGAAATGAATAACTGAATGCAGGGCTAAAGGCGCGCAATACATTGGTTGTAATGGGAAAACAGTGACATTTAAAACAGCCATAATTACGTCATAAGGATACCTGAGTGGAAATAATTGCATTCTTTATGATCGTCAGAATCTATACACAGGGATTAGACCTTGAATGTCCTGTTAGGAGTTAAACAAAATCACTTCATTGACTAGACGGAATTTCATCCCACAACAAAATTATTGATGTTTTCTTTTCCTTACATCTCTACATCTCCGCAACAAATTACTGTTAGAAAGCTTACGGGTCTATTTACTTCATGCTAATCAAGAAAAAATTAGTAGAAATAGTCTTATTACTTGCTTCCTTGTAAGTAGAAGCGAAATAAGGGAGTACCATAGGTTAAAGTGACAATCAAAAGCTAGCTGCTATGTGATTGAAATTCCTTTGTTTGTATGGATACGAGTTGACAAATTCCTTTAGGAGAAAAGAGTAAGTTTTTAATGATGAAACCAAAAATAAGGAATATCTAAAAAATGATCAACTCCACGAAAAAGGTGTATATAGTATAAACTGTGTGTTTTAACGTGCTCTATATTTTTTGTGTGGTAACTTTTTGTCCATCTCTTACGGTTTAGCAGTTATGCAAAATTTCGTAAAATTTATCCAGAATAAAATAGTGTTCAGAGGCTATTCCTAGAAAATTCAAGATATACATTTTATTTTTCAGGTAAATATCTTTAATATACTATATTTTAATCAAAATCGTTAGAGCCATTTTTAAGAATATAAATAATTTCGAAAAATTTCCATATAAAGGGTAGTTTGGAGTGGAGGGATTTTTCTCAAAATCTTCGTGTCGCATTCCTGGAAGATACTAAACTTAAATACCAAGTTTGGTATTTTACCAACTTTTTGTTTTTGAGTTATCGTGTTCACAAGACGCAGGGACACACAGACGGACCTTTTTCTGAAAATGTTCCTTTTTTTTTTCGATAAATCGGACCCCAAAACATCGAATGTTTGGTGGAGTGCAATATCTTCTATACATACTATGTAAGTACATAGTACGTGTAGAGAAAATAAAGAACAACAAAAATAAAACGAAACAAAAAGCGTTTGCAATGACTAAAGGCATGAGAATGTAGTATTGTATTATATAGGAAGTTGCATATGGTTGGTACGTGGATGGTGATTCGCCAACTCACCTCTGAGTGTGGAACCAAACATCTTTGCCTTCCTCGAAATTTCACAAAAAACTGCCCTTTTTGCAACAACCCCCTAAATTATTTATGTATGAGGCTTGCTCTCTCTTTCCCTCCTTTTCATTCCTACTCCACACCCTTTTCCGTCACGAAATTTGCAAGAAGCATGAGACACAGAGAGGGGTTTGTACCATGATTAATGTTCCCGAGACGACATATTTATGCAAATATGGTGATGTTACGCCTAATTTGAGCACCTCCCCCCCTGCAAGATCCTTTCCAAGATTTTGTTGGAGCAAAAGCAAGCTTCATATATCCATATTAATGCATACCATATTTTATCTTATTTAATTCACATGGAAATGATGTCGAATTAGTGAAAACAGCAGACGCGACGTCCGCGATGAGCAGATCCACCTAGCGGCAGAGTTTGCCTTCTCTACAGCATGCTTTCTCATCACAAATGTAAATAACGATTCGCTTACAATTTAAACATTTGACCTTATTTTCCTTTCTTTCTAGTTTTAGCTAAACAAATCTGTTCCTTTAATGCAAAGAGCAGCTTTGAAACTAAAGTCTTTGTATGAATATCTCCCTCTGGCTTTTCACTGCATTAACTTGTATCTCTACTCCGTGCAGTAAGTAGGGGAAGTATTGTATTTCACCGAAAAAATCGACATCGAGATTTCACTGGAAAGAGAATTGTTGGGTGCAATGCAACATCTTATATATAGTAAAAATCTGATATTTTTCCCTCACATAACTTTCTCTAGCTGTTCTATTTACAAACTATTCTTTTTTTTTTCCTCCCCTTATATAGAACTGACATCCCGCTAGGACGTTTAAGCGGATGCCCAGGGCACGCAACCACAGAATGGAGAACTTGGAACGAGAGGTCTGCCCGTGGCCTGGCATGAGCGTGAGGAAGTGGATGATATAAAATGCACGCGAAAAGGATGAAAGCAAAGGTGATGATGGAGCAATTAGTGGAATGGGCGGCGGGGGAAACCAGGACCCTGAGAAAGACTGCCCAGACGCCGCTTCGTACACCACAAATCCTACATGCGGGCGCTTGGGATCGAACCCGGGCCACCTAGGTGGGAGGCTGGCACCGCCTACAAACTATTCTTAGAAATCATTCTTCTTCTTCTTCTTCTTCTCGTATATACACCAAGTTAAACATTACGAGACCTGTCTTATTACTTGCTTCCCTGTAAGTAGAGGGGAATACACTAGCCTAAAGTGACACGCAAAACTTTTAAAAGCTGGTCCTATATTAAACAATTGAAGCTCGGTTCGCTTTGCATGGCCAGCAGCAAAACAAGAGACTGCAGCAATTAATCGGAAGCATTTTGGTTTTGAGGCTTAGACCGTTTTTACGCACATTCCTTCAATTGTAATTACTTATCAACTACGCCTTTAAATTTAAAGCAAAATATTGATGAATAACCATTTCTATGTAGTTTTGATATGAATAGCTTTTGATTTTGTGTAGAATGTCTATCCTCGGTAATAAAAATCACTAGGTTGGCATATCAGTTTGCTTCGGCTTCGCATTCCAAGAGAGAAGACCTACGTTTATTGTTTCACTTCCGGTTTTGTATCGCGAACAGGTTTGCCAGCTCGGCGATTTTCTTCTTTGAAGGTAGCCATGTAACAGATTGGGCGATGAAATTTGATTCGCAAGCGATTACATGGCTATCTCAAACGTATTGAATGAATTTAATATCTGCTGCAATACGTTCTAACATTGCAGTGCTGTTAAGCGGCTCTTTAAAGGAAGCAGACATCATTGACAAATGTTTATGCTTTTATCTTTTCATTAGGTTCTAGAGTTGGGTCGAGTGATTCATTTTGAGTAATCGACTCATACAATTCGTTCATGCAATATGAGTCGATTCATACGATTCGTTCACGATTCATTAGTCGTCGCCATGTCCTCTCTGTGTTTGACTTATATTGTACACGGCGATGATATTGTGGTCCCTTTAGCATAAAAACAGTATTTTATTAAAAAAAATTTCTACTCGTTTCCATCTATTGCAAACATGTTTGGTAAAATTTCCTCCATTACTCGAAAAAAAAAAAAAAACTATACAAAATTTTAAGTGTAAAATTGAGAGCTAAACTTGGACTGCATGGCGGTGTTTGTGTAATGTTAATTCACAGAGCAA
The DNA here is from genome assembly GCA_030762935.1 of Hymenopus coronatus. Taxonomy (NCBI): domain Eukaryota; kingdom Metazoa; phylum Arthropoda; class Insecta; order Mantodea; family Hymenopodidae; genus Hymenopus; species Hymenopus coronatus. Next base: position 148,809,790 of record CM060890.1, read on the forward strand.
TTATTATTCATCACTACTGCGGTTGCGCGCCATTAAGTCATGTAAATACGTCATTATAAGGCAACACTAGTACCCAGAATAATTATTTTTTTCAGGAATATTCGAGGTAAATGTCATGCATTAGAACAGCATGTTCCTATAATCTATTGTGTTGGAGCATAATTGCTTTACTTGTCCCAAAATGTTGTTTCTGAAGTTATATCTTGCTAATGTAGTGACGATTAACCTGTGCATATATTATATTTAAGGTACTACAAAAATAAATAAATATATAAAGCAGTCGCAAATTCTAAACGCTTGCTTTCACATGAACAATATAAAGACGTTCGTGGTGGCTTTGGAAATGATAGGCAGTGTTCGTTTTCTTATGTAGGTATATTGCATATTGTATATTTGATATATTCTAACATTTAGCTCACGGCCACAGCATTATTTATTTTCTCACAATAAAACAAATGGCTATAAATTCCTTTACATATCATCGTGCGCACTCGGCAGTTTTCGTAGAAGCTCGGCTTGGTACTTCGAGAGGTGGAAGCAAAAGAAAAACAAACCCCAATACATGATCACGATTCTTCAAATCTGCGATTCTTTTCGAACGGCGATGCTTGCTATGTTTGACACGATACATACGATTCTTTTCGGCTCATACGATTCTTTCTGAACGATTCATATTGAGACTAGCACGATTCTCGCGATTCTTTTTGAACGACGATTCATGCCAATTGACACGATTCATACGATTGTTTCCTTGTAATCGTTCGTATGAACGATTCGTTCATGAATCGCCCCATGTCTATTAGGTTCATATTATCGCGCGAAAATCTATTAAAAATCAATTTTAAGAGTTCTACACATCAATTTAAATCCAAATTGTTACTTTTTTATAGTTTTGTAGTTTTTTATGTCAGTAAATGCACCGAATTGGCGCTGCTGTCTCTTTTAAGAGGACCTAATGCTTTTTAAGCAATTAATGTTTACTTATCATGACGTACCTCTATTGCTCTGAAATGTTGAGACAAATACATCAAGAAGTTCTTGAGAAAACAATTAGCTACTCTAACAAACAAAAGCTCCTTGCGCTTCAGTGTCAACATTTTGTAACAAAAACTTCATATTTCCATTCCAAAAATACCACTATATTACTGCAGGAAAGAGTATGGCAAATTATTTGTTCCTACTTATTTCATTATTTTGTGGATTAATAACTTTGTTAATAAAAATACATAATTAATTGCACTTAGAAGATGAATTGAATATGAAATTTAGCTTATGTGGTAGAAAAATTGAACTCTTGAAACGTGCACAGCAAGGAGCATTTTGAACATTTACATGCGTTGGAAAGTGTACGCGTTTTGTTATTTGTTAGCACTAAAACTTTTATTTAAATAGAACGCGACAGTTTGTTTTGTTGTTTTTTGTTTGTTTTTTGTTTAATACAGTACCGGAGCCTGATCTACTTTTTATTTAAATAGCACGCGACAGTTTGTTTTTTGTTGTTTTTGTTTTGTTTTTTGTTTAATACAGTACCGGAGCCTGATCTACTTTTTATTTACCTAGTTTGTTTTTTGTTTAATACAGTACCGGAGCCTGATCTACTTTTTATTTACCTAGTTTGTTTTTTGTTTAATACAGTACCGGAGCCTGATCTACTTTTTATTTAAATGGCACGCGAGTTTCTTTTTTTTGTTTTGTTTTTTGTTTAATACAGTACCGGAGCCTGATCTACTTTTTATTTAAATGGCACGCGACAGTTTCTTTTTTTTTTGTTTTGTTTTTTGTTTAATACAGTACCGGAGCCTGATCTACTTTTTATTTAAATAGCACGCGACAGTTTGTTTTTTGTTGTTTTTGTTTTGTTTTTTGTTTAATACAGTACCGGAGCCTGATCTACTTTTTATTTAAATGGCACGCGACAGTTTCTTTTTTTTGTTTTGTTTTTTGTTTAATACAGTACCGGAGCCTGATCTACTTTTTATTTACCTAGTTTGTTTTTTGTTTAATACAGTACCGGAGCCTGATCTACTTTTTATTTACCTAGTTTGTTTTTTGTTTAATACAGTACCGGAGCCTGATCTACTTTTTATTTACCTAGTTTGTTTTTTGTTTAATACAGTACCGGAGCCTGATCTACTTTTTATTTACCTAGTTTGTTTACAGTATGATTACTGAATTTCTGTTTTACTTTTTACACACACATACACAAACATATAACACCCATACCCAAGGCGGGACCCGAACCCACGATCCCCTGCGCTGCGAAACACCAAAGCAAGACGCTTTGGCGAGCGCGGCCATGGGGACCGGCAGTTTTTAAACTACATGTGGCTGAAGATATTTTCGGCATATAAATATACAAGCACCGCGGTAGTACATTAATGGGTTAAAATAAAAAAATGTGATGTGTTCCATTCATATGACTTTCTCTACATCTCTGTAACAAATTATGTTCTTCATGCTAATGGAGATAAACATTAACAGAAAATGTCTTATTAGTTGCCTTCTTGTAAGTAGAAGGGAGATAAGGGCGTACATTAGGGTAAAGTGATAGCCACGTGTTTTAAAATGTGGTTGCTATGGGACTGAACTCCCTTTCGTTTTGTGGGCAGGAATTAACACACAGAAACCAACAACAAAGAATATCTCGAACACGGTTAACTCCATGGAAAAAAAGTAGGTATATTACATAAAGTGTGTGTTTTAATGAGATGCACGTCTTCTGTGCAGTAAGTTTTTGTCTCTTACGGTTTACTAATTATGCAACATTAAAAAAAAAACCTGAAATAAAGAGGCCTTCAGATGCTATTCCCCAAAAATTCAAGATATAAATTTTATTTGTCATATAAATATCTAAAACAAAAGAAATTTTAATCAAAAGCGTTAGAGCCATTTTTGAGAAAATCAAAGTTTTAGAATTTTTTTCCATGTAAAGGTAGTTGGGGTGGGGGGATTTTCTTGAAAATGTTTGTGTCGCAACCTCGGAAGATACTGAACTTAAATATCAAGTTTGATATTTAAAGAACGTCTCGTTTTTGAGCTATGCTGCCCACAGACACACACACTTATGGACCTTTCTCTAAAAAGATTTTTTTGTATTCAGGTGATCTCAAAACATGTGTTTTCGATGAAATCTCGTATCGAATTCTCGGGTGCAAAACAATACCTTCTCTATACACTCTCTACATATTACGTGTAGAGAAAGTAAAAATCTCCTTGTAAACGTTGCAGTATTTACTTATTTAATGCTCAGAGTTTAGAGCATGTTAACGGCGGGGCACATCTCGGCAACTACGACCAACACTGATCTATTGCGACCTACCACCCCCGGGAGGAAGCCACAGACGGCACACAGGAAACGGCGGAGCTAAGAACAGAGACGCACGGAAGTCCCTAAAAGTCACCAGATAGCAGCTCTAGCGCCGGGAGGCCGTCGGAAGAATGCCACTACGACACCTCTACTAGTTCGGGAAGAGAGTTTTGCTCGGAGCAAGCAACCGTGCCATCTGCCTGCACAGCCTCAAGTTATACCTGCGCCGAAGTGAAAGATGAAGGGAAATAAAAGGGAAAGGAACCTGATAGAGCATTCACCTAAGCGGTCCCAGGAAAACCATAGAAAAACCCAGGGACAGAGTGCACGATCAACGAGGATCGAACCCGGACCTCCGGAATGCCAGTCCCAGAAGAAACGCCTCAGCCAGCTGGTTCGGTTATTTGATGCATATGATCAAATTATTTTAGGCATAAAAGGATTTACTTTAATGTTTTTTATAATTTTTTTTTATTAATTGCATAGTGTATTGAAAATGTTGAGCTTAAAGATTGACGCTATTAGGTTTCTTGAAGATCGGGTTGAGCCGTTTATCGTTAAACACTCTCCCCAGTTAAACCGAAAGGATAATGTGATTGTGTGTGGCTGGTGAGTGTTCACCCCAGCTTTTTCCTCTCTTTGTTCCCCCTCCCCAGCGCTGCACCCCTCTCCACACTTCCTTTCCGTCCAACTAATTTGTTGATCGTCATAACCTCATTACGTATCAACGGTGTTCCGGCTTTTTGTGTAGGCAGAGCGAGCGAGTGAGCGGAGCAAAACGTCACACTTTGTGCTTTATACACCGGGGGAGGGGGAGAGTGAGGGTTATCCATTGCTGGCGTGCTAGTCTTAGCTTTCCACATTCTACAATATTCTCTCTTTCATACAAACTTCTCATAACAATACTTATTTATGATGTAAGGGTTTTTGATTAGAGCGACAAAAATATGAAACGAGACGCAGTCGAGAATCAAAAAGAAACTTCACGCTCGCGAATCATATAATGAGAATTTTGTGATATTAAAAGAAAAGCAACGAAAGATGAAATAAATTTGAGGTTAAGTTTGAGCCATTCTCCAAGGGTTATAGTCGGTTATTTATTTCGCATTGCTGGGCGCGATGACGGTACGGTTATAGCAGGCCGTGACAAACCAATATTATTGTTGTTCTGTTAGAATTATGATATCCTTAGAGCTGCGAAAGAAGCAGAATCAAATTTTGTACTTGCTAAATCCCGAAAAGTTTAAGCGGTACACAATATAAGATATTTATGAAGTGGTGTCTCTTGATCAGTGATGTATGCACACTAATATCGTGAACGTCAAGTTGCAACAAAACTACTTTATGAAGTGATGTCTGTTGATCAGTGATGTATACACACTAATATCGTGAACGTCAAGTTGCAACAAAACTACTTTATGAAGTGGTGTCTCTTGATCAGTGATGTATACACACTAATATCGTGAACGTAAAGTTGCAACAAAACTACTTTATGAAGTGGTGTCTCTTGATCAGTGATGTATACACACTAATATCGTGAACGTCAAGTTGCAACAAAACTACTTTATGAAGTGGTGTCTCTTGATCAGTGATGTATGTATGCACACTAATATCGTGAACGTCAAGTTGCAACAAAACTACTTTATGAAGTGGTGTCTCTTGATCAGTGATGTATGTATACACACTAATATCGTGAACGTCAAGTTGCAACAAAACTACTTTATGAAGTGGTGTCTGTTGATCAGTGATGTATACACACTAATATCGTGAACGTCAAGTTGCAACAAAACTACTTTATGAAGTGGTGTCTCTTGATCAGTGATGTATACACACTAATATCGTGAACGTCAAGTTGCAACAAAACTACTTTATGAAGTGGTGTCTCTTGATCAGTGATGTATGTATGCACACTAATATCGTGAACGTCAAGTTGCAACAAAACTACTTTATGAAGTGGTGTCTGTTGATCAGTGATGTATACACACTAATATCGTGAACGTCAAGTTGCAACAAAACTACTTTATGAAGTGGTGTCTCTTGATCAGTGATGTATGTATGCACACTAATATCGTGAACGTCAAGTTGCAACAAAACTACTTTATGAAGTGGTGTCTGTTGATCAGTGATGTATACACACTAATATCGTGAACGTCAAGTTGCAACAAAACTACTTTATGAAGTGGTGTCTCTTGATCAGTGATGTATACACACTAATATCGTGAACGTAAAGTTGCAACAAAACTACTTTATGAAGTGGTGTCTGTTGATCAGTGATGTATACACACTAATATCGTGAACGTAAAGTTGCAACAAAACTACTTTATGAAGTGGTGTCTCTTGATCAGTGATGTATGTATGCACACTAATATCGTGAACGTCAAGTTGCAACAAAACTACTTTATGAAGTGGTGTCTCTTGATCAGTGATGTATGTATACACACTAATATCGTGAACGTCAAGCTGCAACAAAACTACTTTATGAAGTGGTGTCTCTTGATCAGTGATGTATGTATACACACTAATATCGTGAACGTCAAGCTGCAACAAAACTACTTTATGAAGTGGTGTCTCTTGATCAGTGATGTCTGTTGATCAGTGATGTATGCACACTAATATCGTGAACGTCAAGTTGCAACAAAACTACTTTATGAAGTGATGTCTGTTGATCAGTGATGTATACACACTAATATCGTGAACGTCAAGTTGCAACAAAACTACTTTATGAAGTGATGTCTGTTGATCAGTGATGTATACACACTAATATCGTGAACGTCAAGTTGCAACAAAACTACTTTACGCTTGCTGCATGACGAGGAGTAACACAAAAGAATCAAAAATGGCAGATTCCCGTTTGAGAAAAATGTATAAATTTAAAATTGAAACCAATAACAAGGAATACTTGAAGATGGTAAACTCCACTAATAAAATGTAGAAGACATACATAAGTTCTGTGTTCTGTGTTTTTGTCTGTCTCTGACGGTTTAACCAAGGTCATTCACAAGGTAGAGCACTTCAGAGACTATTCCAAAAAGTTAAATATAGATACACCTTTTATTTTTAAGTAAATATCATTAATTACGATATTTTAATCAAAATCGTTTTTGCTATTTTTGGGAAAATCAAAATTTTCTAAACATTTTTCATGCAAAAAATAGTTTTAGGTCGAGGATTTTCTTGTTATTTACGCGAAAATATCCACGAGTGTAAATAGCATTGTTATTTTTATGTTATAAAGATATTTTGTATTACTAGTCTATAGTTGCTGACGTAGCAACGACAGATAACAAACAATGCACCATTTATTCAGTTTATATTTACTTAAGAGAAAACGTTCGCACTTCCGTGAGGCGTAGAATCACCTTGTGCAGATTCACGAGCGACCCACAAATATGCCACATTGCTGATTCCATTCACATTCATTTAAGTAATGTTTACACTAAAGAATTAAAACATCACAAATGTACGTTCACGAATAGAAGCTGTTTGTTTAAACTCACAACTTATTGTTTTGTTATTTAATTGTCGCCAGTGTTGCCACCTTGAGCATACCGCTTGCTCACCAGAACATAAAAAAGTCATCAACTTCCAGAGCAGCGATTCAACTCTATTCCACCCCTTTTGGAGAAATACCTTCAAGCATTGTACGTAAAAGGGAACAAGAAATAGAATCGATAGGCGGATGTTTAAAAGTGAATCAATATATTATTATGTTGAACGTAAATTATTGTCGTATTGTATCAGTAATTATTTTACAAAGAATGAAGGGGAGACAGAGATATTAATTACGACACATAATTTCTTATGTTAAAAATCAACAAATAATTTAAAAAACAAAAAGTAAAAAAACTTAATTGGGGTGACTAAAATTTATCATAGCCTAGGTATATTTAAACTTTAGGAATAGTATGTAATTGAATACATAGTTGGCTTACCATCCCCGTATTTAGGACTGACACTCCCCTAGGACTTACAAGCGGATGACTAGGGGTCAGAAATCTGTCGGGGAGCCAACGGTACGAAACTACAGAATGGAGAACCTGGCATGAGTGTGAGGATGTGGATCTTATGTAGGACTGACACTCCCCTAGGACTTACAAGTGAATGACTAGGGGTCAGAAGTCTGTCGGGGAGCCAAAACCACAGAATGGAGAACCTGGCCCGTAGCCAGACATGAGCGTGAGGAAGTGGATGAAATGTAGGACTGACACTGCCCTAGGACTGACAAGTGGATGTCTAGGGGTCAGAAGTCTGTCGGGGAGCCAACGGCACGAAACACAGAATGGAGAACCTGGCCCTTAGCCAGACACGAGTGTGAACAAGTGGATGATATGAAATGAAAGCGAAATAGATGATAAGAAAGGTGATGATGGAGCAATTGCTGGAATGAATGGCGGCGGAAACCTTAGGATCCGGTGAAAAACCACCCAGGCACCGCTTCACCCACCACAAATCCCACATGAGGGCGCTTGGGATCAAACCCAGGCCGCCTAGATGAAGAGCAAGCCGCCATGAATAGAATTGAACATCTAACAAATCTGCATATCTGTAACGTCAACAGCATTATTGCTACATAAGAGTCTGGCTTTAAAAATCGATACTCCTTCAATGTAATCGAGATAACAACTAAACATCGACAGGGCTTCAAAAGATTGGATAGATCTTAACGGACATCTCATAACTAGCTGATTCACAAAACAAATATTTGAAATAAAGTGTGTGAGCGATGGTTTTAAAGTGTGGTTAAAAGCGACGGTCCCATATACTGCTGCAACATCCTGGCAGCTGACAGTAACAAAGTCATTAAACTGAGTTACTCAGCTCGGGCGGGCCCAGATAGTCAGCGATGGTTTTAAAGTGTGGTTAAAAGCGACGGTCCCATTTACTGCTGCAACATCCTGGCCGCTGACAGTAACAAAGTCATTAAACTGAGTTACTCAGCTCGGACGGGCCCAGATAGTCAGCGATGGATGGTTTTAAAGTGTGGTTAAAAGCGACGGTCCCATTTACTGCTGCAACATCCTGGCAGCTGACAGTAACAAAGTCATTAAACTGAGTTACTCAGCTCGGGCGGGCCCAGATAGTCAGCGATGGTTTTAAAGTGTGGTTAAAAGCGACGGTGCCATTTACTATTGCAACATCCTGGCAGCTGACAGTAACAAAGTCATTAAACTGAGTTACTCAGATCGGGCGGGCCCAGATAGTGAGCGATGGATGGTTTTAAAGTGTGGTTAAAAGCGACGGTCCCATTTACTGCTGCAACATCCTGGCAGCTGACAGTAACAACGTCATTAAACTGAGTTACTCAGCTCGGGCGGGCCCAGATAGTCAGCGATGGTTTTAAAGTGTGGTTAAAAGCGACGGTCCCATTTACAGCTGCAACATCCTGGCAGCTGACAGTAACAAAGTCATTAAACTGAGTTACTCAGCTCGGGCGGGCCCAGATAGTGAGCGATGGATGGTTTTAAAGTGTGGTTAAAAGCGACGGTCCCATTTACTATTGCAACATCCTGGCAGCTGACAGTAACAAAGTCATTAAACTGAGTTACTCAGCTCGGGCGGGCCCAGATAGTGAGCGATGGTTTTAAAATGTGGTTAAAAGCGACGATCCCATTTACTGCTGCAACATCCTGGCAGCTGACAGTAACAAAGTCATTAAACTGAGTTACTCAGCTCGGGCGGGCCCAGATAGTGAGCGATGGATGGTTTTAAAGTGTGGTTAAAAGCGACGGTCCCATTTACAGCTGCAACATCCTGGCAGCTGACAGTAACAAAGTCATTAAACTGAGTTACTCAGCTCGGGCGGGCCCAGATAGTCAGCGATGGTTTTAAAGTGTGGTTAAAAGCGACGGTGCCATTTACTGCTGCAACATCCTGGCAGCTGACAGTAACAAAGTCATTAAACTGAGTTACTCAGCTCGGGCGGGCCCAGATAGTGAGCGATGGATGGTTTTAAAGTGTGGTTAAAAGCGACGGTCCCATTTACTATTGCAACATCCTGGCAGCTGACAGTAACAAAGTCATTAAACTGAGTTACTCAGCTCGGGCGGGCCCAGATAGTCAGCGATGGATGGTTTTAAAGTGTGGTTAAAAGCGACGGTCCCATTTACTGCTGCAACATCCTGGCAGCTGACAGTAACAAAGTCATTAAACTGAGTTACTCAGCTCGGGCGGGCCCAGATAGTGAGTGATGGATGGTTTTAAAGTGTGGTTAAAAGCGACGGTCCCATTTACTATTGCAATATCCTGGCAGCTGACATTATAAAGTCATTAAACTGAGTTACTCAGCTCGGGCGGGCCCAGATAGTCAGCGATGGTTTTAAAGTGTGGTTAAAAGCGACGGTCCCATTTACTGCTGCAACATCCTGGCAGCTGACAGTAACAAAGTCATTAAACTGAGTTACTCAGCTCGGGCGGGCCCAGATAGTGAGTGATGGATGGTTTTAAAGTGTGGTTAAAAGCGACGGTCCCATTTACTATTGCAATATCCTGGCAGCTGACATTATAAAGTCATTGAACTGAGTTACTCAGCTCGGGCGCGCCCAGATAGTGAGCGATGGTTTTAAAGTGTGGTTAAAAGTGACGGTCCCATTTACTGCTGCAACATCCTGGCAGCTGACAGTAACAAAGTCATTAAACTGAGTTACTCAGCTCGGGCGGGCCCAGATAGTCAGCGATGGATGGTTTTAAAGTGTGGTTAAAAGCGACGGTCCCATTTACTGCTGCAACATCCTGGCAGCTGACAGTAACAAAGTCATTAAACTGAGTTACTCAGATCGGGCGGGCCCAGATAGTCAGCGATGGTTTTAAAGTGTGGTTAAAAGCGACGGTCCCATTTACTGCTGCAAATTCCTGGCAGCTGACAGTAACAAAGTCATTAAACTGAGTTACTCAGCTCGGGCGGGCCCAGATAGTGAGCGATGGTTTTAAAGTGTGGTTAAAAGCGACGGTCCCATTTACTATTGCAACATCCTGGCAGCTGACAGTAACAAAGTCATTAAACTGAGTTACTCAGCTCGGGCGGGCCCAGATAGTGAGCGATGGTTTTAAAGTGTGGTTAAAAGCGACGGTCCCATTTACTGCTGCAACATCCTGGCAGCTGACAGTAACAAAGTCATTAAACTGAGTTACTCAGCTCGGGCGGGCCCAGATAGTGAGCGATGGTTTTAAAGTGTGGTTAAAAGCGACGGTCCCATTTACTGCTGCATCATCCTGGCAGCTGACAGTAACAAAGTCATTAAACTGAGTTAATCATCTCGGGCGGGCCCAGATAGTGAGCGATGGTTTTAAAGTGTGGTTAAAATCGACGGTGCCATTTACTATTGCAACATCCTGGCAGCTGACAGTAACAAAGTCAGTAAACTGAGTTACTCAGCTCGGGCGGGCCCAGATAGTCAGCGATGGATGGTTTTAAAGTGTGGTTAAAAGCGACGGTCCCATTTACTGCTGCAACATCCTGGCAGCTGACAGTAACAAAGTCATTAAACTGAGTTACTCAGCTCGGGCGGGCCCAGATAGTGAGCGATGGATGGTTTTAAAGTGTGGTTAAAAGCGATGGTCCCATTTACTGCTGCAACATCCTGGCAGCTGACAGTAACAAAGTCATTAAACTGAGTTACTCAGCTCGGGCGGGCCCAGATAGTGAGCGATGGATGGTTTTAAAGTGTGGTTAAAAGCGACGGTCCCATTTACTGCTGCAACATCCTGGCAGCTGACAGTAACAAAGTCATTAAACTGAGTTACTCAGCTCGGGCGGGCCCAGATAAACAGCGATGGTTATAAAGTGTGGTTAAAAGCGACGGTGCCATTTACTATTGCAACATCCTGGCAGCTGACAGTAACAAAGTCTTTAAACTGAGTTACTCAGATCGGGCGGGCCCAGATAGTGAGCGATGGATGGTTTTAAAGTGTGGTTAAAAGCGACGGTCCCATTTACTATTGCAACATCCTGGCAGCTGACAGTAACAACGTCATTAAACTGAGTTACTCAGCTCGGGCGGGCCCAGATAGTGAGCGATGGATGGTTTTAAAGTGTGGTTAAAAGCGACGGTCCCATTTACTGCTGCAACATCCTGGCAGCTGACAGTAACATTGTCATTAAACTGAGTTACTCAGCTCGGGCGGGCCCAGATAGTGAGCGATGGATGGTTTTAAAGTGTGGTTAAAAGCGACGGTCCCATTTACTGCTGCAACATCCTGGCAGCTGACAGTAACAAAGTCATTAAACTGAGTTACTCAGCTCGGGCGGGCCCAGATAGTGAGCGATGGTTGGTTTTAAAGTGTTGTTAAAAGCGACGGTCCCATTTACTGCTGCAACATCCTGGCAGCTGACAGTAACAAAGTCATTAAACTGAGTTACTCAGCTCGGGCGGGCCCAGATAGTCAGCGATGGATGGTTTTAAAGTGTGGTTAAAAGCGACGGTCCCATTTACTGCTGCAACATCCTGGCAGCTGACAGTAACAAAGTCATTAAACTGAGTTACTCAGCTCGGGCGGGCCCAGATAGTCAGCGATGGATGGTTTTAAAGTGTGGTTAAAAGCGACGGTCCCAATTACTGCTGCAACATCCTGGCAGCTGACAGTAACAACGTCATTAAACTGAGTTACTCAGCTCGGGCGGGCCAAGATTGTCAGCGATGGTTTTAAAGTGTGGTTAAAAGCGACGGTCCCATTTACAGCTGCAACATCCTGGCAGCTGACAGTAACAAAGTCATTAAAGTGAGTTACTCAGCTCGGGCGGGCCCAGATAGTGAGCGATGGATGGTTTTAAAGTGTGGTTAAAAGCGACGGTCCCATTTACTGCTGCAACATCCTGGCAGCTGACAGTAACAAAGTCATTAAACTGAGTTACTGAGCTCGGGCGGGCCCAGATAGTGAGCGATGGATGGTTTTAAAGTGTGGTTAAAAGCGACGGTCCCATTTACTGCTGCAACATCCTGGCAGCTGACAGTAACAAAGTCATTAAACTGAGTTACTCAGCTCGGGCGGGCACAGATAGTGAGCGATGGATGGTTTTAAAGTGTGGTTAAAAGCGACGGTCCCATTTACTGCTGCAACATCCTGGCAGCTGACAGTAACAGAGTCATTAAACTGAGTTACTCAGCTCGGGCGGGCCCAGATAGTGAGCGATGGATGGTTTTAAAGTGTGGTTAAAAGCGACGGTCCCATTTACTGCTGCAACATCCTGGCAGCTGACAGTAACAAAGTCATTAAACTGAGTTACTCAGCTCGGGCGGGCCCAGATACTCAGCGATGGATGGTTTTAAAGTGTGGTTAAAAGCGACGGTCCCATTTACTGCTGCAACATCCTGGCAGCTGACAGTAACAAAGTCATTAAACTGAGTTACTCAGCTCGGGCGGGCCCAGATAGTCAGCGATGGTTTTAAAGTGTGGTTAAAAGCGACGGTCCCATTTACTGCTGCAACATCCTGGCAGCTGACAGTAACAAAGTCATTAAACTGAGTTACTCAGCTCGGGCGGTCCCAGATAGTCAGCGATGGTTTTAAAGTGTGGTTAAAAGCGACGGTCCCATTTACTGCTGCAAATTCCTGGCAGCTGACAGTAACAAAGTCATTAAACTGAGTTACTCAGATCGGGCGGGCCCAGATAGTGAGCGATGGTTTTAAAGTGTGGTTAAAAGCGACGGTCCCATTTACTGCTGCAACATCCTGGCAGCTGACAGTAACAAAGTCATTAAACTGAGTTACTCAGCTCGGGCGGGCCCAGATAGTCAGCGATGGTTTTAAAGTGTGGTTAAAAGCGACGGTCCCATTTACTGCTGCAACATCCTGGCAGCTGACAGTAACAAAGTCATTAAACTGAGTTACTCAGCTCGGGCGGGCCCAGATAGTGAGCGATGGATGGTTTTAAAGTGTGGTTAAAAGCGACGGTCCCATTTACTATTGCAACATCCTGGCAGCTGACAGTAACAAAGTCATTAAACTGAGTTACTCAGCTCGGGCGGGCCCAGATAGTGAGCGATGGATGGTTTTAAAGTGTGGTTAAAAGCGACGGTCCCATTTACTATTGCAACATCCTGGCAGCTGACAGTAACAAAGTCATTAAACTGAGTTACTCAGCTCGGGCGGGCCCAGATAGTGAGCGATGGTTTTAAAATGTGGTTAAAAGCGACGATCCCATTTACTGCTGCAACATCCTGGCAGCTGACAGTAACAAAGTCATTAAACTGAGTTACTCAGCTCGGGCGGGCCCAGATAGTGAGCGATGGATGGTTTTAAAGTGTGGTTAAAAGCGACGGTCCCATTTACAGCTGCAACATCCTGGCAGCTGACAGTAACAAAGTCATTAAACTGAGTTACTCAGCTCGGGCGGGCCCAGATAGTCAGCGATGGTTTTAAAGTGTGGTTAAAAGCGACGGTGCCATTTACTGCTGCAACATCCTGGCAGCTGACAGTAACAAAGTCATTAAAGTGAGTTACTCAGCTCGGGCGGGCCCAGATAGTGAGCGATGGATGGTTTTAAAGTGTGGTTAAAAGCGACGGTCCCATTTACTATTGCAACATCCTGGCAGCTGACAGTAACAAAGTCATTAAACTGAGTTACTCAGCTCGGGCGGGCCCAGATAGTCAGCGATGGATGGTTTTAAAGTGTGGTTAAAAGCGACGGTCCCATTTACTGCTGCAACATCCTGGCAGCTGACAGTAACAAAGTCATTAAACTGAGTTACTCAGCTCGGGCGGGCCCAGATAGTGAGTGATGGATGGTTTTAAAGTGTGGTTAAAAGCGACGGTCCCATTTACTATTGCAATATCCTGGCAGCTGACATTATAAAGTCATTAAACTGAGTTACTCAGCTCGGGCGGGCCCAGATAGTCAGCGATGGTTTTAAAGTGTGGTTAAAAGCGACGGTCCCATTTACTGCTGCAACATCCTGGCAGCTGACAGTAACAAAGTCATTAAACTGAGTTACTCAGCTCGGGCGGGCCCAGATAGTGAGTGATGGATGGTTTTAAAGTGTGGTTAAAAGCGACGGTCCCATTTACTATTGCAATATCCTGGCAGCTGACATTATAAAGTCATTAAACTGAGTTACTCAGCTCGGGCGGGCCCAGATAGTCAGCGATGGTTTTAAAGTGTGGTTAAAAGTGACGGTCCCATTTACTGCTGCAACATCCTGGCAGCTGACAGTAACAAAGTCATTAAACTGAGTTACTCAGCTCGGGCGGGCCCAGATAGTGAGCGATGGTTTTAAAGTGTGGTTAAAAGCGACGGTCCCATTTACTGCTGCAACATCCTGGCAGCTGACAGTAACAAAGTCATTAAACTGAGTTACTCAGCTCGGGCGGGCCCAGATAGTGAGCGATGGATGGTTTTAAAGTGTGGTTAAAAGCGACGGTCCCATTTACTATTGCAACATCCTGGCAGCTGACAGTAACAAAGTCATTAAACTGAGTTACTCAGATCGGGCGGGCCCAGATAGTCAGCGAAGGTTTTAAAGTGTGGTTAAAAGCGACGGTCCTATTTACTATTGCAACATCCTGGCAGATGACAGTAACAAAGTCATTAAACTGAGTTACTCAGCTCGAGCGGGCCCAGATAGTCAACGATGGTTTTAAAGTGTGGTTAAAAGCGTCGGTCCCCTTTACTGCTGCAACATCCTGGCAGCTGACAGTAACAAAGTCATTAAACTGAGTTACTCAGCTCGGGCGGGCCCAGATAGTGAGCGATGGATGGTTTTAATGTGTGGTTATAAGCGACTGTCCCATTTAGTGCTGCAACATCCTGGCAGCTGACAGTAACAAAGTCATTAAACTGAGTTACTCAGCTCGGGCGGGCCCAGATAGTGAGCGATGGATGTTTTTAAAGTGTGGTTAAAAGCGACGGTCCCATTTACTGCTGCGACATCCTGGCAGCTGACAGTAACAAAGTCATTAAACTGAGTTACTCAGCTCGGGCGGGCCCAGATAAACAGCGATGGTTTTAAAGTGTGGTTAAAAGCGACGGTGCCATTTACTATTGCAACATCCTGGCAGCTGACAGTAACAAAGTCATTAAACTGAGTTACTCAGATCGGGCGGGCCCAGATAGTGAGCGATGGATGGTTTTAAAGTGTGGTTAAAAGCGACGGTCCCATTTACTATTGCAACATCCTGGCAGCTGACAGTAACAAAGTCATTAAACTGAGTTACTCAGATCGGGCGGGCCCAGATAGTGAGCGATGGTTTTAAAGTGTGGTTAAAAGCGACGGACCCATTTACTGCTGCAACATCCTGGCAGCTGACAGTAACAAAGTCATTAAACTGAGTTACTCAGCTCGGGCGGGCCCAGATAGTGAGCGATGGATGGTTTTAAAGTGTGGTTAAAAGCGACGGTCCCATTTACTATTGCAACATCCTGGCAGCTGACAGTAACAAATTCATTAAACTGAGTTACTCAGCTCGGGCGGGCCCAGATAGTGAGCCATGGATGGTTTTAAAGTGTGGTTAAAAGCGACGGTCCCATTTACTGCTGCAACATCCTGGCAGCTGACAGTAACAAAGTCATTAAACTGAGTTACTCAGCTCGGGCGGGCCCAGATAGTCAGCAATGGTTTTAAAGTGTGGTTAAAAGCGACGGTCCCATTTACTGCTGCAACATCCTGGCAGCTGACAGTAACAAAGTCATTAAACTGAGTTACTCAGCTCGGGCGGGCCCAGATAGTCAGCGATGGATGGTTTTAAAGTGTGGTTAAAAGCGACGGTCCCATTTACTATTGCAACATCTTGGCAGCTGATATTATAAAGTCATTAAACTGAGTTACTCAGCTCGGGCGGGCCCAGATAGTCAGCGATGGATGGTTTTAAAGTGTGGTTAAAAGCGACGGTCCCATTTACTGCTGCAACATCCTGGCAGCTGACAGTAACAAAGTCATTAAACTGAGTTACTCAGCTCGGGCGGCCCCAGATAGTGAGCGATGGATGGTTTTAAAGTGTGGTTAAAAGCGACGGTCCCATTTACTGCTGCAAATTCCTGGCAGCTGACAGTAACAAAGTCATTAAACTGAGTTACTCAGCTCGGGCGGGCCCAGATAGTGAGCGATGGTTTTAAAGTGTGGTTAAAAGCGACGGTCCCATTTACTATTGCAACATCCTGGCAGCTGACAGTAACAAAGTCATTAAACTGAGTTACTCAGCTCGGGCGGGCTCAGATAGTGAGCGATGGTTTTAAAGTGTGGTTAAAAGCGACGGTCCCATTTACTATTGCAACATCCTGGCAGCTGACAGTAACAAAGTCATTAAACTGAGTTACTCAGCTCGGGCGGGCCCAGATAGTGAGCGATGGTTTTAAAGTGTGGTTAAAAGCGACGGTCCCATTTACTGCTGCAACATCCTGGCAGCTGACAGTAACAAAGTCATTAAACTGAGTTACTCAGATCGGACGGGCCCAGATAGTCAGCGATGGATGGTTTTAAAGTGTGGTTAAAAGCGATGGTCCCATTTACTGCTGCAAATTCCTGGCAGCTGACAGTAACAAAGTCATTAAACTGAGTTACTCAGATCGGGCGGGCCCAGATAGGCCTACTCACCGCCATATTGACAAATAATATCGTGGGAGTAGCCTCTGAAGACCTCTTTGCTTAACTGGTAAACAGTAACAGAACTACACAAAACACATGTTATATCATATAAGTTTCTTTTTAGAACTAACCATTTCCTGAGATATTATTGGATATAATTTTAAAATGCTCAACTTTTTCTCATACGGGATGTTTGAAACATCTCTCTTTTGTTTTACTCCTGGCCTTAAAAAGAGAACCGAAGTTTAATGGTATTGACAGCTTTTAAAACATTTGACTATTGCTTTAGTCTAGTGTATTCCCTTATTGCCCTTACTTGCAGGGAAGCAAGTAATAAGACAATTTCTGTTATAGTTTACCTCGATTATCATATAGTAGATAAAAGAATAAACTTTCGTGAGATCCTCTATATAAAATAAGCCCTTTAATTACCTTCCAAATCTATAAATCAAATTTTAACTACCTCTATTTTAATCTACGAAAATCTAATGTATTCCATTCACATGACTTTCTCTATCTGTTCTGCAAACAAAATATTCTTACAAAAGATTATTCCTCTGTCAACTTCATGATAATGGAGCAGAAATTGTCTTATTGCTTGCGTCATTGTAACTAGAAGGGAAATAAAAGGATACACTAGGCTAAATCGATTGTCAAATATTTTAAAGCTGCTTGCTATGTGAAACAGTTGAAATTTGGCTCTCTTTGGAGTAAATCAAAACAAATATTATACCAAAGAGGTCTTCTCGTTTGGAGAAAGTTTTAAGTATTTTAAAACTGAAACCAATAACAGGGAATATCTCGCAAATATTTTCTACATAGCACAAATTTTGTTTTGATGTGATCTACATGCTTCTGTCCCTCTCTTATGGTTTACTAGTCATTTTTTACCATGTAAATATCTTTACAGCCACTTTTGAGAAAATCCAAAAGTGTACCGAGTTTTAGGGGGATTTTTATGAAAATATTCGTTTCTCCTCCTTTAAATATGCTAAAAACATAACTAGTAAGGAGTTTCGCTTTTACTTTCTCTACATGAACTATATACAGAATATAGAGAATGTATTGCATTCCTCCCAAAAATTCGATACCAAAATTTCACCGGAAATACACGTCTTAGGGTAGCTGTATCCAAAGAAAGTATTTTCAGAAAAAGGTCCGTGTATACGTGTGTACGTCCGTGTGTCTATGAACACGATAACTCAAAAACGAAAAGTCGTTAAAATACCAAACTTGATGTTTAAGTTTAGTATCTTTCAAGGATGCGACACGAAGGTTTTACAAAAATCCCCCCACCCCAAACTACCTTTTAGATGGAAAAAATTTCGAAAATTTTGATTTTCTCAAAACTGGCCCTAACGATTTTGATTACAATACCGTATATTAAAGATATTTGACTGGCAAATAAAGTGTATATCTTGAATTTTCTGGAAATAACCTCCAGGGACGTCTTTATTCTGAATTTTGCGTAGCTAGTAAGCCGCAAGAAATACACAAAAACCTTACGGCACAAAACTGTAGATCTCGTCAAAATACCCAATTTATGTCCTTTACATTTTTGTTGTGGAAGTAACTATTTCCGAGATATTACTCGTTATTGGTTGTAATCGTTAATTACTTATACTTTTCTCAGGAAATGTCCATTTTTCCTTTCTTAACTCCTGGTCAACCAAAAATGCGATTTGCACATAAGGACAGATTTTAAAACATTTGAATGTCAGTTTAGCCTGTGTAATCCCTTGTTTGCCTTCTACTTATAAGGAACTAAGTAATAAGAACATTCTGTTAATGCTTATATCGATTAGCATTGTGTAGAAAGAAGAATAATCTTTTGTAAGAAGTTTGTTTGTAGAACAACCAGAGAAAACCATGTGAGTGTAACATATCAGATTTTTAGTTATGCTGTCTATAGACACAGACACACACAAATACACAGACACACACAGATACATACAGACACACACAGAAACACATACATATACATAGACACACACAGAAACACATACATATATATGTCTCTGTCTGTGTGTGTCTATGTATATATATATATATATATATATATATATATATACATAGACACACACAGACAGACACACATACATAGACACACATAAAAACACAGACACAGAAACACAGACACACAAATGCATAGAAAAACACAGACATACATAGACAGACACAGAAACACACAAACACACAGAAACACACACAGACACAGAAATACACAGGCAGACACATACACAGACACACAGACACACAGACACAGAAACACACACAGGCAGACACATACAGAAACACACACCGTCACAGAAACAGCACAGACGCACACATACATAAACACACACAGACAGATACACACAGACACAGAGACGCACACAGATACACACACAGACACAGAAACACATACACAGGGTGTTTCAGGGTTCGACTGCACAAATTTAAAGGAATGCAGATATATAAACACACACAGACACAGATACACACAGACATAGAGACGCACACAAATACACACACAGACATAGAGACGCACACAGATACACACCAGACACAGAAACACATACACAGACACACACATACATAAACTCACACAGTAACACACAGACATAGAGACGGACACAAATACACACACAGACATAGAGACGCACACAAATACACACACAGACATAGAGACGCACACAGTAACACACAGACATAGAGACGGACACAAATACACACACAGACATAGAGACGCACACAGATACACACAGACATAGAGACGCACACAAATACACACACAGACATAGAGACGCACACAGTAACACACAGACATAGAGACGGACACAAATACACACACAGACATAGAGACGCACACAGATACACACAGACATAGAGACGGACACACACACACAGATACAGAAACACACACAGATACACACCAGACACAGAAACACATACACAGACACACACATACATAAACTCACACAGTAATACACAGACATAGAGACGGACACAAATACACACACAGACAGAGACGCACACAGATACACACCAGACACAGAAACACACACACACACAGATACAGAAACACACACAGGCAGACACATACAGAAACACACACAGTCACAGAAACAACACAGACGCACACATACATAAACACACACAGACAGAGAAACAACACAGACGCACACATTCATAAACACACACAGACAGATACACACAGACACAGAGACGCACACAGATACACACCAGATACAGAAACACATACACAGACACACACATACATAAACTCACACAGTAACACACAGACATAGAGACGCACACAAATACACACACAGACATAGAGACGCACACAGATACAGAAACACATACACAGACACAGAAACACATACACAGGGTGTTTCAGGATTCGACTGCACAAATTTAAAGGAATGCAGATACATAAACACACACAGACACAGATACACACAGACATAGAGACGCACAAAATACACACACAGACACAGATACACACAGACATAGAGACGCACACAGATACACACACAGACACAGAAACACATACACAGACACACACATACATAAACTCACACAGTAACACACAGACATAGAGACGCACACAAATACACACACACAGACATAGAGACGCACACAGATACACACAGACATAGAGACGCACACAAATACACACACAGACACAGATACACACAGACTTAGAGACGCACACAGATACACACACAGACACAGAAACACATACACAGACACACACATACATAAACTCACACAGTAACACACAGACATAGAGACGCACACAAATACACACAGACATAGAGACGCACACAAATACACACACAGACATAGAGACGCACACAGATACACACACAGACGCAGAAACACATACACAGATACACACAGACTTAGAGACGCACACAGATACACACACAGACGCAGAAACACATACACAGACACACACAGACTTAGAGACGCACACAGATACACACACAGACGCAGAAACACATACACAGACACACACATACATAAACTCACACAGTAACACACAGACATAGAGACGCACACAGATACACACAGACATAGAGACGCACACAAATACACACACAGACTTAGAGACGCACACAGATACACACACAGACGCAGAAACACATACACAGATACACACAGACTTGGAGACGCACACAGATACACACACAGACGCAGAAACACATACACAGATACACACAGACTTGGAGACGCACACAGATACACACACAGACGCAGAAACACATACACAGACACACACATACATAAACTCACGCAGTAACACACAGACATAGAGAGGCACACAAATACACACACAGACACAGAAACACACACACAGAGTGTTTCAGGATTCGACTGCACACATTTAAAGGAATGCAGAAGGATAGTAAACAATGACTTTGAGATAGGGAGTTTAGACTGCAAACATACACACACAGATTTTGCTAAATATATTTCTGGTGAAATCTTGGTATCGAGTTTTTGGGGGGAAAGTAAATAAGTCCCCTAGCCTAAGTCACTATTAACCATTAATTAGGAGGCTTAACCTAACATTTCACAGTGCTCTATTGTATCAGGTGGTGGTCCAAACGCTCGCACTTGACATGTCCGTTACAAGAGTTGCAGAACGCAACGGAGGTATTTCAAGTTAAAACCTGCCAGCGCTAGTAGGGAACTGTGTTCTGCGAAGTACCAAACACGGACAGTTGGACCATCTGGCATAATAGTGTGTTAATCTCACTAATTTACATTCAGAAACATGAAAATACAAATTAGGAGAAAACACTTCTGCTGTAGAAGAGAAAACGCCGAGCATTTGTCTTAAGAACCAGGGAAAACCTAGGAAAACTCATTGTGTGAATGGTAGGTCTCAAGAATCGAACCAGGTACCTCCAGTTTGCAAAGCTCTTATTTTTTTTCGATGTACTTTCACTGTAACTGCTACTGAGACGATCTGCTACTCGGATGAGGCTGGACTTCTTGCCCCAATGGCAGTAAGGAGCGAGTGATGTTATTTTCGATGTACTTTCACCAAAAGTACTATTGACATCTTGAGACACTGGACTTGTGGCAGTAAGGAGCGAGTGATGTTATTTTCGATGTACTTTCACCAAAAGTACTATTGACATCTTGAGACACTGGACTTGTGGCAGTAAGGAGCGAGTGATGTTATTTTCGATGTACTTTCACCAGAAGTACTATTGACATCTTGAGACACTGGACTTGTGGCAGTAAGGAGCGAGTGATGTTATTTTCGATGTACTTTCACCAGAAGTACTATTGACATCTTGAGACACTGGACTTGTGGCAGTAAGGAGCGAGTAGTTATTTTCGATGTACTTTCCCCAAAAGTACTATTGAGATATTGAGATACTGGTCTTATGGCAGTAAGGAGCGAGTAGTTATATTCAATGTACTTTCACCAGAAGTACTTTTGACATATTGAGACATTGGAATTGTGGCAGTAAGGAGCGAGTAGTTATTTTCGATGTACTTTCACCAGAAGTACTTTTGACATATTGAGACATTGGAATTGTGGCAGTAAGGAGCGAGTAGTTATTTTCGATGTACTTTCACCAGAAGTACTTTTGACATATTGAGACATTGGAATTGTGGCAGTAAGGAGCGAGTAGTTATATTCAATGTACTTTCACCAGAAGTACTTTTGACATATTGAGACATTGGAATTGTGGCAGTAAGAAGCGAGTAGTTATTTTCGATGTACTTTCACCAGAAGTACTTTTGACATATTGAGACATTGGAATTGTGGCAGTAAGAAGCGAGTAGTTATTTTCGATGTACTTTCACCAGAAGTACTTTTGACATATTGAGACATTGGAATTGTGGCAGTAAGAAGCGAGTAGTTATTTTCGATGTACTTTCACCAGAAGTATATTTGAGATATGTGGTGCGAGAGACATTGCACTTGTTGCCCTGAGAAGCGGGTGAGGTTGGCAGCCCTGGAACACTCCACCCCCTCCAACAGAAACTCCGCCCCTGACAACCCCCCCCCCCAAACCTTTTCAACTCGTCGCTGGCAGAGCCGGAAAACACATGGTGCGCACGGAGCGTGATGGTGACACTGCTTTTATTTGTTATTCAGTATTGTATTAATGCACGAGGGTGGGAGGGGGTGAAACTGATGACGGAAATGTCGTTGCATGGCCACACCACACATAGTGACAGTGATATTTTTGGTGACCCCCCTCCCGGATACAAACAAATCCTCTTGTCAGTTTTGTGGTGTTTTTTGAGAGGGAAGGTAACCCAGGGGGGGTGGGGGGTACAGAACTAATGCTTTCATATGTCAGCACAGTGATTCCGGGCATTGCATTGTTCATGAGATATAACTAACAGTTTCAATTGTTGAGGCGGGCATTGTTGGGTCCACATGCACCTGTGAAATATCGCGGCGGCTAAAACCATTAGCTTTTGAAAATGTGGTTGTTGCCTTTTATTTCGCGCACAAAGACCGCAGCTGTTTGGCTTTTAATCATTAGATAACTAAATATTGCAAATGTAGCGTAACCTAAATTTATATTCGTATTTATCAAACTCTTTGGAAAGAAAATACTCAATTGTTTATAAAATCAGGCGACACTGTCTTAAGGGTATACGGACGGATCGTCGAGGGCATGATTCTCCGCGGCCGAACTATCAGTTCTTCGGGTCACTAGGCGAATGCTGGCCCCCGATCAGGGCTGTTAATGTAGACGAGGGCTGCGGCATTCCATGGAGGTGAAATAGCTCTCGGTGGCGCTTGTGGTTGTCTGCGGACTAGGGTCATCTGTCCGGGACTGAGTAGTGGGTTCCTGGCGCTTACCACGTCGAGATGAACAAGTGTTCGGGACCCTCCAAAGCGGCTCTTTCCTTGTCCGGCTATCGGGGTGGCGCTTGTGGTTGTCTGCGGACTAGGGTCATCTATCCGGGACTGAGTAGTGGGTTCCTGGCGCTTACCTGATGAAGAAGTGTTCGGGACCCTCCAAAGCGGCTCTTTCCTTGTCCGGCCGCCCTCTAAATATATTCTTATCTCATCCGTCCTCCAGCGGTCTGACACAAAAAGCCAATCAATGGCTGACATGTGCAATTCGCTTGCGTACACTCCTTCTACCACCGCCATTTCTACTACTACTACTACTACTACTACTACTACTACTACTACTACTACTACTACTACTACTACTACTACTACTACTTCCAATATATTCCCTGTTAACGTTGTTTTAATTTTAAAATACTTAAACTTTTGATATGTTTGACTTGGACGCACAGACAGCGCTCTCACGCCACTGCGCGGTAACACTCTAGTCGGAGACCGACTAACTTGGCCTTATACAACCGTGAATGACGAACGCCTATTTTGTCGATGTAGTTACCACATTCCAAGGCCTCCAGCTCGACCGTTACATTTCAGCGAACGTGAGAACGGCTGCAAACCCGTGCGGCGTTTATGGGCCGGCTGGGTAGTCACAATACTTAGTACTAAACAAAGCGGGAGTCGAAGTCGGGCCGGAGCATTACTTATGTATCACTGGAGTACATAAATTACTGTCTACATTAAACTGTTCCTTTAATAAATGTCACCAGTTTGATTTTTACCCCTTGTCGTGCGGCAATTTCTCCGTCACCATTGTGCTGAGGTTGCAAACGATGCACGGGGAAATTGTTTATAGAGGTGAGAAACTGTAAAATCACCTGTTAAATATTTAACCGTCCATTTTACCAATATGGCGTGAAGATGAGGTAATTCCACATAAAATACTTTGGTGCGATTCTAGCATTAAAATGTTGATGTGTTTGGCTCATATGACTTTCTCTACCTATTTTGTGACAAACAATTCATATAAAGTTCGAAATGTGTCAGTCAGTTGTCACAGTAGCTCAGTGGTTAGAGCAATCGGCTAGAGACTGGGAGATTCGTGGTTCAAATCCCGGCTATGGCAATCCATGTTTCAGTCTGACTCTGTCTATCCAACTTCTGTCCTACACACGGCTTGTGTGAAAAGCAGTTTCTACGTCATGATAATCAAGATAAACATTAACAGAAATGATCTTATTACCTGCTTCCTTGTAAGTAGAAGGGAAATAAGGGAGTACCATACGTTAAAGTGATAGTCAAATAGTTTTAAAAGTTTGTTGCCATGCGATCAAATGAATTACGGTTCTTTCTGCGTGGTTAGGAGTAAAAACAAAAACAAAACAAAAAACAAACAAAAAAAAACAAAGGAAACGAAAGATGAGTTTCAAAAAAGTGTTTAAGTAGTTTAAATTTCAAAATATTAACAAGTACTGTCTTGGAATCGACTAAATTTACAGAAAAAAATATATGTATCAATAAAGTGTGTGTTTTAACGAGAACTATATGCTTTTTGGAATATTTTTTTTCACACAAGCCGTGTGTAGGACAGGAGTTGCATAGGTAGAGTCAGACTGAAAAATTCAATGCTATAGCCGGGATTTGAACCACGGATCTCCCGATCTGTAGCCAGTTGCTCTTCCATGACAACGAGCATTGAATTTCTCAACTGACTCGCATGTTTTCCTGGTGACCTCAAATTCATTCTGAGATGACATCCCCAATGGCGAGTTACAATGCTGCAAGTACTTTAGATCCAGGATTCATAATATGGGCAACTATTAAAGTCAATTTGTATGGAATAATTGTTGGTTTTTTTCACACAAGCCGTGTGTAGGACAGGAGTTAGATAGGTAGAGTCAGACTGAAAAATTCGATGCTATAGACGGGATGCATTTTGTAGTAAGTTTTTATCTATGTTTATCAGTTATACAAAATTCATCCAGACTGAAAAGCTCTTCATAGAGAATTCCCAGAAATACATTTTGTTTGTCATAAAAATAACGTAAATATGAGGCATGTTAATGAAAACCGTTTGACCCATTATTGAGAAAATAAACTCTTCAATGAAAAAGGCAGTTTCGGGAGGAGGGGTAGCTTTGTGTTGCATCCTTGGAAGATATCAAACTTAAATACCAGGTTTGGTGTTTAACCTGCTTTTCTTTTTTGAGCGGTGCTGTCCACAGGAACCCTACGATCGGCACTATTGGGCATATAAAAGTAGCCTTTTTTAAACGAATTTATATTTTCAAAAGATATTTTATAATTTTAGTATTTTTTGCAATGTATATAGTCAGTTGTCATAAAGCAGTGCAACATGGCAAAGCGTGAATTTATTCATTTTTACTTTCTCTACACGTAGTATGTAAATAGTGTGTAGAGAAGGTATTGTAATGCACCCAAAAATTCGATATCGAGATTTCACTGGAAATACATGCTTTGGGTCCCCCTGAATCCAAAAAAAAAAAAATAATAATAATTTGTGGAAAAAGGTCCATGTTTGTATCTGTATGTCTTTGGACAGCATAGCTCAAAAACAAAAAGATGGTTAAATACCAAACTTGGTATTTAAGTTTATCTTCCAAGGATAAATTTTACGGAGTTTTGCATAACTGCTGAACTGTAAGAGATGGACAAAAACTTATTCCACAAAAAATGTTGAGCACATTAAAACACACAATTTATATTATATACATTTTTTCGTTAAGTTGATCGTTTTTTAGTTATCCCTTGTTTTGGGTTTCAGCTTTGAAAAACGTATTTTTTCTCATACAGGAATTTGTCAACTCCTGTCCATAGAAACAAAGGAACTTCAGTGACATAGCAACCAGCTTTTGACTATCACTTTAACCTATGGTACTCCCTTATTTCGTTTCTACTTAAAAGGAAGCATGTAATAAGACTATTTCTGCTATTTTTTTCTCTATTAGCATGAAGTAAATATATGCATAATTTTTATAGTAATCATTTGTTGCAGAGATGTAGAGAAATTCATGTGAATGTAATATATCAGATTTTCTAATAGCGATTAACGCCCGCAATTACTACTACAGCGCCAATGGAATGGCCAAGATTAGACAGTTTCAACCAATCTCGGTCATCTGACTGGAGCGATATTGTCGAAACATGTTATCACAGCTGATGTTCGTTTGTTTAATCTCCTGTCTTGGTAACAAGGTGAGAGCCAACCTTCACTTTTAATAACTGTCAGTTCCACAATTTTATATTAAATTTATTCAGTTACAATGTTTATTTAAAGTTTTATCCAGTTCACAAAGTATTTAGTTCAAAAAAGGAGTAAAAATAATCATTATTTGTATTTCTTACGTGTGAGATGAGTGCAAGGGTCTCAAAATGAATAATAATATATCATGTATTTCTATGAATTAGTTATTAAAAGCTGAAATAAAATAATTGTTCCCTATTTCTATTGTTGGTATCGATATTCGTACATTGGGTGTAGACACGGTCGGCCATGTCATAATTCAGGAGGCAGTGAAGAAAGAAAGAAAAACCTTGTGCAAATAAAGATGGTGGTCATGTACCATTTGAGAACTAATGTATTATAATGATAAAACCTCCCTTCCTATGTTATATTATAATAGTCTATTGTCTTATCAAATACAAGTCGTGTTTTCATCTCTTGGGACAATTGGCTACGGTATATTATTACTTATAATATATATTTTTAAGCTTAACGTCCTTTAACTGGTTGATCATATCGGGCGATGAATGAAATTGGTGAAATGATGCTCAAATGATCTCGGGGCCCATGGAGCTTAAAGTTACTCGACATTCGTCTTCTCAGGATAAGGGAGAACCCCGATAAAAACCTTATCCGCTTACCTCGCCCTAAGCGAGATTCGAACTCACCCAAGCGGGTATAATTATTTGCGAATGTCTGTTATTACTTTCTCTACACGCACTATGTACATAGTGTTTAGTGAAAGTATTGTAATGCACCCAAAAAGTCGAGATACCGAGACTACTCCTGTAAACACATGTTTCGGGACCCCCTGAATCCAAATAAGCATTTTTTGAAAATGGTCCGTGTGAATGTGTCTCTTTGTTTGTGCACAGCATAGCTCAAAAACGAAAATACCGATAAATACCAAAGATGCGACAGGAATATTTTCAAGAAACTCCCCCCACCCCAAACTACAATTGACAGGCAATATTTTTCGA
Organism: Hymenopus coronatus; assembly: GCA_030762935.1. Taxonomy (NCBI): domain Eukaryota; kingdom Metazoa; phylum Arthropoda; class Insecta; order Mantodea; family Hymenopodidae; genus Hymenopus; species Hymenopus coronatus. Next base: position 148,837,660 of record CM060890.1, read on the forward strand.
AAAGTATTTGATTTTTTCAAAAACGACTCTTTTGATTAAAATGCCTTATGTATAAGATACTTTTGTAACAAACGAATGCATATCTTAAATTTTCTGGGAGTAGCATCTGAAGACCTCTGGATGACATACAGAAACTTACCTTACATAAAAAAGTGTAGACCTCATTAAAACACATAAATTGTGTTCTATACTTTTTTGTGCGGAGTTAACCATTTCCGAGATATTCCAGATTATTGGTTTCAATTTTAAATTTTCTCAGACGCGAAGACACATTTCTTTCTCGTTTCTCGTTTGTATACAAACCTCAGTTGTTTCACATAGTGACCGCTTTTAAAGGAGGAGGCTATTGCTTTAGCCTGTGCAAGTTCTTATTTCCCTTCTACTTACAAGGAAGCAAATAAGACAATTTCTGTTAATGTTTATCTCGATTAGCATGAAGTGAATAGAAGAATAAGCTTTTCAACAATAATCCGTTACAGGTTTTACTTTCTCTACACGTACTATGTACATAATGTATAGAGAAGATATTGCATTCCGCCCAAAAATTCGATACCGAGATTTCACCGAAAATACATGTTTTGGGTCCCCCTGAATCCAAAAGAAGCATTTTCAGAAAAAGGTCCGTGTGTGTATATGTGTGTATCTGTGTATCAGCATAGCTCAAAAACAAAAAGACCGTTAAAAACCAAACTTGGTATTTAAGTTTGGTATCTTCCAAGGATGCGACACGAAGATTTTCAGGAATATCCCCCCACACCCAACTTCGCTTTACACGGAACTTTTCTCGAAAATTTTGATTTTCTTAAAAATGGCTCTAAGCATTTTGATTACAATATCATATATTAAAGATATTTACCTGACAAATAAAATGTATATCTTGAATTTGCTGAGAATAGCCTCTGAAGACTGCTTTATTCTGGATCAATTATACGAAATTTTGCATAACTGCTAAACCGTAAGAGATAGACAAAAACTTACGACACAAAAATGTAGAGCACTTTAAAACACACAATTTATGTTATATAAAATTGTTTCGTGGAGTTGGTCGTTTTTAAGATATTCCTTATTTTTGGTTTCAGCTTGGAAAAACATACTTTTCTCGTACAGGAATTTGTTAGCTCCATACAAACAAAGGAACTTCAGTGACATAGCAACCAGCTTTTGACTGTCACTTTAACCTATGGTACTCCCTTATTTCGCTCCTACTTACAAGGAAGCACGTAATAATACTATTTCTGATTAGCATGAAGTAAGTAGAAGAATAAGGTTTTTAACAATAAATAATCCGTTACAGTGTGTTTCATTAAGATTGCAGTATTAAGTGAAAATAGCAGCACAAAATGCTGTTTACGTAACGGAATTTTGAGATGATGTGGAAGGATTTGGGACAGGATGATATTATTGATTTCACAGGAGCGCGCATATTTTAGGCTGCTCTGCATAAAATAGAAGAAACAAGCGCGGCGGAGAGATATATGAGCAGCTTATCTGTAGACACAAGCGAATCGCACATTACCTAATACCTTTTAGCATCAAGTGATTAATGCTGTGACGTCACTGTTTTACATTATAAAATAAGTTCACCGCAGCAGCTCGGGTTATCTTGTCTTTTCTACACAAGTGTTTTCTCTTGAGCCGCCGCGGATAATCAGAATTTATCGCTTCCTAGCGTTATCGAGTCTGAATGGAGGGAGCAAGTATTATGATATAAGGGTGAGGGGCAATTCACTTAATTGAAAGGGAGGGTGGTGTTTTATCTGACCCGTCCCGCGGCGCGCAGCTTGCAGTCTTCACAAACCGCAATATGCGCGCTAGCACCGACACTAAACACCTCTGTTCGGTAAACCAAGCTTTCTTCTATCTGCTTCAGGATAATCGAGATAAATATAAACATTTCTTCCTAATAAGTAGAAGGGAAATAAGGGAGTACCATAGGTTAAAGTGATAGTCAAGTGTTTTAAAAAGCTTATTCTTCTATCTACTTTATGCTAATCTAGAAAAAATTAGCATAAATTGTCTTATTACTTGCTTCCTTGTAAGTAGAAGGGAAATAATGGAATACGCCAGGATAAAGTGATGGTCAAATCTTTTAAAAAGCTTATTCTTCTATGCACTAATCAAGATAAACATTAACAGAAATTGTCTTATTATTTGCTTCCTTGTAAGTAGAGGGGAAATAAGGGAATACACTACCTAAGCAATACTAAAATCTTTTAAAAGCTTGTTGAATTGTGAACAACTGAAATAAGGTTCGCTTTGCATTGTCAGTAAAACAAAAGAGAGATGAAACGAAACGTGAGCCCGTTTGAGCAGATGCGTAGTTTAAAATTGAAACCAATAACAAGGAATACCTCAAAAAGGAACAACTCTGCAACAAAAAATGCATGTGACATAAATTGTGTGTTTTAACAGATCTGCGTTGTTTTTTTTTTTTTGTTGTTTTTTTTTGTGTGTAGTAAGTGTTTGTCTATTTCTTAGGGTTTACCAGTTATGCAAAACTCAGAAAAATTCATCGAAAATAAAGAGATCATCAAAGACTATTCCCAGAAATTTCAAGATATACATTTTATTTGTCTACTAAATATCTTAAATATACGAGATTTTAATCAAAATCGTTTGAGCCATTTTTAAGATAAACAACTTTTTTACATTTTTCCATATACAGGGTTGTTTGGGCTGGGGAGAAGGTTGTTGAAAATTTTCGTGAAGGTACTAAACTTATATACCAAATTTGGTATTTAAAGTTCTTTTAGTTTTTGAGTTATGGTGTACTCAGATATCATAGGACCCTTTTCAAAAATGTTTTTTATTCAGGGATCGTCGGTATCGAAATTTTGGGTGGAATACACCACACTCTCTGCGTAATATGTACACACGAGCTAGAGAAGGCAAGAATAAAATATTTAAGAAACATGACGTTCATATGTGAGAAAAAAATGTAAATGGCGTGTTATTTATGGACGCTCTTTAACTGCTGTGGTTCTCAGCGTCCCATTCTATATTGGGCGTGAAAGATGGCTTAATTTTGCTCAGAGGCCTCTCTATCAGGCTTGAGGTTCTTTTACGTGCCGTAAATCTACGACACGGGACCCACGGCTTTACTTCCCTTCCGAAGTAAGCCATGCTAAGGATTTTTACACCCGAAAAAATCCATCGTCCCGCGACCTTGGGTATATGAAGTCAGCATGCTAACCATTACACCACGGAGGGCGACTTCATATGTGAGGAATAATGCATATCAAATTAAAATTCACTTTTCCTAACAAGTAAAACGTACAGTGGGGATAGAAAAAGTAGTGTATTGCACCTATAAAAGTACCATGTCGATCCATAGGCAAGAATACATGTTTCGAGATGCCTGAAATTCATAAAAAAGAAGTTTTAGACAAATATGTGTGTGTCTGTTAACATTATAGCTGAAAAATCAAAAGTGGTTAGATACCAAAGTCCATCATGTTTCAAGGAAGCAACACGAACATTATTATAAGTAACAACACGAATGTTTCCGATAATTCACGACCGGAGCGAAGAGATGAGATGTATTTGATAAGAGAAATAGACGATTATAATATATAGGAAGGTTATCATTGTAATATATTAGTTGTCAAATGACGAGCATCTTTATTTATCGAATGTTTTTCTTTCTTCACGGCCTCCTGAATTACGATATGTTCAACCGTGTCTACACCCAATGTACGAATATCGATAACAACAATAGACAGAGGGAGCAATTATTTTATTGCAGTTTTTAACACAAGAAATGGAAACAAAGGTTATTGCACTCGCCTCATACATAGAAATACAAATTGTAATGATTTCACGACCGGTTGCGTTAGGATCACCGAGACGTGCGCGGCAAGCATGTTCAATAGACACTGCCACGTTTCTTACTGCTTCTAGAGCTGGTACACAAACCATACAAGAGCGTAATAACTCGTGCGATAAGTACAATATCTCGCGCAATAACACCACACACTTGCAACAACGATCCTTGTAAGTGCATCGCTTAAATCTCCTGACTGGCTGAAAAGAAGCGCGAAAATGACGTAATCAAGTGATTAATTTTGTAAGTTCTTGTGTTCAACTCACGTGACTGCTAGGGGACAAAAATGTAGCTTGCTCCACAAAGGCAGTGTTAACAAAGAAAGTAACCTTGGCGACCACAATACCAACTTCTCGCCCTGGCTGCTGAGGCAGATATTTCCTATATGAAACCATGCAAACATGATAATTAAACTAATAAAATACACAGCGCACTAACATACTGTAGCATTTGTCACAGAGATGTAGAGAAATTCATGTGAATGGAACACATCAGATTGTTTGTTAATGCTCGGCGAACTGCTTGTAATACGTGGCTTTTGTCCACGTGTCTCTGTCTAGATCTAAATACTAGGCCCACTTGTTATTCATTGCGAGGAAAGAGATGGATTCCTGGTGATCTGCTAAAGGCATATGTGGCCTGCCTTCTGAAGAAACAGAATAAGATGTCCATTCTTCTTTTCAGACGATGATAATAAGGAATTTATTTCTCTTTGTGGCGTCTGTTTCCATGTTTTCCATTTCCGGCACCATGTTTTATTCATCTGTTTCTGAGCGCGCTGTTTTTATTGTGCGGCGACCAGGGGGAAGATTTTGGCATCTGACGCTTTTACACAAATTATGGTTTTGTCGTTGCAAGTTTCAACTCTGACCATTGACATTCTCCTCAGAAGGTTTCTGGGCGCAGTAATGGCTTTTTCATTTAACACTCGTTTATTTGCCGAGGATTCTGCGACAATTTGTGACTCACAGTGCGTATACGACACCAATCCCCTTTATATTTAATAAAACCTTACTGGCTTACAGTGATACCACATTTCTAATCCGAAAGTCTTTACTTCTATCATTTCTCCACTTATTCTTTATGTAAAAGGAATTACTTTTTCTAGCATCCTCTCTCCTAAATCCAAAAATATGATGTATTCCATTCACATGACTTTCTCGACATCTCTGTAACAAATTATTCTTGAAAAGCTTATGATTCTATTTACTTCATGCTAAGCGAGAAAAAATAGTAGAAATAGTCTTATTACTTGCTTCCTTATAAGTAGAAGCAAAATAAAGGAATACCATAGGTTACGGTGATAGTCAAAAGCTCGTTTCTATGTGACTGAGGTTCCTTTGTTTGTACAGACACGAGTTAACAAATTCCTGTACCAGAAAAGTACAAGTTTTTCAAAGCTGAAACAAATTACAAGGAATATCTCAAAAACGAGCAACTCCTCCAAAAAATGTAAATATCATAAATTGTGTGTCCTATCTTGATCTATATTTTTTGTGTCTTACGGTTTCCCAATTATACAAAATTCAATAAAAATCAACCGGAATAAAGAGGTCTTTAGAGGCTATCGCCAGAAAATTCAAGATATACATTTTATTTTACATGTAAATATCTTAGATGTAAGAAATTTTAGTAAAAATCGTTAAAGCCATTTTTGAGAAAATCAAAATTTTCGAAATTTTTTCCAACTAAAGGGTACTTTGGTTTGGGGAGATTTTCTTGAAAGTGTGGTACTTAGACGTTTTTTCGTTTTTCAGCTATGATCTCCACAGACACACATTCACTCACGGAGCATTTTTTTTTTCCAAAAATGCTTTTTTTTGGATTCAGGGGGACCCAAAACATTATTTGCCGTTAAATCTCGGTAATGAATTTTTGGTTGCAATACAATACATTCTCTATACACTATGTACATAGTACGTGTAGAGAAAGTAAAAAAGTATATAACATAAAGTGTGTGTTTTAACAAGATCTATTTTTCTGTAGTACATTTTTGTCTTATGGTTCACCAGTTATATAAAATTCAGCAAAATTAATTCAGAATGAACATGTCTGCAGAAGCTATTCCCAGAAAATTCAAGATATAATTTATTTGTGATTAAAATGGTTTTAATCAAAATTGTTGGAGCTTTTTTGAGAAGACCAAGGTATGTGTGTATTATGTATGTAAATAAAATAATTATGTATGTATGTATGTATGTATGTATGTATGTATGTATGTATGTATGTATGTATGTATGTATGTATGTATGTATGTATGTATGTATGTATGTATGTATGTATGTATGTGTGTATGTGTGTATGTGTGTATGTGTGTATGTGTGTATGTGTGTATGTGTGTATGTGTGTATGTGTGTATGTGTGTATGTGTGTATGTGTGTATGTGTGTATGTGTGTATGTGTGTATGTGTGTATGTGTGTAGGTGTGTAGGTGTGTAGGTGTGTATGTGTGTATGTATGTATGTATGTATGTATGTATGTATGTATGTGTGTATGTGTGTATGTGTGTGTGTGTGTGTGTATGTATGTATGTATGTATGTATGTATGTATGTATGTATGTATGTATGTATGTATGTATGTATGTATGTATGTATGTATGTATGTATGTATGTATGTATGTATGTATGTATGTATGTATGTATGTATGTATGTATGTATGTATGTATGTATGTATGTATGTATGTATGTATGTATGTATGTATGTATGTATGTATGTATGTATGTATGTATGTATGTATGTATGTATGTATGTATGTATGTATGTATGTATGTATGTATGTATGTATGTATGTATGTATGTATGTATGTATGTATGTATGTATGTATGTATGTATGTATGTATGTATGTATGTATGTATGTATGTATGTATGTATGTATGTATGTATGTATGTATGTATGTATGTATGTATGTATGTATGTATGTATGTATGTATGTATGTATGTATGTATGTATGTATGTATGTATGTATGTATGTATGTATGTATGTATGTATGTATGTATGTATGTATGTATGTATGTATGTATGTATGTATGTATGTATGTATGTATGTATGTATGTATGTATGTATGTATGTATGTATGTATGTATGTATGTATGTATGTATGTATGTATGTATGTATGTATGTATGTATGTATGTATGTATGTATGTATGTATGTATGTATGTATGTATGTATGTATGTATGTATGTATGTATGTATGTATGTATGTATGTATGTATGTATGTATGTATGTATGTATGTATGTATGTATGTATGTATGTATGTATGTATGTATGTATGTATGTATGTATGTATGTATGTATGTATGTATGTATGTATGTATGTATGTATGTATGTATGTATGTATGTATGTATGTATGTATGTATGTATGTATAAAGTTTACAGGCTCCAGCTCCGTTGCAGTGAACTCGATCAAATTTCCGCGCAAGACAAAAATTACTGTGTAGCTTAGAATTTGAAATTTGGTCCCATTCTACAGGATTAATTTCATGTAACGTCTATAAATGATTGCAAGCAAAGAGATCTATATGTTTTTTCAACGTATATCGATATAACTCGAACATTTCCAGTATAGGAAAAATGAGTGGGTACTAACAGAATTGTCACGCATGATGGAAAAATGTGACTTTCTCTACATCTCTGCAACAAAAACCCTTATGCTTCTATTTACTTCATGCTAATTGACATAAACATTAACAGAAACTGTCTTAACCCTTGCTTCGTACACAAACACTCCCAAATAGATCTGATGTGTTCCATTCACATCACTTTCTCTACATCTCTGCAACAGAAAACCTTATGCTTCTATTGAATTCATGCTAATCGAGAAAATATTAACAGAAATAGTCTTATTACTTGCTTCCTTGTAAGTAGAAGCGAAATAAGGGAGTACCATAGGTTAAAGTGGTAGCAAAAGCTGGTTGTTATGTGACTGACGTTCCTTTGTTTGTATGGACACGAGTTGACAAATTCCTGTATGAGAAAAGTATAAGTTTTTCCAAGCTGAAACCAAAAACAAGGAATTTCTCAAAAACTATCAACTCTATGAAAAAAATGTATTTAACATAAATTGTGTGTTTTAACGTGCCCTACATTTTTGGTAAGTTTTTGTCCATCCCTTACAGTTTATCAGTTATTCAAAATTCCGTAAAATTCATCCAGAATAAAGTAGTCTTCAGAGGATATTCCCAGAAAATTCAGGATATACACTTCATCTCTCACCAAATATCTTTAACATACGACATTTTAATCAAAATCGTTAAAGGCATTTAGGAAAAAATCAAAATTTTCGAAAAAAGGTCCATGTAAAGGGTAGTTTGGTGTAGGGGATTTTTCTCAAAATCTTTGTGTCGCATTTCTGGAGGATACTGAACTTAAATACCAAGTTTGGTATTTTACCGACTTTTCGTTTTTGAGTCATCGTGGTCACGGGCGCATACACATGGATCTTTTTCTGAAATGCGTTTTTTGGATTCAGGGGACCTTAAAACATATATTTCCGTTGAAATCTCGGTATCGAATTTTTGGGTGGATTGTACATAGTACGTATAGAGAAAGTAATACCACTGGTGTAGATAAGAGATTAATGTTTTGAATAAAAGTTGTTTTTGTCAAATAGCTAGAGGACATCATGTGAACAGATTTTTGAAAATGTTTTTAGGATATAAGCAAAGGTGTCTTTGTAGCGATATCTCGGTATAGAATTTGTGCAGGAAGTAAAAAACAAAGAAGGCGAAGAAAAAGTGAGCGCACATGATTTGTTTCAATATGGAGTGGTTCTGGAAAGTGCGGTCGCTCTCGTAAATAACGGGAGTTTTGACTTAGTGCGCCGGGAAACAGGATGCTTTTCCTGGTCGTGCATGTTAACAAGAGGCTAGAGGAAGCTTCGTCGCAATCAATTCTACGTGCAGAATTAAATTTGCAGCGCGCGGGAAAGCTTTTGTTGCCCTGAATGGCCATTAATAAGTACCACCTACCCAGCTAAGGTGCCAGTGCGCTTGCGCTAAAGGAAGCAGGCATCCTTTCCCTGGAAATGTTTATTCATTAGCACCTCCACCGGCACATATTAGGCTTATTACAGTCTTCCGTGTTCAACAATAGCACCATTCTCACACTTTCACTCAAAGCAGATCGAAAATAAGAATACCAGAGTCTGCCATTGGCGCCAGTTTAAATAGATGTGTTCCATTCACATGAAGTACTCTCGCTATTCGGTAAACAAACCCTGTAGGATTTAATTGTTTTTGACACAAGGCGTGTGTAGGACAGGAGTCGGATAGGTAGAGTCACACTGAAAAATTCAATGTCATAGGCAGGATTTGAACCACGGATCTCCCTGTCTCTAGCCGTGTGTAGGACAGGAGTTGGATAGGTAGAGTCACACTGAAAAATTCAATGTCATAGGCAGGATTTGAACCACGGATCTCCCTGTCTCTAGTCGTGTGTAGGACAGGAGTTGGATAGGTAGAGTCACACTGAAAAATTCAATGTCATAGGCAGGATTTGAACCACGGATCTCCCTGTCTCTAGTCGTGTGTAGGACAGGAGTTGGATAGGTAGAGTCAGACTGAAACATTAATAAAATGTCATAGGCAGGATTTGAACCACGGATCTCCCTGTCTCTAGTCGTGTGTAGGACAGGAGTTGGATAGGTAGAGTCAGACTGAAAAATTCAATGCCATAGCTGGGATTTGAACCGCGTATCTCCTGGTCTCTAGCCGTGTGTAGGACAGGAGTTGGATAGGTAGAGTCAGACTGAAAAATTCAATGCCATAGCTGGGATTTGAACCATGGATCTCCCGGTCTCTAGCTGTGTGTAGGACAGGAGTTGGATAGGTAGAGTCACACTGAAAAATTCAATGCCATAGCTGGGATTTGAACCACGTATCTCCTGGTCTCTAGCCGTGTGTAGGACAGGAGTTGGATAGGTAGAGTCAGACTGAAAAATTCAATGCCATAGCCGGGATTTGAACCATGGATCTCCCGGTCTCTAGCTGTGTGTAGGACAGGAGTTGGATAGGTAGAGTCACACTGAAAAATTCAATGCCATAGGCAGGATTTGAACCATGGATCTCCCGGTCTCTAGCTGTGTGTAGGACAGGAGTTGGATAGGTAGAGTCAGACTGAAAAATTCAATGCCATAGCCGGGATTTGAACCATGGATCTCCCGGTCTCTAGCTGTGTGTAGTACAGGAGTTGGATAGGTAGAGTCACACTGAAAAATACAATGCCATAGCCGGGATTTGAACCACGGATCTCCCTGTCTCTAGCTGTGTGTAGGACAGGAGTTGGATAGGTAGAGTCAGACTGAAAAATTCAATGCCATAGCCGGGATTTGAACCATGGATCTCCCGGTCTCTAGCTGTGTGTAGTACAGGAGTTGGATAGGTAGAGTCACACTGAAAAATTCAATGCCATAGCCGGGATTTGAACCATGGATCTCCCGGTCTCTAGCTGTGTGTAGGACAGGAGTTGGATAGGTAGAGTCACACTGAAAAATTCAATGCCATAGCCGGGATTTGAACCACGTATCTCCTGGTCTCTAGCCGTGTGTAGTACAGGAGTTGGATAGGTAGAGTCACACTGAAAAATTCAATGCCATAGCCGGGATTTGAACCATGGATCTCCCGGTCTCTAGCTGTGTGTAGTACAGGAGTTGGATAGGTAGAGTCACACTGAAAAATTCAATGCCATAGCCGGGATTTGAACCACGTATCTCCTGGTCTCTAGCCGTGTGTAGTACAGGAGTTGGATAGGTAGAGTCAGACTGAAAAATTCAATGCCATAGCCGGGATTTGAACCATGGATCTCCCGGTCTCTAGCTGTGTGTAGGACAGGAGTTGGATAGGTAGAGTCAGACTGAAAAATTCAATGCCATAGCCGGGATTTGAACCACGGATCTCCTGGTCTCTAGCTGTGTGTAGTACAGGAGTTGGATAGATAGTGTCAAACTGAAACATTCAATGCCGTAGCCGGAATTTGAACCACGGATCTCCCTGTCTCTAGCCGTGTGTAGGACAGGAGTTGGATAGGTATAGTCAGACTGAAACATTCAATGCCGTAGCCGGAATTTGAACCACGGATCTCCCGGTCTCTAGCCGTGTGTAGGACAGGAGTTGGATAAGTAGAGTCAGACTGAAACATTAATCTGTTATGTAACTGATGATAATGAAGTAAACATAAGTAGGATTAGTCTTATTACTAGCTTCCTTGTAAGTAGAAGGGAGATAAGAAAATGCACAGGCTAGAGCGATAGCCTTGACCTTTAAAAGCCGGTCAACTGCAATTCCAATCTCTTTGCTTTTCAGTAGTAAACAAAGAGAAACGACATGAAAGATGTCTACCCGTTTGAGAAAATTTTAACTGGCTAAAATTGGAACCAATAAGCCGGAGTATCTCCAAAATGGCCAACTCTACAAAAAAAAAAAAAAAATGCCTAGACAAATTCTGTGTTTTAATGAGATCCACAGTTTTTAGATAGAAAGTTTTGAATATCTCTTTGTTTCCCAGTTGTACAAAAGTTATTCAAAAAACATATAGTCTTCAGAGGTTATTCCCAGGAAATTCAAGATATACATTTAATATGTCTTAAAATATCTTAAACATAAGTTATTTTAACCTAAACCGACAATCATTTTAAAAGAATGAAACATTTCGGGAAAATGTTCCATTTAAGAGTGATTTGGAGCCGGGAGGATATTTTACAAGTGCTTGTGTCACATCCTTGATAGATCCTGAATTTAAATACCAAGTTTGGTATTGAGAGGACTTTTCGTTTTTGGGTTATACTGTCCACACTAGTTTACAGCAGGTAACACAAAATCCTTGGAACATCTTTGTCAAACCGATCTGACCAAGCCTAAGTTTGTAGACAATGAGTAGTCCAAACGAGGATAACATCTAGGGAGTTTAAATGATGCTAAGTTGGCTCAACTGTAGTAACAGCTGGGAATTGTATATCCTGTTAAGTTGACCAAACTGTGGTAACAGCTGGGAAATGTAGATCCTGTTAAGTTGACTCCACTGTGGTAACAGCTGGGAAATGTAGATCATATTAGGCTGGCTCAACTGTGGTAACATCTGTGAAATGTAGATCATGTTAAGTTGACTCCGCTGTGGTAGCATCTGTGTAATGTAGATCATGTTAAGTTGGCTCCACTGTGGTAGCCTCTGTGTAATGTAGATCATGTTAAGTTGGCTCCACTGTGGAAACATCTGTGTAATGTAGATCATATTAGGCTGGCTCAACTGTGGTAACATCTGTGTAATATAGATCATGTTAAGTTGACTCAACTGTGGTAACATCTGTGTAATATAGATCATGTTAAGTTGACTCAACTGTGGCAACCTGTGTGTAATGTAGATCACGTTAGGTTGGCTCAACTGTGGCAACCTCTGTGTAATATAGATCACGTTAAGTTGACACAACTGTGGCAACCTCTGTGTAATGTAGATCATATTAGGTTGGCTCAACTGTGGCAACCTCTGTGTAATATAGATCATGTTAAGTTGACTCAACTGTAGTAACAGCTGGGAAATGTAGATCATCTTAAGTTGACTCCACTGTGGTAACATCTGTGTAATGTAGATCATGTTAAGCTGACTCCACTGTGGTAACATATGTGTAATGTAGATGATGTTAAGTTGACTTCACTGTGGTAACAGCTGGGAAATGTAGATGATGTTAAGTTGGCTCAACTGTGGCAACAGCTGGGAAACGTAGATGATGTTAAGTTGACTCCACTGTGGTAACAGCTGGGAAATGTAGATGATGTTATGTTGGCTAAACTGTGGCCACCTCTGTATAATATAGATCATGTTAAGTTGGCTCAACTGTGGTAACATCTGTGTAATATAGATCATGTTAAGTTGGCTCCACTGTGGTAACATTTGTGTAATGTAGATCATGTTAAGTTGGCTCAATTGTGGTAACACCTGTGTAATATAGATCATTTTAAGTTGGCTCAACTGTGGTAACATCTGTGTAATGTAGATCATGTTAAGTTGGCTCAACTGTGGTAACATCTGTGTAATGTAGATCATGTTAAGTTGGCTCAACTGTGGTAACATCTGTGTAATGTAGATCATGTTATGTTGCTCAACTGCGGTAACGTCTGTGTAATGTAGATCATATTACGCTGGCTCAACTGTGGCAACCTCTGTGTAATATACATCATGTTAAGTTGACTCAACTGTGGCAACCTCTGTGTAATGTAGATCATAATATGTTGGCTCAACTGTGGCAACCTCTGTGTAATATAGATCATGTTAAGCTGACTCAACTGTGGCAACCTCTGTGTAATATAGATCATGTTAGGTTGGCTCAACTGTGGCAACCTCTGTGTAATATCGATCATGTTAAGTTGGCTCAAATGTGGCAACCTCTGTGTAATATAGATCCTGATAAGTTGGCTCAACTGTGGTAACAGCTGGGAAATGTAGATCATGTTAAGTTGACTCCAGTGTGATAACATCTGTGTAATGTAGATCATCTTAAGTTGGCTCAACTGTGGCAACCTCTGTGTAATACAGATCATGTTAAGTTGGCTCAACTGTGGCAACCTCTGTGTAATACAGATCATGTTAAGTTGGCTCAACTGGGGCCACCTCTGTGTAATATAGATCATGTTAAGTTGACTCAACTGGGGCAACCTCTGTGTAATATAGATCATGTTAAGTTGACTCAACTGTGGCAACCTCTGTGTAATGTAGATCATGTTAAGTTGGCTCAACTGTGGTAACATCTGTGTAATATAGATCATGTTAAGTTGGCTCCACGTGGTAACATCTGTGTAATGTAGATCATGTTAAGTTGGCGTCACTGTGGTAACATCTGTGTAATATAGATCATGTTAAGTTGGCTCAACTGTGGTAACATCTGTGTAATGTAGATCATGTTAAGTTGGCTCCACTGTGGTAACATCTGTGTAATATAGATCATGTTAAGTTGGCTCAACTGTGGTAACATCTGAGTAATGTAGATCATGTTAAGTTGGCTCCACTGTGGTAACAGCTGGGAAATGTAGATGATGTTAAGTTGACTCCACTGTGGTAACAGCTGGGAAATGTAGATGATGTTAAGTTGGCTCAACTGTGGCAAAAGCTGTAAAATGTAGATGATGTTAAGTTGAATCCACTGTGGTAACAGCTGGGAAATGTAGATGATGTTAAGTTGGCTCAACTGTGGTAGCAGCTGGGAAATGTAGATGATGTTAAGTTGGCTCAACTGTGGCAACCACTGTGTAATATAGATCATGTTAAGTTGGCTCAACTGTGGTAACATCTGTGTAATGTAGATCATGTTAAGTTGGCTAAGTTGTGGTAACACCTGTGTAATGTAGATCATGTTAATTTGGCTCAACTGTGACAACCACTGTGTAATATAGATCATGTTAAGTTGGCTCAACTGTGGCAACCTCGTGTAATATAGATCATGTTAAGTTGACTCAACTGTGGCAACCTCTGTGTAATATAGATCATCTTAATTTGGCTCAACTGTGGTAACATTTAGGGAGATTAGAGCCCTTAAATTGGCACAACTGTGGTGTCATCTAGCGAGTATAGGGCACGTTAAGTTGATACAACTGCTGTAACATCTAGAGAATTTAGATAACTTCAAGTTGGCAACTGCAGGATACAAAACCGCAGGGCTACCCCCCTCCGATAGCAATCTTACCAACCATAGGCTGTTTTCAGTAACTGATTGAGATTTCTGTAACTTCTAAAAAGATTACAGCACATTAAGTTGGCAGTAAACCGCAAGACTGTCTCCCCAGACCAACCATACGGCAGTAGCCAGTAACTGATGGAGACGTGACATCTAGGGAGTTTAGAGCTTATTAAGTTGGCAGTAAACCGCAGAACTATCTCCCCAGACTAGGCCTATGGTTGTACCCAGTAACTGATTGAGACGTGACATCTAGGGAGTTTAGAGCAGTTAAGATGGCAGTAAACGGCAGGACTATCTCCCCAGATTAACCATACGGCTGTACCCAGTAACTGATTGAGACTGGTGTAAGATCTAGGGAGTTTAGAGACCTTAAGTTGGCAGTAAACCGCAAGACTACCTCCCCAAACTAACCATACGGCTGTACCCAGTAACTGATTGAGACTGGTGTAAGATCTAAGGAGTTTAGAGACCTTAAGTTAGCAGTAAACCGCAGGACTACCTCCCCAAACTATCCATACGGCTGTGCCCAGTAACTGATTGAGACTGGTGTAAGATCTAGGGAGTTTAGAGACCTTAAGTTGGCAGTAAACCGCAGGACTACCTCCCCAAACTATCCATACGGCTGTACCCAGTAACTGATTGAGACTGGTGTAAGATCTAGGGAGTTTAGAGACCTTTAGTTGGCAGTAAACCGCAGGACTACCTCCCCAAACTATCCATACGGCTGTGCCCAGTAACTGATTGAGACTGGTGTAAGATCTAGGGAGTTTAGAGACCTTAAGTTGGCAGTAAACCGCAAGACTACCTCCCCAAACTAACCATACGGCTTTACCCAGTAATTGATTGAGACTGGTGTAAGATCTAGGGAGTTTAGAGACCTTAAGTTGGCAGTAAACCGCAAGACTACCTCCCCAAACTAACCATACGGCTGTACCCAGTAACTGATTGAGACTGGTGTAAGATCTAGGGAGTTTAGAGACCTTTAGTTGGCAGTAAACCGCAGGACTACCTCCCCAAACTATCCATACGGCTGTGCCCAGTAACTGATTGAGACTGGTGTAAGATCTAGGGAGTTTAGAGACCTTTAGTTGGCAGTAAACCGCAGGACTACCTCCCCAAACTATCCATACGGCTGTGCCCAGTAACTGATTGAGACTGGTGTAAGATCTAGGGAGTTTAGAGACCTTAAGTTGGCAGTAAACCGCAAGACTACCTCCCCAAACTAACCATACGGCTGTACCCAGTAACTGATTGAGACTGGTGTAAGATCTAGGGAGTTTAGAGACCTTAAGTTGGCAGTAAACCGCAAGACTACCTCCCCAAACTAACCATACGGCTGTACCCAGTAACTGATTGAGACTGGTGTAAGATCTAGGGAGTTTAGAGACCTTAAGTTGGCAGTAAACCGCAAGACTACCTCCCCAAACTAACCATACGGCTGTGCCCAGTAACTGATTGAGACTGGTGTAAGATCTAGGGAGTTTAGAGACCTTAAGTTGGCAGTAAACCGCAAGACTACCTCCCCAAACTATCCATACGGCTGTGCCCAGTAACTGATTGAGACTGGTGTAAGATCTAGGGAGTTTAGAGACCTTAAGTTGGCAGTAAACCGCAAGACTACCTCCCCAAACTAACCATACGGCTGTACCCAGTAACTGATTGAGACTGGTGTAAGATCTAGGGAGTTTAGAGACCTTAAGTTGGCAGTAAACCGCAAGACTACCTCCCCAAACTAACCATACGGCTGTACCCAGTAACTGATTGAGACTGGTGTAAGATCTAGGGAGTTTAGAGACCTTAAGTTGGCAGTAAACCGATAGACTACCTCCCCAAACTAACCATACGGCTGTACCCAGTAACTGATTGAGACGTCTCATGTGTTAGTCATGACGAAAGCTGATGCATAAAAGAAATGCCATTTGGAGAAATGATGGAGGGGAAGACTGGACCAGGCGAGTGCATGAAGAAGGGTGTGCAGCAGTATAAATAAATATGCCCCCCCCTGCAGGGCAAGCCACTATATTTCATTATTATTTCCTTATCACTTAAAGTACAAACCTGAGGAAGAATGCATAATGAAAAGAAAGTAATTTTATTGTTTTTGAACACTAAGTTTTGCATAGATTCTGATTATCTTTGAGTTTGTAATTTTTACTTTGTCTACATTGTAAGTCGGTAAAGAAGGTATTGCACTCCACCCAAATATTCAATACCGTGATTTCACTGGAAATAAAACAGCTTTTAAGGCATCTATATTCTAATAAAAAGTATTCCTGGAAAAAGATTCTGTGTGATAACTCAAAAGCGAACAGTTGGTAGAATATCGAATTTGTTATTTAACTTTAGTATATTCCAAGAATGCGACACGACGATTTTGGAAAAAATATCCCCACTCCCAAATATTCTTTACATGGGAAAAAATTCGCAAAATGTTGATTTTATTGAAAATGGCTCTAGGAATTTTGATTAAAATGCCGTATGTTAAAGATATTTCCATGAAAATCTTCCATTACCGATAAACTGTAAGGAAATATAGATCTCTTTAAAGCACACATTTTATGTCATATACATTTATTTATCTTCAAGCTGACCGTTTTCGAGATATTCTTTGTTATTGGTTTCAGTTTTAAAATAGTTATATTTTTCTCATACGGATTTTTACAAAGATGACGAACTTCATCCACATAGAAAGCACCTTTTAAAGCATTTGACTGTCGGTGTATCCTAGTTTATTCCCTTAGTTCCATTCTATTTACAAGGAAGCAATTTCTGTTAATGTTTATTTTGATAGCATGAAGAAAAAGAAATTGCGTCTTGACAATAATTTGCTACAGATATGTAGAGAAAGCCATGTGAATGGAACATATCACATTTTTAATATGGTATTTCTGAAATACGAGGTACGTCCAGAAAGTAAGTTCCGTTTCAATTTATCTCCGCTGCAGCGTTGCGGTCGCAGTTCCGCACATGCGCGGTAGACGCTCTGTATCAAGGAGAAGAAACCAGCGCCATTTTGAGATTGCTGTCAGCCACATACGCTTTGTTGTGCTTGTTTACAATGTCGTTGATTGAAAATCCCGCCGCTTGTGAAATCAGATCTGTGATTCGTTTTCTGAATGCTAGGAAAGTGAAACCAATTGAAAGTTATCGGCAAATTTTCGAAGTTTACGGACAAAATGCGATGAGTGATTCAATGGTGAGAAGATGGGTCCGACAGTTCAATGAAGGACTTAATGAAGTGCACGATGATGAACGAAGTGGGCGTCCATCTTTGGTTACAGAAGAACTGGTTCACGCGATTGATGACAAGATCCAGGAAAACCGCAAGTTTACAATTAGTGCTCTCTCTATGGAAGTTCCCCAAAGCTCACGATCAATAATTCATGAAATTGTTACCGAAAAACTTAAATTTCGTAAATTTTGCTCATGTTGGGTACAGGCGGCAAACTTCTATGAAGAAGGTATACAAAAACTTGTGCCACGCTATGACAAATGCCTACAAAATTTCGGCAGTTATGTGGAAAAGTAGTTTAAGAGTTGTAGGATTTTGTGCAATAAATAATTATTCTCTATCTGTACACAATTTAATTTTATTACCAAACGGAACTTACTTTCTGGACGTACCTCGTATAAGATAGAATAATTAGTATACTTAAATTAAATATTACAAATTTGAGAAAACTAATAAACTCATTATCCATTCTAACACAACACCATACACAAGATAAATTAATAAACCGATCTTTAAAGTTTTTTTTTTCCACAATAGCGAATGTTTCGTAAATGTCTCATTTTGCTTAATATTGTAACAAAAAACTTTATTTTATTGCTCCAACAAGCAACTCTTTGTTTCTTCCACTGATTACAAAAGAAAATTATTTCATAAATATATGTGAAGTGCTTTCGCAACAATTCTACCTCATACGACGTTCTCTGCGACGGCGGGTATAGTTCGTGAGTTGCGACATGTGGTTGCGCCAACATGTATGCGCAGAAGTCATCATGCCGTTTCGGTTCACCACAGGACTGAAGTACTCTAGCGCTAGTTTCAGTGTAACACTATATAAATGTTTGTTAACTTGAAAGAGATGCTGGTTATGAGGACCTGGTGAGTACAGCAATTTTCATGGTTGCCAACTAATGTGTGATCGCAACCATCGACACTCTACACGTTGCTAATGATACTGAGACCGTCAGTGGACCACGTCATCATTATTATTAATTATCAGTTATTATTTAATGTGCAAATAAAATATGTTTCAATATGTGTAGAAAGCTAGCAGAGATTATGGTGCTTATGAAACTGGGTCCATATATAAGGGGAAGATTCTTTTTTTTTTTTACTTGTTTCATTATTTATATAGCCTCCTTTAACGTCTTAAGGTCATATCGGGGGCTTTGCATTAGAATCAACTCGTCTGTAGATTCTTTACGTTAAGTATAAATTAATTTTTTCCCTCAAACACACACATTCATTATGACGAGCTTATTTCCAGACTCTGTGGAAGATAGGGAATTATTCTGTTTAAAGAAATATCCTCTACCCCGGCCGGGAATCGAACCCGGGACCTCTGGGTGAGAAGTCAGCTTGCTGACCACTCGACCACGGAGGCAGTCGGAATTTTTTGTTTTTTTTTTTGTTTTTTTGTTTTGTAGCTTAACGTCCTTTAACCTAATTGGTCATAACGGACGATGAATGAAATTGGTGAAATGATGCTCAAATGATCTCGGGGTCCATGAAGCTTAAAGTTACTCGACATTCGTCTTCTCAGGATAAGCAAAAACCCCGAAAAATCCTTATCCGGGTAACTCACCCTAGGCGAGATTCGAACTCACGAGCTGTTGAATGTGAAGCAGGCACGCTACCACCACACTACCCAGGCGGGCTGGAAGAAAGTTAGTAGAGGTCACGTACTCCTTTAGACATGTGCGTGCAATAGAGTAACAAGTGAAAGTGAACTGGGGCATGTCTCTAATGTACAAGAAATGAGTTTTTCTCCATTGTATAAATGCAGTCACGAGGTAGTTATAATGCATTATGGGTAATAAGAATTGCATTATGGATGCCAAGGTCGCAGTGCTTTTAGCCAATAGAAATAAAGCAGCCATGACACCATACAAGCAGCAGTTCTCGTGTATTTACATACACAATGCTAAGTTCAGTTGTCGAGGTATACTACTGTGTCAAGAAAGTTCCTCGAATTTGCTAATAAAACACAAAAATTGAATTATTCATCCAATTTTATTTTATCGCCTTCAAAGTAGACCACTTCTGAAATTATACATTTATGCTAACGAATAGTCCAATCATCAAAACAGTTTTTGTAGGCTCTTTTAGGAATCGATGTCAATTGTCGCCGCGAATTTTCCTGTATGTCTTCTATCGACTGAAAACGGGTACCTCGAAGTGGTAACTTGAGTTTTGGATAGAGAAAGAAATCAGCAGGAGCCAGATCGCGTGAATACGGTGGTTGTTCAATGAAATTTGTTAAGTTTTTGGCCAGAAATTCGTTCACAATTAAAGCCTTGTGAGCTGGTGCGTTATCGTGGTGCAGAATCCATGAGTTGTCCTTCCACAAATCTGGCCTTTTTCGCAGTATTAGTTCTCTCAAACGCCGTATAACGCTCAGATAATAGTCTTTATTTACCATCTGACCTTCTGGCAAGGACTCTTGAGTGCACGACACCGTGATAATCGAAAAAAACTGTCAACATGACCTTCAGTTTTGATCGAGTTTGACGTGCCGTTTTAGGTTTCGGTTCAGTTGGAAGGCGCCTTTCGGAAGCTTGTTGACTGGTTTGAGTGTCAAACTCGTAAACCCACGTCTCATCACCAGTTACAATGCGTTTCATGAATGTGGGGTCGGAAATGGCTCGTTCTAGCATGTCTTCAGCAATCCTTACGCGATTGAGCTTTTGTAGAAAATAAAGTCTTTCGGAACTAACCGAGCTGCAATGCATGTCATGCCCAAACAATCGTTTAAAATGGTACGAATCGATTTGTGAGAAACAGAAAGTTCAGCGGCAATCTCACTCAGACCTAAATGACGATTTTCAGACACCATTTTCTTTACTTTAGATGTTCAATTCAGTTGAAACCGTTGATGGCCGACCAGAGCGAGGTAAATTTTCCACCACATCTCGATCACTTTTGAATGCACTGTACCACTCATATTCACGTGTTTTTGATAAAGCCGATTCACCGTAAGCCCTCTGTAACATTTTCAGCGATTCGGCACACGAAATACCATTTGCTGCAAAATTTGAGACAGATTCTTTGTTCAACATTTGTATGCATCGTAAAATCGAAAAATCACCTTTGAGATGAACTAACAAAATGGCGTATTGTAAACAAACAAGATGACAGATGGTGATCAAATTCCGCGTGGGTATAGAGGAGAATTGTACCAACTTAGCGACAACAATAATTTAAACAGCATTTTTAAATGATAAATTCCCAGTACTTTCTTGACAGATTGTACAATGCAACGCTCAGTTGATAGATACGCACGAAGCACAGTTTAAGGATGAGCAGTGAGATACGCACGGTTATACTCAGTTATAGGCACAGTTGATAGATACGCACGAAGCACAGTTTAAGGATGAGCAGTGAGATACGCACGGTTATACTCAGTTATAGGCACAGTTGATAGATACGCACGAAGCACAGTTTAAGGATGAGCAGTGAGATACGCACGGTTATACTCAGTTATAGGCACAGTTGATAGATACGCACGAAGCACAGTTTAAGGATGAGCAGTGAGATACGCACGGTTATACTCAGTTATAGGCACAGTTGTCAGATAGGCACACATTTATGTTGTAAGTAACTTTGGTATGTGGGATATTTAAAGGTTCTAGTCACAAATAAATGTGGATAAAGTGTGTTGTGATATACAACTCGAACCTGAACGAGTCAATTTGATGCTCACCGGCCGGAGATTTCGGCAACTATAGCAGTCGTTGCTACAAACCGGTGAGAGTGACTAGGTAGGGGAGTACACACACAGTGGGGAACGTCACCCACGCAATATATTGATGCATTCCAAAAACCAACTATTCATACAAAAGATTATTTTTTATATACACCATGCTAATCGAAATAGCACACATAGCGTTATTACTTCCTTCCTTGAAAGAAGAATAAGAGAATATAAAGGCTAACGTGACTGCTTGCCACCATTGAAACAATTGAGGTTCGGTCCGCTTTGCATATTCCCGTTTGAGGAAAGTTCTTTAAACTAAAAGCAATGACAGCAATATACCAAACATTTTCACCTCTATAAGAAAAACGTATGTAACATAAATTATGTTTTAACGAAATATGAGTCTTATTCTGGGCTCCTTACTTTTCTTATCTTTGTTAATGATATAACTAAAATATTAAATGTCAGATTATATTGTTTACAGACCATTGTATTATTTACGATAAGCATCGCAATACCAGCATGAGACCGCTCTTCAGGATGACCTAAAAGAAATAAGTTGGTGGGTCGCCGTCAACAATATGACAATTAATGCTAGGAAAAGCAAGTCAATTGTTTTTAGTCGAACTAAGGGGAAAGTTCTTCTTAGCTATCATATGCGCAGGGAACAAATTCCACAGCTGCAAATACTTGGCAGTGTGCTTGTCAAGTAATGTCCGATCAGACAAATTCCACATCTGGGAAACTCTGGAAGACATTCCATTTCGTAATGACAACACTGAAGAAGGGGAGCGCAAGGTCCAGGGAAATTGTCTACAAGTCCTAAGTGCGGCCAGTTATGGAATATGGAATAGCATGCTGGGACCTTAGTGCGGCCAGTTATGGAATATGCAGTAGCATGCTGGGACCTTAGTGCGGCCAGTTATGGAATATGGAGTAGCATGCTGGGACCTTAGTGCGGCCAGTTATGGAATATGGAGTAGCATGCTAGGACCTTAGTGCGGTCAGTTATGGAATATGGAATAGCATGCAGGGACCTTAGTGCGGCTGGTTATGGAATATGGAGTAGCATGCTGGGACCTTAGTGCGGCCAGTTATGGAATATGGAGTTGCATGCTGGGACCTTAGTGCGGCCAGTTATGGAATATGGAATAGCATGCTGGGACCTTAGTGCGGCCAGTTATGGAATATGGAGTTGCATGCTGGGACCTTAGTGCGGCCAGTTATGGAATATGGAATAGCATGCTGGGACCTTAGTGCAGCCAGTTATGGAATATGGAGTTGCATGCTGGGACCTTAGTGCGGCCAGTTATGGAATATGGAATAGCATGCTGGGACCTTAGTGCGGCCAGTTATGGAATATAAAGTAGCATGCTGCGACCTTAGTGCGGCCAGTTATGGAATATGGAATAGCATGCTGGGACCTTAGTGCGGCCAGTTATGGAATATGGAGTAGCAGCTGGGACCTTAGTGCGGTCAGTTATGGAATACGGAGTAGCAGCTGGGACCTTAGTGCGGCCAGTTATGGAACATGGAGTAGCAGCTGGGACCTTAGTGCGGTCAGTTATGGAATATGGAGTAGCAACTGGGACCTTAGTGCGGCCAGTTATGGAATATGGAGCAGCAGCTGGGACCTTAGTGCGGCCAGTTATGGAATATGGAGTAGCAACTGGGGCCTTAGTGCGGCCAGTTATGGAATATGGAGTAGCAGCTGGGACCTTAGTGCGGCCAGTTATGGAATATGGAGTAGCATACAGGGACCTTACAGCGGCCAGTTATGGATTATGGAGTAGCAGCTGGGACCTTAGTGTGGCCAGTTATGGATTATGGAGTAGCAGCTGGGACCTTAGTGCGGCCAGTTATGGAATGTGTAGTACCATGCTGGGACCTTAGTGCGGCCAGTAATGGAATATGGAGTACCATGCTGGGACCTTAGTACAGTCAGTTATGGAATATGGAGTAGCATGCTGGGACCTTAGTACAGTCAGTTATGGAATATGGAGTAGCATGCTGGGACCTTAGTGCGGTCAGTTATGGAATATGGAGTAGCATGCTGGGACCTTAGTACAGTCAGTTATGGAATATGGAGTAGCATGCTGGGACCTTAGTGCGGTCAGTTATGGAATATGGAGTAGCATGCTGGGACCTTAGTACAGTCAGTTATGGAATATGGAGTAGCATGCTGGGACCTTAGTGCGGTCAGTTATGGAATATGGAGTAGCATGCTGAGACCTAGTGCGGCCAATAATGGAATATGGAGTAGCATGCTGGGACCTTAGTACGGCCAGTTATGGACTATGGAGTTGCATGCTGGGACCTTAGTGCGGTCAGTTATGGAATATAAAGTAGCATGCTGGGACCTTAGTGCGGCCAGTTATGGAATATGGAATAGCATGCTTGGACCTTAGTGCGGCCAGTTATGGAATATAAAGTAGCATGCTGGGACCTTAGTGCGGCCAGTTATGGAATATGGAATAGCATGCTGGGACCTTAGTGCGGCTAGTTATGGAATATGTAGTACCATGCTGGGACCTTAGTACGGTCAGTTATGGAATGTGTAGTACCATGCTGGGACCTTAGTGCGGCCAGTAATGGAATATGGAGTACCATGCTGGGACCTTAGTACAGTCAGTTATGGAATATGCAGTAGCATGCTGGGACCTTAGCACAGTCAGTTATGGAATATGGAGTAGCATGCTGGGACCTTAGTGCGGTCAGTTATGGAATATGGAGTAGCATGCTGGGACCTTAGAACAGTCAGTTATGGAATATGGAGTAGCATGCTGGGACCTTAGTGCGGTCAGTTATGGAATATGGAGTAGCATGCTGGGACCTTAGTACAGTCAGTTATGGAATATGGAGTAGCATGCTGGGACCTTAGTGCGGTCAGTTATGGAATATGGTGTAGCATGCTGAGACCTAGTGCGGCCAGTTATGGAATATGGAGTAGCATGCTGGGACCTTAGTACGGCCAGTTATGGAATATAAAGTAGCATGCTGGGACCTTAGTGCGGCCAGTTATGGAATATAAAGTAGCATGCTGGGACCTTAGTGCGGCCAGTTATGGAATATGGAATAGCATGCTGGGACCTTAGTGCGGCCAGTTATGGAATATAAAGTAGCATGCTGGGACCTTAGTGCGGCCAGTTATGGAATATGGAATAGCATGCTGGGACCTTAGTGCGGCTAGTTATGGAATATGGAGTAGCATGCTGGGACCTTAGTGCGACCAGTTATGGAATATGGAGTAGCATGCTGAAACCTAGTGCGGCCAGTTATGGAATATGGAGTAGCATGCTGGGACCCATACAGGGTGAATCAAACTGATACAGAGAAAGGCTGTTAAGTTCTTAAAGAGAGATAAATATACACATACACACATACATACACACATACATACATACGCACACATACATACACACATACATACATGCGTACACATACATACATATATACGTTAATACATACATATATACTCACATACATACACACATACATACATACACACATACATAATTACGCACACATACATGCACACATACATACATGCGTACACATACATACATACAGACACACAGATACATACATACACACATACATACTTACGCACACATACATACACACATAGATACATACATACAGACACACACATACATACATACACATACATACATACGCACACATACATTATGCTTACACATACATACATACAGACATATACATACATATATACGTACATACTTACATACATACATATATACTTACATACACACATACATACATACATACATACATACATACATACAACATACATACATACATACATACACACATACATACATAAATACATGCATTCATACAAATACATACGTACATAATACATACGCACACATACATACACACATACATACATACGCACTCATGCATATATACGTACGTACATACAAACACACATACATACATTCATACACATACATACACGTACATACACATACATGAATACGCACACATACACACATACATACGCACACAAACACACATGCATATGCACACATACACACATACATACATACGTACATACATACATACGCACACATACACACATGCATACGCACACATACATACATGCATACATACATACATACACACATACATACACTTATACATACATACACTTATACATACATACACATACATACATACACATACATACATACGCACACATACACACATACATACGCACACATACACACATGCATACGCACACATACACATACATACGTACATACATATATACATACGCACACATACACACATACATACATACATACATACATACATACATACATACGTACATACATACGTACGTACATACCTACATACATACATACATACATACATACATACATACATACATACATACATACATACATACATACATACATACATACATACATACATACATACATACATACATACATACATACATACATACATACATACATACATACATACATACATACATACATACATACATACATACATACATACATACATACATACATACATACATACATACATACATACATACATACATACATACATACATACATACATACATACATACATACATACATACATACATACATACATACATACATACATACATACATACATACATACATACATACATACATACATACATACATACATAAATACATACATACATACATACATACATACATACATACATACATACATACATTCACACAAGTCCCTTTACAGTCTCCTGCCATTAAAAACCGGAGCTGCCTGTCTTAAATCTCGTGATATTCTTTTTGGAGCGTATATTTATGGATTTACTTTTGGTGTGTAAGTTTTTCTACTTACATACATGTACTTTTAGAAAAACACCTTTTGTTAATGAAAACCGTAAGAAGTTGCAACTTCAGTCAGTTTTCTTAAAATTCGATAATCGAATCGGGAAAACACGAGAATGTGATATGAAGCCAAGGAAAAGTTGGAAGTAATAATTAAAAGTTTTCCCAATATAATCGAGTGTGAAGGTTTTATCTTTAGCTTTACAGTTTCGAAAACTATAAGCGTTTCATATCAATTTTACATTTCAGTGAATATCTAATTAAAGAAAATCGGAAATAGATTTGCTGCACGCGCAAGAGTCGCCCCTTGCTTCTGAGATAAGAGAGCCCTGACCTGTTATCTGCTCACAGTCGTGTTAATGCGTTCTTAAGCAACAGAACAGTCCTCAGGAACGATAACTACCATCAGTACCGAGTTCACATCTCTTTCTTTTTCCTTCTACTTTCTCTACACATATTATGTACATATGTATAGAGAAGTATTGTATTGCACCGAAATTTTCAATACCCAGGTTACACCGAAAATACATGTTTTGCGTCCCCCTGAATCCATAAAAAGCATTCTTGAAAAAATGTGTGTGCGTGTACATGTGTGTGTGTTTGTGTCTGTGGACAGCATAGCTTAAAAACAAAAGGGCCGTTATATACCAATCTTGGCATTTAAGTTTCGTATCTTCCAAGAATGCGACACGAAGATTTTCAAGAAAATTCCCCATCCCAACTCTCTTTACATGGATTTTTTTTCGAAAATTTTTATTTTCATAAAAATGGCTCTTACGATTTTTATTAAAATATCGTATATTAAAGATATTTACATCACAAATAAAATGTATAATTTGAATTTTCTAGGAATAGCCTCTGAAGACTACTTAATTCTGGATGAATTTTACGGAATTTAGCATAACTGATAAGATATTGACAAAAACGTACCACTCAAAATGCATGGCGTATTAAAACACACAATTTATGTTATATACAGTTTTTTCGTGGAGTTGCTCATTTTTGAGATATTCCTTGTTTTTGGTTTCAGCTTTAAAAACTTATATTTTTTTCTCATACAGGAATTTGTAAACTCCTGTCCATACAAACAAAAGAACGTCAGTCACATAGCAACCAGCTTTTGACTATCACTTTAACCTATGGTACTCCCTTATTTTGCTTCTACTTACAAGGAAGCAAGTAATAAGAGTATTTCTGCTAATTTTTTGTCAATTAGCATGGAGTAAATAGAAGAATAAGCTTTTTAACAATAATTTGTAGCAGAGATGTAGAGAAAGTCATGTGAATAAAACACGTCAGATTTTTTTGTTTTGTTTTTAATACCTTCTCGCCATAATATATAGGGAAGAGGTATTGTATTTAGTGTGTCTAGGTTTGTTGACAGCATAGGTCAAAAACCAAAAACTCGTTAAATGCCGAACTTAGCCTTCCAAGGCTGCTACACGAAGATTTTGAGAAAATCCCGTCCTTAAAACATGGCTTTAGGTGTAAAAACTTTTGAAAGTGTTTTTCTCAAAAATGGCTCTAACGATTTTGATTAAAATGTAATACCTATATTAAACATATTTACATCACAAATAAGAATTTTCTGGAAAATAGCCTCTGAAAAGCTTTACAGAATTTTGTATAGCACATTATCTACAATGGAACAAGTTTTTGTCTGTCATATATATAGTTGAAATACCTATTATAGCTCTCTTATAAAGTCGGACGTTTTTCACAAATTCCTTGTTATTGGTTACGTTTTAAACTACCTAAACAAGACCATACAAAGCGAACCGAACCTAAATTGCTTTACATAGCGACCAGCTTTTAAATGATTTTACTATCACTTTAGCCTAGTGTATTCCTTTATTTCCCTGTTACTTGTAAGGAACCAAGCAATAAGACTAGTTCTGCTAATGGTTATCTCGATTAGCATGATGTAGACAAGAGATTAGTCTTTTATTAGAAAAGTTTGTTTGCGGAAGAGCTAGAGAAAGTAATGTGAATTTTACATATCAGATCTTTTTTATTTTATCCTACTCTATAGACTTCATGTATCTTAAGCAACAACCTAAACGACTCTTTATCTCATTGTAAATTATTTTAACTCTTTTGGCAGCTCCCCAATCTTTAAAAATGAAAATTCCTTGTCATATAAGTCCTTGGGGTAACAAACTAACTACAGTTGTTTTAAATAAACTAAAACTTCTTCGGGAATATTCATTTTCATTCATTTATTGATTTATTTGGTGCAGTTTAAACAACCGGAATTGAAACTGTTTATTCCGGCGGGATTACGAACAAACAAAACACTATCTACGTCACAACTAAAATTCAGTTGCTCGTAATGACGACTCTGATAATATTAATAAATATAAGAATATTTCAGTTAATATTAGGAGAGGATTAAACGTTATGTATTACACGTGGCGTATTAGACTGTTATTTGGTCACGAGAAATTAGAACACTTGCAAATAAATAGTCTATTTAAGCCACTTTTAATATAAATATTATTATTTATTTTATTATTTTATTCGTTTAAGTGTTAGGGTTCACTTTTAATTTGTCACCTTTCTAACAGCAACGAGGGTGATTTTGTAGTTTTTAAGAACGGAAGTGCCAATGCTTAGATGCCGGTTTGATTTATGTATTTGTTCAATAAAACCAAATTTAAAAAAAAGTACAATGATGCTACTGTGTTCAATGTGTTTAAGTGGAACCCTCAAAACTTTGTGAATCTTATCACATAAAATCTTGTTGAACTTTCAGTGCGACCGATATTCTTCCGTTACATCACACCAGGGCAGAGGAGGGTAAGTTTGTTACGTAAACAACAGAACGTCTGAGATAGAGAATAATAGCCATCCTGAAAATGTATGCGTGTACGTGACTTTAGAAAATAAAGAAGAAAACTGCAAATACTGGATCATTACATCGTTTTTACATATTTATTTATTCGCCTCCAACCCGTATAATACATAGTTTGTAACAAAAGAGTGTCGCTGCGATTAGTGCACAAGAAAAGACAGACTTCTCACCCCCGAAGTGCCGGGTTCAATTCCTGGCTGGAACTCTGATTTTTCTTTAACCAGAACCATTGAGAAAGATTTCCCCAACCTTGTAAAACAAATTTTCTGGCGTATGAAACAATTACCTCACCCAGGAATATCTTTCTGTATATACATAACAAAATGCGCATGAGCAGTTGATTATGTTAGAAAACAGTGTAAGGCATCAGCCACAAAGTTGTTCGCTGGCCAAAACAATTCTCTATCCTTTCTAGAGCTTGGAAGTTCAAGTGAGAATCTGTGAGAGAGAGAGAGAGAGAGAGAGAGAGAGAGAGAGAGAGAGAGAGAGAGAGCGTACAAAAGCCCAAAGAAATAAAATCCAATAACAACCATAAAAGAGTTAACATCTAGAACAGCCCTGCACAGGGTTTGCGCTCCCGAAGCCGGCCCGCGAGCGAGTACAGAAACTGGCAGCGCTCCTGTTTACGACTGGACGGACAGGAGAGGTATCCTACACGAAAACAAGTGCAAGCTTTCATAAATGATTTCTCAAAATATTATTTTACTAATTTATGGTAACGAAAAATGTTTATTTTAAACAAATTATTGGCTTCTATAGCAGATTATATCCGCATGCAAACTAGTTATATGTTATGTCTCCTCACCAATACATCAAAACGTGGTTTTCTGTGATTGGCAGCTGACAGAAAAAGTACTGAAACGTCAGCCATGGATGTTCGATACCAGTTCATGATACAACACAGGCGTGTGATGTCGAACCAAACATTGAGATCATTTTCGCAGCTAGCCTGAGCGTTTTTGTTGAGGTACAGTCTTGTAAAATCATTCAGGTCAGTAAAACGATCTTTAGCTCTTATATCACACTGAAGATCAACAAGCTCAAGCTGGAGACACCGTTTCAACTGATGTTGACAAAGGAATTGCAAGAACTTGAAACTCCTTCTCAAGTGAATCAAGGTTTTGAAATCTACAATCGAATTCATTTTGAATTTCAATTAATACTTGAACGTAATCACTGAACACCGCTCCATCACAAGCACTTTGTAAGAATTTGTTGCAGCTGCTATAAAAAAGTAACCGCTTTCCCACGCAACGTTGAAAGTATTTGTCTGATGGTCACTTTTAGATTGCTCCATTATAGAAGGACACGTAAGCAGGGAGCGTTAACAACACCAGACAACTGCCCTACTACGTCATTCTTCTCTATGGCACAGTCAGCTGTCATTTTGGCCCGCCCGCTCCTACCGAGCGCTCTTTGTGCACCCCTGATCTAGAGTATACATTATTTTGCTATATATCCACTCTTTCTCTAATTCTTGAAGCGCTTTAAATATTCCTATAACGTAAACGAT
Organism: Hymenopus coronatus; assembly: GCA_030762935.1. Classification (NCBI taxonomy): domain Eukaryota; kingdom Metazoa; phylum Arthropoda; class Insecta; order Mantodea; family Hymenopodidae; genus Hymenopus; species Hymenopus coronatus. The sequence goes on from CM060890.1 coordinate 148,868,331, forward strand.
TCGAAAAGCAATGCTCGTTATGGATAGACCGACAGTCAATTTCAGTCCCAACGACTGTAGCAAAGGATGGGGACGACGCACGTAAAATAATCGGTGTAGTGCCGGAGCTATATTTGATAGCAAGCCCATGAAGTTTTGTTCTTAAAAGGTCAGAAAACAAGAAAAGCACTGCAATAATATCGAAATGAATGAATATATTTTGATAGAAAGTAGCTAAAGTACCATATTTTACCGATAAATACCAGATAATATGAAAATAGCCAAGGAAATAATAACACAGAAATAACAACTTGGACAATGCAAATCTTGGCATGCACCAAAATATGCCATCTAAACTACATATTTCATAGAGGCGGTATGCGTTCCACACCTACAGTTCCAATGGTTAAATAATCCTATATGACATAAATTGTGTGTTTTAGCGAGATCTACATTTTTTGTGTAGTCAATTTTTGTATATTTCTTACGCTTTACCAGTTATGCAAAAATCATCAAAAACGAACAGGTCTTCAGAGATAGTACCAAAAATATTCAAGATAAACATTTTATTTACCATGCAAATATCTTTAATACTCGTATATAGAATTTCAATCAAAACCGTTTGAGGGATTTTTGAGAAAATTTAAAGCTTCGAAAATATTTCTGTAAATGGTAGTTTTACTGTGGGGATTTTGATGAAAATCTTCGCGTCGCGACCTTGGAAGATGCTCAACTTGAATACCAAATTTGGTATTTAACAGAGTTTTTATTTTCACTTAAGACACACACTGACATTTTGTCTAAAAATGTGTTTGTTTTGTTTTTATTCAACGGTTCTGAAAACATATATCCGGTGAGATTTTGAATTTTTGGGTAGAATATATGTTCTGCACTGTGTGGTACATAGTGGTTTATAGAGAAAGTAAAATAAATAAGTGAAAAATCTGATGTGTTACATTCACATGACTTTCTTTACATCTCTGCAACAAATTATTGTTAAAAAGCTTATGATTCTATTTACTTCATGCTAATCGAGTAAAATTATCAGAAATAGTCGTATTACTTGCTTCCTTGTAAGTAGAAGCGAAATAAGAGAGTACACTAGGTTAAACTGATAGTCAAAAGCTGGTTGCTATGTGACTGAAGTTCCTTTGTATGTACAGGAGTTAACAAATTCCTGTATGAGAAAAGTATAAGTTTTTTAAAGCTGAAACAAAAAACAAGGAATATCTAAAAAAACAATCAACTCCATGAAAAAAGGTACATAACATAAATTGCGTGTTTTAACGTGCTCTACGTTTATTGTGTGGTAAGTTTTTGTCTGTCCCTTACGGTTTAGCAGATATGTAAAATTCCGTAAAATTAATTCAGAATAAAGTAGTCTTCAGAGGCTATTCTCAAAAAATTCAAAATATACATTTTATTTGTCAAGTAAATATGTTTAGTATGCAATATTTGTATCAAAATCATTACAGCCATTTTTGTGAAAATTAAAATTTTCGAAAAAATTCCATGTAAAGGGTAGTTGGGGGAGGGTCTTTTTTTCTCAAAATCTTCGTGTCGCATCCCTGGAAGATACTAAAATTAAATACCAAGTTTGATATTTAACGGTCTTTTCGTTTTTGAGCTATGCTATCCACACACACACACACACACACACACACACACACACACACACACATGGCGCTTTTTCTAAAAATGTTCTTTTTTGATTCAGAGGGACCCAAAACATATATTTCCGATGAAATCTCGGTATCGAATTTTTGGGTAAATACAACACATTCTCTATACACAATGTATATAGTACGTGTAGACAAAGTAAAACGTTTAAAAAAAAACTTTGGCAAGAATAGTGCGTAGAAGTAAATAAAGTGAACGTGGTGAGTAGAAAAAGTGATACGAGTGTAAGCCATTAGAGGATCTGGGTAGAGTGTTTGTGCGATGTGGATAAAGTTGCCACTGGTTAAGAGATTGGCTGACTTTCAATTGCAAATGGGGTGCGTGACCAAAAAGTGTGGGACACTGCAGCATCCCTCGCCCTTAGGAAAGCTGCTAGTTATCTCACTACGTCACTCCGTAACTAATTGCAACATTTACATAACAACCTTGCCATGTCTTTATTGTTATCGTACGTATGTCGGGACAGATCGATCACATTACGACTTTTGCCGTCTGCCCTTTTTGATTTGACGTGCGCTATCTCTTATTAAAAACATGCGGCGGCCAAGATTCCAATTTACCGATAGTTTTACGTCAAGGAGAAATCTGATGTTGGTCGCCTTGTATGTGCCAGGCCCATAAACTTGCGCACGTTCAAACTCCTAGTTACAATATTAATTACCTAGTGTGTTTGCGTTTCACCTTAAATTGCATTAATTTCATACTAACTTGCGAAATGTTGAAATGAAAGTTCTGATGTTTTTAATTAACACGACTCCTCTAGCTATTCTTACAAAACATAATTCTTCTGTCTACTTTATGCTAATCGAGATAACCATCAGCAGAAATTGTCAGCATGTAATTTGTAACTCTTACATTGTTAATTGTTCTCATGACCTGTAAAGCAACCCAGCTGATCCTCAAATTTAAATTGTTAACAAAAAAGGTTGTAAATTTTGTAGATGCTAACTTAGTTTCGTTGAAACTCGAAACAGTTCCATAACGTTTAGCTTCATGATATGAAGACCTAAATGTTAGTTTTATTTTTGTAACCTTTCTATGCAAAAGAAAACAATCTGATCTGCTCTATTCATATGAGTTTCTCTGCCTGATTTTTAAACAAACTATTCTTAAAAAAAATTAATTGTTCTATCTACTTTATAATCGACAAAAAATCAACAGAATAGTCTTATTACTTGCTTCCTTGTAAGTAGAAGCGAAATAAGGGAGTACCATAGATTAAAGTGATAGTCAAAAGATAGTCAAATTAGTCTCTCTCTCTCTCTCTCTCTCTCTCTAAGTCTTATCGGGACTCCGGCGATGTATTCATTTTTCCTCTTTTTTCATTACCTAATATTTACTTTGTTTTCTCTTTGATTACTGTTCTAATACACACAGATATATACACATTTTACAAACATATAACACCACTGCCCAAGGTGGAACTCGAACCCAAGATCCCCTGCGCCACCTCTTTGCATGGCCAGGAGTAAAACAAATGAAGTCGTGCAAGTCGTCCTTGCATGAAGAGTACGTAGAATTTATCCATAATTTACGTCTGCGCAAATGTGACCTACTCTAGAAAATGCCAAAACGATATGAGCTGTTTGAGAAAAGAATACGTATCTTAAAATTGAAAGTAATAAGGAGGGTCATCTCGGAACTTTTAACCCTACATAAGAATGTAGGTTCAAACATAAAGTACGCGTCTAACGAGATCTACATTCTTTGTGTAAAAAGTTTCCGTGGTTTACCAGTTACACTGTTATTTATGGTACTAGTGCTCAAAATAACTATTATATAACATATTGCATAGTCAAAATGTCTCACGTATCCCATAATTTGAAGAATAAAACCTGATATGTTCCATTCACATGACTTTCTCTACATATCTGCAGTAAATTATTGTTAAAAAAGCTTATGATTCTATTTACTTCATGCTAATCGAGAAAAATTAGCAGAAATAGTCTTATTACTTGCTTCCTTTTAACTAGAAGCGAAATAAGGGAATACCATAGATTAAAGTGATAGTCAAAAGCTGGTTGCTATGTGGCTGAAGTTCCTTTGCTTGTATGGACACGAGTTGACAAATTACTGTATGAGAAAGATATAAGTTTTTCAAAGCTGAAACCAATAACCAAGAAGATCTCAAAAACGATCAACTCCTAAAAAAAATGTGTATAACATAAATTGCGTGTTTTAATGTGCTCTACATTTTTTGTGTGATAAGTTTTTGTCCATCTCCTACGGTTTAGCAGCTATGCAAAATTCCTTAAAATTCATCCACAATAAAATAGTCTTCTGACGCTATTCCCAGAAAATTCAGCATATACATTTTATTTGTCCGGTATATATCTTTAATATACGATATCTTAAGCAAAATCGTTAGAGCTATTTTTAAGAAAATCAAAATTTTCGAAAAAAGTTCCATATAAAGAGTGGTTGGCAGTGGGGAGATTTTCTTTAAAAGCTTCGTGTCGCATCCTTGGAGGACACCAAACTTAAATACCAAGATTGGTATTCAACGGTCTTTTCGTTTTTGAGCTATGCTGTCCACAGACACACACACACATGCACACACACGGACCTGTTTCTGAAAATGCTCTTTTTTTATTCAGGAGGACCCAAAACGTGTATTTCCGGTGAAATCTCGGTATCGAATTTTTGGGCACAATGCAATACCTTCTCTATACACTATGTACCTACATAGTTCGTGTAGAGAAAGTAAAAAGCTTATGTCTATCCGCTGTGGTTTACGAGTTACATAATTGTCATTTATGTAAGTATATTGCATAATCAAAACGCCTCACGCATCTCATAATTTCAAGTGTTGCAGTGTTTGGAAGAACAAAGAAGAAAATATATTTTAAATACATGTGATCAGTGAATATGAAACATTTGCAATGAAACCGTAAGAACATTTAATGTAACCTAGCCATATTTAATTGAGAAAAACGCCATTCAAATCGAGAATGACGAGAATTTGTGTCACGGATACACTAAAGTTAGCGTTCGTCTTTTGGGAACTGATGATTTATAAATCACCAATGATACTTTGTTTAGTATCTTCAACACGAAGATTTAAATATATCCCCCAACCAATTAGATGAAAAAAAATTTGAAAACTTTGATTTTCTCAAAAATGGCTCTAACAATTTTGATTAAAAGGTATTTACATCAAAAATAAAAATTTTATTTTGCATCTTCTGGGACAAGTCTGTGAAGACCTCTTTATTCTGGAGGAGTTTTGAGAATTTTACATAGCGGTTAAACTGTAAGAAATATACAAAACCTTAGAACACAAAAAATGTAGATTTCGTTAAAACACAAAATTTATGTCATAAATCCTTTTTTGTTGTAGAGTTGAAAGTTTTTTTAAGCCATTCTTTGTTTAGTTTTACATTACCGTATTTTTCGGGTCGTATAACGCACTTTTTTCGTTATAAAATACTGTCTAAAATTTAACTGCGACTTATGGTCCCAAGTTCACATATGAAAATCAGTTACATTTACCGTTAGTTTCAACAATTCATTAGCAAGGGAATGTGAGTCTTGTGGACTGTACACTTAAGGTTCAGCATAGCATAAAGCACCACATGAACCTTAATGACAGACAGACCTAGTAGCAGTTTTGTCCTATAACAGGTTAAAGGAAACTTTCCTCTCACAGCCCCTCTCTTTTATATTCAGTGGCAGCAAGTGAAGCTCTCGTGTCTCTATGCCATAACAGAAGAGATTCGTGTACAGTGTTGCTTTCAAATTAGAAATTGTGTAATAGGGCAGCAGAAAGACATTTTGGGCCCCCACCAAAAGAGAAAATGATCAAGTCTTCAAAACAGAGTGCGATATGTGGCATACAGGCGTCATGTAGAGAACAAAACCTTTATTATCATCTCGCCATCACAAAATTCGCTCAATGATCGCTGACGAACTGCGAACGAACAACTACAAAGTGTTTGAAGAAGTCCACGGACTGGAATCTGACGGTAGCACAAGACGAACTGACATGATCGAGAAGACACAAAAATAGGATTTATTATCGACCCTACCTTTAGGTTTGAAAAGCTAAAAGGACAACCACGACAAAGAGAAAAGGGTTATTTACAATCCCAAACTTCAAGGTAAACTACGAGCTGAATATTATAGAGGTAACTGGTGTGATGGTCGGGGCAACATTCCTTTACATTTATACCTGGAGCAAGTTTGGACTGAAGAAGGAAAAATAAAAGAACTTACCATATCTGCAATAAGAGGTTCAATTTCTCTTCTTCGAAATCATTTGTATAATAACCATTTTTGTATCTCCACGGTCTATATTTCTTTGATATAAATCCTTTATATAACAACCATTTTAGTATTTCCACGGTCTATATTTCTTTGATATAAATCATTTGTATAATAACCATTTTAGTATTTCCACGCTCTATATTTCTTTGATATAAATCATTTGTATAATAACCATTTTAGTATTTCCCCGGTCTATATTTCTTTGATATAAATCATTTATATAACAACCATTTTAGTATTTCCACGGTCTATATTTCTTTGATATAAATCATTTGTATAATAACCATTTTAGTATTTCCACGGTCTATATTTCTTTGATATAAATCCTTTATATAACAACCATTTTAGTATTTCCACGGTCTATATTTCTTTAATATAAATCATTTATATAGCAACCATTTTAGTATTTCCACGGTCTATATTTCTTTGATATAAATCATTTGTATAATAACCATTTTAGTATTTCCACGGTCTATATTTCTTTGATATAAATCCTTTATATAATAACCATTTTAGTATTTTCACGGTCTATATTTCTTTGATATAAATCATTTGTATAATAACCATTTTAGTATTTCCACGGTCTATATTTCTTTAATATAAATCATTTATATAATAACCATTTTAGTATTTCCACGGTCTATATTTCTTTGATATAAATCATTTGTATAATAACCATTTTTGTATTTCCAAGGTATATATTTCTTTGATATAAATCATTTATATAATAACCATTTTAGTATTTCCACGGTCTATATTTCTTTAATATAAATCATTTATATAATAGCCATTTTAGTATTTCCACGGTCTATATTTCTTTGATATAAATCATGTATATAATAACCATTTTAGTATTTCCACGGTCTATATTTCTTTGATATAAATCATTTGTATAATAACCATTTTAGTATTTCCACGGTCTATATTTCTTTGATATAAATCATTTGTATAATAACCATTTTAGTATTTCCCCGGTCTATATTTCTTTGATATAAATCATTTGTTTAATAACCATTTTAGTATTTCCACGGTCTATATTTCTTTGATATAAATCATTTGTATAATAACCATTTTAGTATTTCCACGGTCTATATTTCTTTGATATAAATCATTTGTATAATAACCATTTTAGTATTTCCACGCTCTATATTTCTTTGATATAAATCATTTGTATAATAACCATTTTAGTATTTCCAATGTCTATATTTCTTTGATATAAATCATTTGTATAATAACCATTTTAGTATTTCCACGGTCTATATTTCTTTGATATAAATCATTTGTATAATAACCATTTTAGTATTTCCAATGTCTATATTTCTTTGATATAAATCATTTGTATAATAACCATTTTAGTATTTCCACGGTCTATATTTCTTTGATATAAATCATTTATATAATAACCATTTTAGTATTTCCACGCTCTATATTTCTTTGATATAAATCATTTGTATAATAACCATTTTAGTATTTCCAAGGTCTATATTTCTTTGATATAAATTATTTATTGTAGGTATGTTCATGTTATATTATCTATGTTTAATAATCCTTTTGCTGCTTTCAGTTTCCTTTCTGATTGCATACAATGAAAACTGTCGATATTTCATTATCTTTATACAAGAGTTTGAAGGTTCTCTTTGACTTGGTTTTTTTTTAATTTTTTTTTTTTATTTTTAGGTATTTAATTTATAATTTGTCTACTTTACTGTGTCCTTGGCAGCCCGTAAATGTGGGGAGTAATTATTGTTACAATAAATAAATATTTAAAGCTTTTCTTAACAAAATCATGACTGCGTCTTATAGTCCGAAAAATAGGTAACTGACTTCTCAAACGGGACCATGCTAAGCGAAGCAAAACTCAATTGTTTCACATCGCGACCGCTTTTAAAACATTTCACACATCTGATTTTTTTTTTATTCCCCGCAGGAAGGAAATGTAAATATATATATATATATATATATATATATATATATATATATATATATATATATATATTGTTATCACTGTTTTTAGATAATTTAGTAACATTTTGGACCTCTTTGTATTTGTAGTAGAATATTTGAAAACACGTGTTTTTTTAACATAAAAAGATTAATAACTATAAAAGTTCAGTGGTATTTGTGTATAAAGTTAGTTTAAAACACGAACTGCACTGTGGGTCGGAACGAATCTCTGCTGTCACGTGTTTGCGCACGCGCGGGGATCGATTCGTCTCGTCACGCTGCTGCATGTTTAGGCATTACATCATTATGTTGGCACGCGTGTAGCAAATATGTATCACGTCATGCTTTTCGTGTTGAACAAGAGCGACTAAGAAGATCAATCACTGGACCAACAGGGATGCTGACAGCCTTCCCAAATCGTCAGCGTGTGTGTTTAATGTCGCGTGCTTTCTTTCTTATGTCTACAACAATGAACACTTCCTTGTTACCGACGACTGCTAACAACAACAACAACAACAACATTGTTACAGCGTCAGTGTTATGATATATTTGAATAAATTAGAAATATAGTCAAACTTAACACAACTAAAACTAATTTAATAAGACTTTAAATCAACCTATTCAATTGAATTTCAACCAATTATTAAAGCAAAACGCCCGTTAAAAGCCAAACTTGGTATTTAGTTTGGTTTCTTCCAAGGATGCGACACGAAGATTTTCAAGAAAATTCCCCCGCCCCCAACTATCCTTTACATAGAAAAAGTTGCAAAAATTTTGATTTTCCAAAAAATGCCTCTAACAATTTTGATTAAAATCCCGTATATTAAAGGTATTTACATGCCAAATAAAATGTATATCTTGAATTTTCTGAGAATAGCCTATGAAGACCTCTTCTTTATTCTGGATGAATTTTGCTAAATTTTGCTTAACTGCTAAGCAGAGATAGATAAAAACTTACTACACAGAAAATGTTGATCTGTTCAAAATACAGAATTTATGTCCTTTACATTTTTACTGGGGAGGTAACCGTTTCCGAGATATTCCTTGTTTTAGGTTTCAGTTGTGAGTACTTAAACTTTTCTCAGGCATGAGGTGTCCGTTTTTCTTTTGTTCTACTCCTGGCCAAGCAAAGAAGGGATTTGCGATTGACAATCGAATAACGACAGCTTTTAAAACATTTGACTATCGGTTTAGCCTAGTGTATTCCCTTATTTTCTTTCTACTTGTAAGGAACTAAGTAGTAAGAACATTCTGCTATGGTTATCTCGATTAGCAAGGTACAGAAAGAAGAATAATCTAATGTAAGACGTTTGTAGAAGAGGTAGAGAAAGTCATGTGAGTGTAACACATCAGATTTTTTACTTTCTTTTCTGTCACAATATCGCGTTGATGTTTTTATTTGGCTCGGTGTACCAGTAAGCTGAGTTATTGAGGTTTGTGAAGGAATGCCAGAAACTGGATCCCTATTACTTGAATAATATGTTTTTTATTGATCATTGAACACCTATCAGATTATTTGCGATCCACGCGTACATCACACACGGCTCGCGTTGCTTGCTTCCTGCTCCCGTCATGCTTTGCGCGCATCAACAATGCTACACGTCATACATATTTACATAGTTACGTTTTAACAGTTACTTATTTAATACGTTTACTTCACTAAAATAAAATAAAATTAAATTTGCTTACATATATTTAACGATTATCACATTTTATAATATCTGCCTCCTCCTGAAATGTATTATTTTCCTATGCATGAACTTTGAGTGTTTTCTCCTTACATAAATTTATCTTTGTGTGTATTGGCTAGAAATTATTACTACATTTTATTTCTCTTTACACATTCTCCTCCCCCTTTTTACTTTCTCTACATGGTGTATAGAGAAGGTATTGTATTCCAACCAGATATTGTAAACCAACATTTCACCGGAAATAGACGATTTAGGATTACCTGTATCCAAAAAGAACATTTTTAGAAAAAAGTCCGTGTAATTGTGTGTCCGTGTGTGTGTGGACGACGAAAAGTTGGTATTTAAGTTTGGTATCTTGCAAAGATGCGACACGAAGAATCCCCCCTCAAAACTGTCCTTTAATTGGAAAAACTTTCGAAAATTTAGATTTTCTCAAAAAATGATTCTAAGAATTTTGATAAAAAGTCGTATATTAAAGATATTTACTTGACAAAAAAAATATATAGATATCTTGATTTTTCTGGAAATAGCCTCCAGGCCTCTTCATTCTGGATTAATTTTATATAACTGGGTAACCGTAAGATATAGACAAAAACTTAATACACAAAATACGTATATATTAGAACACACAAAATATGTGATATACTTTTTTTTTGTAAGTTAACTATTTTCGAGATATTTCACATCATTGGATTCAATTTTAAGCCACTTAAACTTTTCTCAAACGGGATACATCTCTTTTATTTATGCTTTTAGCGTCCGGTTCTTAAAGGACTTGACTATCGCTTTAGCCTGTAGATTTTCTTAGTTTTCTTCTACTTACAAGATACTACTAATAACACTAATACTGCTAGTGTTTATCTTGATTAGCATGATGTAGATAACAGATTCATGTTTACCGAACAACTAGAGGACACCATGTGAATGGAACACATTAGATGTTTCCCTTATAATCACAAGGAGCTAGTAATACTGCTAGTGTTTATCTTGATTAGCATGATGTAGATAACAGATTCATGTTTACCGAACAACTAGAGCACATCATGTGAATGGAACACATTAGATGTTTCCCTTCTACTGACAAGGAGCTAGTAATACTGCTAGTGTTTATCTTGATTAGCATGATGAACATAACAGATTCATGTTTACCGAACAACTAGAGCACATCATGTGAATGGAACACATTAGATGTTTCCCTTCTACTGACAAGGAGCTAGTAATACTGCTAGTGTTTATCTTGATTAGCATGATGAACATAACAGATTCATGTTTACCGAACAGCTAGAGCACATCATGTGAATGGAACACATTAGATGTTTCCCTTCTACTGACAAGGAGCTAGTAATACTGCTAGTGTTTATCTTGATTAGCATGATGAAGATAACAGATTCATGTTTACCGAACAACTAGAGCACATCATGTGAATGGAACACATTAGATGTTTCCCTTATAATCACAAGGAGCTAGTAATACTGCTAGTGTTTATCTTGATTAGCATGATGAAGATAACAGATTCATGTTTACCGAACAACTAGAGCACATCATGTGAATGGAACACATTAGATGTTTCCCTTATAATCACAAGGAGCTAGTAATACTGCTAGTGTTTATCTTGATTAGCATGATGAAGATAACAGATTCATGTTTACCGAACAACTAGAGCACATCATGTGAATGGAACACATTAGATGTTTCCCTTATAATCACAAGGAGCTAGTAATACTGCTAGTGTTTATCTTGATTAGCATGATGAAGATAACAGATTCATGTTTACCGAACAACTAGAGCACATCATGTGAATGGAACACATTAGATGTTTCCCTTATAATCACAAGGAGCTAGTAATACTGCTAGTGTTTATCTTGATTAGCATGATGAACATAACAGATTCATGTTTACCGAACAACTAGAGGACACCATGTGAATGGAACACATTAGATGTTTCCCTTATAATCACAAGGAGCTAGTAATACTGCTAGTGTTTATCTTGATTAGCATGATGAAGATAACAGATTCATGTTTACCGAACAACTAGAGCACATCATGTGAATGGAACACATTAGATGTTTCCCTTCTACTGACAAGGAGCTAGTAATACTGCTAGTGTTTATCTTGATTAGCATGATGAAGATAACAGATTCATGTTTACCGAACAACTAGAGCACACCATGTGAATGGAACACATTAGATGTTTCCCTTCTACTGACAAGGAGCTAGTAATACTGCTAGTGTTTATCTTGATTAGCATGATGAAGATAACAGATTCATGTTTACCGAACAACTAGAGCACACCATGTGAATGGAACACATTAGATGTTTCCCTTCTACTGACAAGGAGCTAGTAATACTGCTAGTGTTTATCTTGATTAGCATGATGAAGATAACAGATTCATGTTTACCGAACAACTAGAGCACACCATGTGAATGGAACACATTAGATGTTTCCCTTCTACTGACAAGGAGCTAGTAATACTGCTAGTGTTTATCTTGATTAGCATTATGAAGATAACAGATTCATGTTTACCGAACAGCTAGAGGACATCATGTGAATGGAACACATTAGATGTTTCCCTTATAATCACAAGGAGCTAGTAATACTGCTAGTGTTTATCTTGATTAGCATGATGAAGATAACAGATTCATGTTTACCGAACAACTAGAGCACACCATGTGAATGGAACACATTAGATGTTTCCCTTCTACTGACAAGGAGCTAGTAATACTGCTAGTGTTTATCTTGATTAGCATTATGAAGATAACAGATTCATGTTTACCGAACAGCTAGAGCACATCATGTGAATGGAACACATTAGATGTTTCCCTTCTACTGACAAGGAGCTAGTAATACTGCTAGTGTTTATCTTGATTAGCATTATGAAGATAACAGATTCATGTTTACCGAACAACTAGAGCACATCATGTGAATGGAACACTTTAGATGTTTCCCTTATAATCACAAGGAGCTAGTAATACTGCTAGTGTTTATCTTGATTAGCATGATGAACATAACAGATTCATGTTTACCGAACAGCTAGAGGACATCATGTGAATGGAACACATTAGATGTTTCCCTTCTACTGACAAGGAGCTAGTAATACTGCTAGTGTTTATCTTGATTAGCATGATGAACATAACAGATTCATGTTTACCGAACAGCTAGAGGACACCATGTGAATGGAACACATTAGATGTTTCCCTTCTACTGACAAGGAGCTAGTAATACTGCTAGTGTTTATCTTGATTAGCATGATGAAGATAACAGATTCATGTTTACCGAACAACTAGAGCACATCATGTGAATGGAACACTTTAGATGTTTCCCTTCTACTGACAAGGAGCTAGTAATACTGCTAGTGTTTATCTTGATTAGCATGATGAAGATAACAGATTCATGTTTACCGAACAACTAGAGCACATCATGTGAATGGAACACTTTAGATGTTTCCCTTCTACTGACAAGGAGCTAGTAATACTGCTAGTGTTTATCTTGATTAGCATGATGAAGATAACAGATTCATGTTTACCGAACAACTAGAGCACATCATGTGAATGGAACACTTTAGATGTTTCCCTTCTACTGACAAGGAGCTAGTAATACTGCTAGTGTTTATCTTGATTGGCATGATGAAGATAACAGATTCATGTTTACCGAACAACTAGAGGACATCATGTGAATGGAACACATTAGATGTTTCCCTTCTACTGACAAGGAGCTAGTAATACTGCTAGTGTTTATCTTGATTGGCATGATGAAGATAACAGATTCATGTTTACCGAACAACTAGAGCACACCATGTGAATGGAACACTTTAGATGTTTCCCTTCTACTGACAAGGAGCTAGTAATACTGCTAGTGTTTATCTTGATTAGCATGATGAAGATAACAGATTCATGTTTACCGAACAACTAGAGCACACCATGTGAATGGAACACTTTAGATGTTTCCCTTCTACTGACAAGGAGCTAGTAATACTGCTAGTGTTTATCTTGATTAGCATGATGAAGATAACAGATTCATGTTTACCGAACAACTAGAGCACACCATGTGAATGGAACACTTTAGATGTTTCCCTTCTACTGACAAGGAGCTAGTAATACTGCTAGTGTTTATCTTGATTAGCATGATGAAGATAACAGATTCATGTTTACCGAACAACTAGAGCACACCATGTGAATGGAACACTTTAGATGTTTCCCTTCTACTGACAAGGAGCTAGTAATACTGCTAGTGTTTATCTTGATTAGCATGATGAAGATAACAGATTCATGTTTACCGAACAACTAGAGCACACCATGTGAATGGAACACTTTAGATGTTTCCCTTATAATCACAAGGAGCTAGTAATAGGACAATTTCTGTTAGTGTTTATCGCGATTAGTGTGCATTAGATAGAAGAATACGTTTGTAACACTGTTGTTTTTACAAAATGTAGAGTAGATAAGTCATGTGAATGGAACACATCAGAGTTTTTTATTTAGCGGGTTACAAAACATTTGTGCAGAATACAAAACCTCAGAATACAAAATCTCTCTCTCTCTCTCTCTCTCTCTCTCTCTCTCTCTCTCTACATACATTTTATATATTTTACATACATAGAACATCCAAAATGGTGGGCGGCGGGAATTATCAAAGATTGGCTTAAACGATGTTTGGGCAAAGAGGCAGCGAAAATAGATATAACGTCGTGAATAAAGTAAAAAGACGACTATGCGATATACAGACAGGAAATAGAATCTGAATGTACAAACAAGTCTTCATTGCAGCTACAAAACGAAATAAAAATTGGGTGGAGTAAAGAAACGTGTATGTTTAAATTGGGAATGAAACAAAGGTCGGGAATAACGTAGCTCAGGTTGGGAGGGTGGAAAACTCGTAAGGCAGTTGGTGAAGCTGGTAGGCGGATTTGCCCATTATGCGGGGATCAGGAAGACTGGACGCATATTTTGGCAGAATGCGTGCAGATGGAGGATGTTAGGAAAAAAGTACTGCCGGAAGTATTTTTAGCTTCAAACAGACGAAGGAAGCATTCTGGGATTTGATTCTAAACAGCCAAAACTGGCCAAGTCTGGGCACATACTTAATGGAAGTTCGTGCACTAAGAGATAAAATATTTGTACAAATATTGTATAGACTTATTTGGTGTTTAAGTAATCTATATATGTGAATACGTGGTGTAGTTGTGAGTGTGTGTGAGTGTATGTGTGAGTGTGTGTGTGTGAGTGTGTATGAGTGCGTGTGTGTGTGAGAGAGATATCAGATTGTTCTTTCTTTTATTGTTCCATGGTTCTGTTGTGGCAGCGCGAGAGCCTATGTGTGTGTTTGTGTGTATATTTCCAATGTTGTTATGATATATATATATATATAGCTAATATTCTAAACTCAAGTATTTTTCGACAGCAAGTAAGGTCGCCCGACCCATGCGACTGGGTGACCAAATATTGTATTATTATAAACTTAATAATAATAATACGACTATATTTTACATACGTGCTCGAGGAAGTAAGGACAACATACGCTTATTGAAACGCACAATTGATGTTGTGCTTGTGAAGGAAGTATTAAAACGTAAGGATGCAGGAACCTCATAAAGTTTAATATGTATTGATAAGAAACTAGGTCGAGCTCGTGTTTCTTTAAAGCATCATCAGCGTAAAGACGAGTCGTAACTTTGAACCAGTTTAAGACCTGAGCTGCTGCATCTATCAGCATCATGAACAAGCAGGAAATGACGCGACGCAGAATCTGGAACAGGGCAGCATTTTATTATTCTCTCACAAGACGACGCCGTAGAGAGGGACCGGGTTCGATACCAAGGGACCTCATTTGGAATATATGTTGGACAAAGCGGGTTTCCCCTGCCATTCGTTCCACCTTTCCCCTCATCCATGTAGTCTCCATTTTCACTGTGAATGCTGGTTATGGGCTGATCCCCCGTTCCACGCTCTTCACTTAGCCTTCTAGGTCCTGTTTTAACTTTAGCATTAGAACCTACGCCTGTTATTTCCAACGAGTGAAAGACACATTTCCTCGGAAATCACAGCCGGTTTGTGGTAACTTACTGGGCTCTGTTATAAACGTTTAAGACCCTAGGCCGCAAAGCGTAACTAAGGGATATCATAGGACAGCAGAAGTTACGGCCCAAGGCCGCCACTGCGGAACGACAACAGAACGTAGCCGAGAGATATGTGAAGTTAAAACCCAATGATCCCAAGAAGACTCAAAACTTCGGAAATCTATCGACTTTCACATCTAAACAAGTTAATGTTTTCAACACTTTCAGATATGGATCACCAGTAGAGGTCATATAGACTACTTCTTAAACTGTTGTGTGTGTGTGTGTGTGTGTGTGTGTGTGTGTTTGTGTCGGTGTGCATGTGTATATGTGTGTGTTTCTGCTTGGGTGTATATGTATGTGTGCTTGTGTCAGTGTGCATGTGTATATGTGTGTGTTTC
This sequence comes from Hymenopus coronatus, assembly GCA_030762935.1. Classification (NCBI taxonomy): domain Eukaryota; kingdom Metazoa; phylum Arthropoda; class Insecta; order Mantodea; family Hymenopodidae; genus Hymenopus; species Hymenopus coronatus. The sequence continues at coordinate 148,884,345 of CM060890.1, forward strand.
TGCTTGGGTGTGTATGTATGTGTGTTTGTGTCAGTGCACATATGTATGTGTGTGTTTCTGCTTGGGTGTGTATGTATGTGTGTTTGTGTCGGTGTGCATGTGTATATGTGTGTGTTTCTGCTTGGGTGTGCATGTGTATATGTGTGTGTTTCTGCTTGGATGTGTATGTATGTGTTTTTGTGTCGGTGTGCATGTGTATATGTGTGTGTTTGTGCCTGGGTGTGTATGTATGTGTGTTTGTGTCAGTGTGCATGTGTATATGTGTGTGTTTCTGCTTGGGTGTGTATGTATGTGTGTTTGTGTCAGTGCGCATATGTATATGCGTGTGTTTCTGCTTGGGTGTGTATGTATGTGTGTTTGTGTCGGTGTGCATGTGTATATGTGTGTGTTTCTGCTTGGGTGTGCATGTGTATATGTGTGTGTTTCTGCTTGGATGTGTATGTATGTGTTTTTGTGTCGGTGTGCATGTGTATATGTGTGTGTTTGTGCCTGGGTGTGTATGTATGTGTGTTTGTGTCTGTGTGTATGTGTATATGTGTGTGTTTGAGCCTGGGTGTGTATCTATGTCTGTGTATGCGTGTTTGTGTATGCGTGTATGTGTATATGTGTGTATTTATGCCTGGGTATGTATGTATGTGTGTTTGTGTCTGTGTGTATGTGTATATATGTGTGTTTGTGCCTGGGTGTGTATGTATGTCTGTGTATGTGTGTTTGTGTATGTGTATATGTGTGTTTGTGCCTGGGTGTATGTATGTGTGTTTGTACTTTCTGTATGTGTATAGGTGTGTGTTTATGCCTGGGTATGTATGTATGTATGTGTGTTTGTGTCTGTGTGTATGTGTATGTTTGTGCCTGGGTGTGCATGTATGTGTGTATGTGTATGTGTGCTTGTGTCTGTGTGTTGGTGTCTGAGTGTATATGTATATGTGTGTGTTTGTGTCTGTGTGTATGTGTATGTATGTCTGTATATGTGTGTTTGTGTCTGAGTATATATGTATATGTGTGTGTGTTTGTGCCTGGGTGTAAGTGTATATGTGTGTTTATGTCTGTGTGTAAGTGTGTGTGTTTGTGTCTGGGTGTGTATGTGTGTATGTGTGTATGTGTATGTGTAAATGTGTGTGTTTGTGCCTGGGTGTGTAAGTATGTGTATGTTGGTGCCTGGGTGTGTATGTGTCTGTGTGTGTGTGTGTGTGTGTGTGTGTGTGTGTGTGTGCGCTGCAACCATCGTATAGCTTTACCGAAAAATGTCTCACTCTCTCGCGTCGCACGTTGTAAAGCATCCCGAATCTGCAGTACCTATTATACCTCATATGTTTTTTGCAGCTCCAAGAACTTATTATTGGCCGTGATCACCGAACATGTGTCTATAGCTTACATCTGTGCTTTGGCAAGTTCTATTGACATCGCAGCTGGAATTGTTACACCTGTGCGAGTGGACACGTGATCCTTCGGAAAGTTTTCATTGACGTCGAAACCGAACGTGGTTAAGCCTGACACAGTTTCCTGAACACCCGCGGTGTATTGCAAGTGCGACGGCTTCCGGAAATTTCAAGATATGTAAACAACAGATAAAAAAGGGCCAACGAAGCCCTGTCCGGATACTGTTTTCACTGGGAATTTTTTTCACGCGGCACAGTTTGGTAGCGGGATGTATCGTGGCCGTCAAAAAGAGACTGACAATACAACAGAATTGTAAGCAGATTGGTATAATCAGTTTATGGAAAAATAAAGTGTTTGTTGGAGTAAAAAGAGTGTGTGTCAGTGTGTATATACATATATCCTACGTGTTACTTTCTCCACTCGTTCTAAAAACAAACTATTCAGAATATTCTGTCTGCCACACCATGCTAATCAAGATAAACATTAGCAGATATGGTCTCATTATTTACTTCCTTGTGAGTACATAGTGTATAGAGAAGCTATTGTATTCCACCCAAAAATTCGATTCCGAGATTTCGCAGCAAATACTTTTTTGGGGGACCCCTGAATAAGAAAAAGCACTTCTAAAAAAAATGCATGTGTGTGACAGTACGATTAAAAAATGAAAAGTCGTTTATATACCAAACTTTATATTTAAATTCGGCATTACCAACGATACGACACGAAGGTTTTCAAGGAAATCCCCCACCCAAACTGCCTTTACATGGAAATATTTTAGAAAAGTTTAATTTATTCAAAATGGCTCTAACGATTTTCATTAACATACATTGTGATATTTTCATCGTAAATAAGATGTACATATTGAATTTGCTGAGTATAGCCTCTGAAGACCTCTTTATTTTGGATGACTTTTGTATAACTGGCAAACCGTAAAACATTGACAAATACTACTCAAAAAATGTAGATCTCGTTAAAACACACACATTTTGTGTAGTTTACCTTTTCCGAGAGATTTTACCAAAGTTCTAACACTCAGACTTTTCTCAAATGGGATTTTTTTTTTCCATCTTGGTCATGATGAGAAAAGTAAACTTCTAGGTATGACCTTGTTTAAAGGTATACCTTTCTGTTGATTAATTCTGTATTCAACTGTTTATATATATAGATAGATAGATAGTTAATATTTGTAAGCTTTGTCCATAAAAACCTTGCTGAATTTGGCATAAACCGTAATAGATAGGCAAAAACTTACCATACCATAAACGTAGAGCACGTTACAATACACAATTTATGTTATGTATATTTTTTTGTGTGGAGTTGATCGTTTTTTAGGTATTCCTTGTTTATGGTTTCAGTTTTAAAAAACATACTTTTCTCATACGGAATTTGTCAACTGCTTCCATACAAACAAAGGAACTTCAGTGACTTAGCAACCAGCAAGGAACAAAGCAAACAGCAACAAGGAAGCAAGTAATAAGACTATTTCTGCTATTTTTTTCTCGATTAGCATGAAGTAAATAGAAGCATTAGCTTTTAACAATAATTTGTTGCAGATATGTAGAGAAAGTCATGTCAGATTGTTTTTCTAAACTGGCTAATGTCCTTTAACGTGGTAAGCAATATCAGACGATGAATGAAAGGATACTAAATGTTCTAGGGGTCCATGGAGCTTAAAGTTACTGGACTTTCGTTTTCTCAGGATAAGGGAAACCTTATCCGGGTAACTCACCCTAGCCGAGGTTTAACTCGCGACCTGTTGAATGCGAGGCATACACGCTACCACCACATCACCCAGCTGGACTTACAAATTATTGTTAGAAAGCTTATGCTTCTATTTCATGTTAATCGAGATAAGCATTAGCAGAAATATTTTCTTGTAAGTAGAAAGGAATACACTAAGCTAAAACGATAGCCAAATGTTTTAAAAGCTGGTTACTATGTGGTTAAAATCCGTTACTGCATTGCCAGGAGTTGACAAATGTAAAAAGTTTTAAGTCTTTTAAAACAAAAACCAATTACAAGGAATATCTCGCACATGGTCAACGCAACGAAGAAAAAAAAGTGACCTAAATTGTGTTTTAACGAGATCTAGGTTTTGTGTGTACCAAGTTTTTGTCTATCTGTTATGCAAAATACATCCAGAATAAAGACTTTTCCAGATGCTATATCCAGAAAATTCAAGATATACATTTTATTTGTTATGTAAATATCTTTAATATAAGGTATTTTAGAGCAATTTTTGAGAAAATCAAAATTTTCGAGAACTTTTCAATGTAAAGAGTACTTTGGGATGGCGGGAGTTTCCTCAAAATCTTCGTGTCCCATTCTTGAAGATACCTACCAAACGTAAATACCAAGTTTGGTATTTTACGGACAGTTCGTTTTTCGGTTATGGTGTTCACAGACACACACACACACACACACACACAGATTTTTTTTTTTCTAAAAATCCTCTTTTTCTATACAGGGCACCCTGAGACGTGTATTTCCGGTGAAATCTCAGTACCGAGTTGTGGGTAGAACACCTTCTCTATACACTACTTAAATATTACGTGTGGAGAAAGTAAAAGTAGTCCACTGTGTACATTTATTTCCCTTCTAATTACAATGAACTAAGTGATAAAACAATTTCCGTCAAAGTTTATCTTAATGAGAATACATTTTATATGTGTAAGGTCTTCAGGTTTATTCGGCCTTTGCCGCCAGTCTTTTGTTCGCGCATGACGTCAATAGAGGTACTCACACATTGCCTCTTAGAGGACTAGTGAAAGACGAATAGAAGTGGTGGATGTCAACAGTTTCGAGGTCACGTTGGTGAAATGCAACTGGTATCGTACCTTTTCAAATTTTCATTTGGAATATTCGCAGCATGTATACTGATTGGGAACTCAAATAATTGGACGATTATACTAGCATAGAGGGCTTTAACTTTCCCAATACAATAAAAAAAAAATACTTTCTCTACACGTACTATGTACATAGTGTATAGAGAAGGTATTGTATTGCACCTAAAAATCTAATACCAAGATATATGTTTTGGGACCCCATGAATAAAAAAACATTTTTAGAAAAAGGTCCGGGTGTGTGTCTGCGGACAGTATAGTTCAAAAACGAAAAGAGCGTTAAATAACAAACTTCGTAATTAAGTTTAGTATCTTCCGAGGACGCGACACGAATATTTTCAAGAAAATACCCCCATCCCAAACTACCCTTTACATGGAAACAATTACGAAAATTTTTATTTTTCTAAAACATGGCTGTAATGATTTTGATTAAAATACCACATATTAAAGCGATTTCCATCACAAATAAAATATATATCTCGAAGCTACTTCTGAAAAGCTATTCATTCTGGATGACTTTTATATAACTGGCGAACCGTAAAAGATATACCCACAAAAAATTACTATACAAAAATGTAGATGTCACTTAAGCTCACAATTTATGTGACCTTATATTTATATATCATAAACATTTTTTGGTAGATTTAAGGGTTTTAGAGGCAATCCGGATTATTGGTTTCAATTTTAGTCACTTAAACGTTTCTCAAACGGGAAGACACATTTCTTCTTGTTTCTAGTTTGTTTATTACTGGCAAGCAAAGAGATTGCAATTTCAATTGTTTCACATACCGACCGTCTTTTAAAGGACCTTACACATGTCGCTTTAGCCTATGCATTTTCTTATTTCCCTTCCACTTACAAGGAAGCAAGTAATGAGATTAATCTGTTAAAGTTTATCTTGATTTTCATGATGTAGATAACATATTAATGTTTTTAGAATAAAAGGTTTTTTTTGCTGAAGAGCTAGAGGACATCATGTGAATGGAACACATTAGATTTTTACTTTCTCTACACGTACTATGTACATAGTGTATAGAGGAAGTATTATATTCCCTCCAAAAATTCGATACCGGAAATACATGTTTTAGGACCCCCTGAATACAAAAAAAAACATTTTTACAAAAAGGTCCGTTTGTGTGTTTGTGTGTGTGTGTGTGTGGACTTTTCTCATACAGGAATTTGTCAACACGTGTGCATAGAAAGAAAGGAACTTGAGTCACATAGCAACCAGCTTTTGACTATCTCTTTAACCTATGGTACTCCCCTATTTCGCTTCTACTTACAAGGAAGCAAGTAATAGGACGTGTAGGGTTCCTGTACATGTGATGGGTCTGATGGCACGCTTACCGCAGCAGCGCCGTCGCTCCTCAAGAAGACACACTGTGCTGGCGGACTCTCGTCCCCGACACACAGCATCACGTCCTGACCTGGTGACTCCATCACTCTGACTGCTACATTATGTGACCTACCTCAGGTCAAGTGATGGACCAAGAGGTCACTCCCATTCCCACGTCTACAACTTCCCTTGATATCGTATTAAAATGTCCATACAAAGATTTCAACTCAAATACCAGGGTCATCCACAAAATGACATAACTAAACAATAACAAAAGTTATCATAAGCAGTTGTTATCATCTTGTCGATAATTCTCCTCCTAAGAGATGAAAACACGAGTTGTATTTGATAAGACAATAGACTATTATAATATAACATAGGAAGGTTATCATTGTAATACTTACATTAGTTCTCAAATGGTACATGACGACCGTCTTTATTTATACAATGTTTTTTCTTTCTTCACTGTCTCCTGAATTATGATATGGCCGACCGTGCCTACACCCAATGTACGAATATCGATAGCAACAACAGAAATAGGGAACAATTATTTTATTTCAGTTTTTAATAACTAATTCATGAAAGGGAAACAAACGATATTTTAATTTATATGTTTTTCCACAAAAAGCGCGTATAGTTCAGGAGTTGGATAGGTAGAGTCAGACTGAAACATTAATAAAATGTCATGGCCGGGATTTGAACCACGGATCTCCCGGTCTCTAGCCGTGTGTAGGACAGGAGTTGGATAGGTAGAGTCAGACTGAAACATTAATAAAATGTCCTGGCCGGGATTTGAACCAAGGATCTCCCGGTCTCTAGCCGTGTGAACGACAGGAGTTGGATAGGTAGAGTCAGACTGAAACATTAATAAAATGTCCTGGCCGGGATTTGAACCAAGGATCTCCCGGTCTCTAGCCGTGTGAAGGACAGGAGTTGGATAGGTAGAGTCAGACTGAAACATTAATAAAATGTCCTGGCCGGGATTTGAACCACGGATCTCCCGGTCTCTAGCCGTGTGAAGGACAGGAGTTGGATAGGTAGAGTCAGACTGAAACATCCAAGGTCATAGCCGGGATTTGAACCACGGATCTCCCGGTCTCTAGTCGTGTGTAGGACAGGAGTTGGATAGGTAGAGTTAGACTGATTCATTAATACAATGTCATGGCCGGGATTTGAACCACGGATCTCCCGGTCTCTAGCCGTGTGAAGGACAGGAGTTGGATAGGTAGAGTCAGACTGAAACATTCAATGTCATAGCCGGGATTTGAACCACGGATCTCCCGGTCTCTAGCCGTGTGAAGGACAGGAGTTGGATAGGTAGAGTGAGACTGAAACATTAATAAAATGTCATGGCCGGGATTTGAACCACGGATCTCCCGGTCTCTAGCCGTGTGTAGTTCAGGAGTTGGATAGGTAGAGTCAGACTGAAACATCCAAGGTCATAGCCGGGATTTGAACCACGGATCTCCCGGTCTCTAGCCGTGTGAAGGACAGGAGTTGGATAGGTAGAGTCAGACTGAAACATTAATACAACGTCATGGCCGGGATTTGAACCAAGGATCTCCCGGTCTCTAGCCGTGTGAAGGACAGGAGTTGGATATGTAGAGTCAGACTGAAACATTAATACAACGTCATAGGCAGGATTTGAACCACGGATCTCCCGGTCTCTAGCCGTGTGAAGGACAGGAGTTGGATAGGTAGAGTCAGACTGAAACATTAATACAACGTCATGGCCGGGATTTGAACCAAGGATCTCCCGGTCTCTAGCCGTGTGAAGGACAGGAGTTGGATAGGTAGAGTCAGACTGAAACATTAATACAACGTCATAGGCAGGATTTGAACCACGGATCTCCCGGTCTCTAGCCGTGTGAAGGACAGGAGTTGGATAGGTAGAGTCAGACTGAAACATTAATACAACGTCATGGCCGGGATTTGAACCAAGGATCTCCCGGTCTCTAGCCGGTTGCTCTAACACTGAGCTACAATGGCAACATGCCGGCATAGCGTTGAATTTCTCCAACTGACTCGCATGTTTCCCGGTAAACCACAAGGTGTTCTCAAATTATTTTGAGATGGCAACCCCAATGGCGACTTACAATGTTGTAAGTCCCAGGATTCATAGTATAGGCAACTATTATAGTCACCTATCCGAACGTTATTTAATATGAGGTTATTGCATTCATCTCATACACAAGAAATACAAATAATTATTATTTTCACTCCTTTTCAACTAAATAGATTATGAACTAAATAAAGCTTTAAATAAACACTGTAACTGAATTAATTGAAAGTACAATTGTGGAACTGACAGCTATTAAAAGTGAAGGTTGACTGTCACCTTGTTACCAAGACAGGAAGTTAAACAAACGAACGTCAGGTGCGACAAGATTTCGAAGAAATGAACATCAGCTGCGATAAGCTGTTTCTACAATATCGCTCCAGTCAGTGACCGCGATTGGTTGAAATTGTGTAATCTCGGCCATTCCATTGGCGCCTTAACGGTTGAGCTCAATTGTTAACACAAAACGTTATTTACAAAGTTACAGTACCTTACTCTATTTCTCAACGTCATTGCTATTAAGGTATTTATTGTCACGTGGTACAGATGTTATACTCTTCCATTGCTAAATATCTGAGCCAAGATGACACTTTGAGGTCTTCATGGCTGGGAAATCTTTTCATCCAAAAACTCATGTACGGTGTCCAAAGAGAAGCGCCGGTTTTTCTGAATTCTGTTATCAACATTTTCTTTCAACTCCTCCATAACGATTGATGAACTTCCACTCCGGTCTTTATCGTACACACTGTTATGTTCTTCCTTGATTACTCGTAAATTATGTGTCATTTCCTCACTGAAGACTCGTTCATTGCATTATCTTTATACACTTGCGTTATTTGTCTATACAATTCGATTGGCCGAATCTCGTATTTTATGGAATCAAAAAAACGAATGAGTTCTTTGGCGGTAGAGAAAATATATCATCTGCATTGAAAAACCTGTATCACGTGACAGTAAATATCTTGACAGATTACATTAAGAATTAGAGTAAGGTAGTGTAACTTTGTAAATAATAACTTTTGTTATTGTTTAGTTATGTCAAATCATCTGTCACTTTCTGGATGGCTCTCGTACATATTTTGAGATCCCCAGAATAAAAACATTTTACTTTCTCTAGCACGTATGTGCACAGTAGGTAGAGAAGATATTGTATTCTACCCAAAATTTCTATACCGAAATTTCTCTGAAAATATGTGCTTTGCGGTCCTCTGAGTCCGATAAATGCATTTTGTGTGTGTGCGCGCGCTCGCGTCTGTGAACGGTATAAATCAAAATGGAAAAGTAGAGTAAATAGCAAACTTGGTATCTAAAGTCACTTCTTTGTCACTATACTCAATGTACTCCATAAACGTATGTGTACTGGCTTATTTGTTTGCTCGGCCGCGGCCTCCCCCAGCTCGGTCGAGGACAGTCGTCATGGACGGAGTGCAGTATGGGGGGGGGGGTGAGACTTTGTGATCGCCGGTTAATGCGGTCCTCATGAGGCGCTACTTCTCCATCAATTGGCCCCTTACACGGACCGCATGAGGCTGAGTGCACCCGGAACCAGGTCTCCCAGCGGGGGGAAATTTCCCACACTGCTACCGGGAATTGAACCCAGGACTGCCGCTTGGCAAGCAGCCTACTAGCAATTATATAAAACTAAAATATGATTATTGTATTATGTGCACTGGTAAATGTCACAATTTATAATACATATTTACAAATATTCTACAGTTTTACAAAGCAAAATGCACAAATTTACAATTATGTAAATTGCAAAGTGTAAAATATGATAGGATCAGGCTTTACAGACCTTGTATTATTGCTAAACACCAAAAACTTCATCTGACCCATTCGTGCAAGTCTAAGCCTACAGCAGTTTAATTTGAGTATAAAACACACACACGAATATGTACAAAATGCAATACATTAAAATACTTATAACAACATTAATTATGAAGGTTTTGTGGAACAGATTGTCAGTTATTTATTGAAACAACAACAACAACTGCTCCCCATATTTATGGACTGCCACCAAGGACAGACAAACTATAAATTTACTATCTAAAAGAAACTTGAAGCTCTTGTATAAAGATAATGAAATATCGACAGTTTTCATTGTATGTCAATCGAAAAGAAAACTGAAAGCAGCAAAAGCATTATTAAACATAAATAATATAAAATTAACATACAGTAAATGATTTATTTCAAAGAGATATAGACCGTGGAAATACTAAAATGGTTATTATACAAATGATTTATATCAAAGAAATATAGACCATGGAAATACTAAAATGGTTATTATACAAATGATTTATATCAAAGAAATATAGACCGTGGAAATACTAAAATGGTTATTATAAAAATGATTTATATCAAAGAAATATAGACCGTGGAAATACTAAAATGGTTATTATATAAATGATTTATATCAAAGAAATATAGACCGTGGAATTACTAAAATGGTTATTATACAAATGATTTATATCAAAGAAATATAGACCGTGGAAATACTAAAATGGTTATTATACAAATGATTTATATCAAAGAAATATAGACGGTGGAAATACTAAAATGGTTATTATACAAATGATTTATATCAAAGAAATATAGACCGTGGAAATACTAAAATGGTTATTATACAAATGATTTATATCAAAGAAATGTAGACCGTGGAAATACTAAAATGGTTATTATATAAATGATTTATATCAAAGAAATATAGACCGTGGAAATACTAAAATGGTTATTATATAAATGATTTCATTAAAGAAATATAGACCGTGGAAATACTAAAATGGTTATTATATAAATGATTTATATCAAAGAAATATAGACCGTGGAAATACTAAAATGGTTATTATACAAATGATTTATAGCAAAGAAATATAGACCGTGGAAATACTAAAATGGTTATTATATAAATGCTTTATATCAAACAAATATAGACCGTGGAAATACTAAAATGGTTATTATATAAATGATTTATATCAAAGAAATATATACCTTGGAAATACAAAAATGGTTATTATACAAATGATTTATATCAAAGAAATATAGACCTTGGAAATACAAAAATGGTTATTATACAAATGATTTATATCAAAGAAATATATACCTTGGAAATACTAAAATGGTTATTATACAAATGATTTATATCAAGGAAATATAGACCGTGGAAATACTAAAATGGTTATTATACAAATGATTTATATCAAAGAAATATTGACCGTGGAAATACTAAAATGGTTATTATATAAATGATTTATAGTAAAGAAATATAGACCGTGGAAATACTAAAATGGTTATTATATAAATGATTTATATTAAAGAAATATTGACCGTGGAAATACTAAAATGGTTATTATACAAATGATTTATATCAAAGAAATATAGACCGTGGAAATACTAAAATGGTTATTATACAAATGATTTATATCAAAGAAATATAGACTGTGGAAATACTAAAATGGTTATTATACAAATGGTTTCAAAGAAGAGAAAGTGAACCTCTTATTGCAGATATGGCAATTTCTTTTATTTTCCCTTCCTTTGGTCCAAACTTCTTCCAGGTGTGGAAAAAATGTAAAGGAATGTTGCCCCGAGCTCCGACCATCTATAATATAAAATGATGTATTACATAGTTACTTCAAATTGAGTAAAAACCGTAAATTGCTAACTTTCTCATTGAAATTATTGGGAGATCAAATATCTTGATTGTTTCGTAATAATAAACCTTTCTGAAAGCAACGAAGATTAGCATTTGTCGAGTACAGTGCGATCCATACAAAGCTGAAAACATTTTAATGGGCTATAATTTCTCCCTGAAAGTTTGTAGAAATGTGAAATTTGTTTAATGATCTCAGTGGCTCAGGCAGAATCAACAACAATCATGATAACAATCGATCATTGCCATCTGTTGACTAAATTGATGGAAATTACGTGCAGTTGCATGGCATTGTAGACAGTCACAGCTTTTTGACATGTGCCATATGAATAGGTTGGCTCAACGATTTCCTTGGAAAGTTCCCTAGCCTTCTTGTAACAGTCTCTGCACTCAATGGTGGTCTATGTTTGCCACTCTCACTAAGGAGTATACCAGTTGCCTTTGTCGGAACATCCTGTACACTAAATTGCCTTTGTGTTGTTACTAAGGAGTCTGTGTTCACAATGAAAACACGCTTCCAAGTGAGTACTGCATGTTGCTGCAACACTGTCTAATCTCATGAAAATGCTCGTAATATCCACATACATACAGAGTGTTTCAAAACGACACCAAACGAAGATGTGGTTGACCTTGTTGGTCATACAAAAAATCTAAATTCGGCACATACAAAAACTGCATAAAATCACCATGGATTAGGCAGTCGTACATAACCAAATGGCACGTGCCTGGCCCACTCCAAGAGAGATGCCGGTTGGTAGCGAAGGTCCAGTCGCGAGGTGTAGGGTGTTTTGATAGATACGCTAGTGCGGCAGGTCACCTCAGTAATGGAACATGTAGCATGTGTGTTTTGTTATGTGTTTCGTACAACACGTTCTGAAGTTGTTTACGTGGCGTATGACAACTGTTGTTCCTTCGCTGCCTAATCCCAAATGTTTTTAAGCATACATAAACCTTTAAATAGAAGAGTTTGAAAGTTGCGACATCAAGTTTCGGACAAGTCAAAGTGTAAACTAATCGACTGCTATCTTCGTTTGGTGTCGTTTTGAAACCGCCTGTATAACAGGTCGCATTGATCGATTGTTGTCAATTCTTCCTGAGCACTGAGATCATTAAACCAATTTCACATTTCTACAAATTTTCAGAGAGAAATTGTGACCTATTAAAATGGTTCAGGTTTATATTGATTAATGTTATGAACTTGTATTTTTGTTATAAAACTATATCGATTAACTGCATAGAATTTTAAAACACTTACACAATATATAAAAACAAGGTAAGGTGAGTATTGCCAACGTAGGATTTGGTTATCGATTAAGTTTATTTCTGACAGGTTTATAAGCCTGTAACCTGGAGACGAGTAAGAAGTTATTGAATACAAAACAAGTGAATCGGAGCGAAAGTTGTGAAGGCAGAAGAAAGTTGAGTGTCGTCGGTAGATGGCTCCCCGGTATGTTGTCATATCACTAAACGAAAAGACGGCAGCGCTCCAAATGAAATATGTGAAATCTCCTTCTTTATGTAAGAGAGAGAGAGAGCAAAAAAAGGCTCAAGAGGCCAATATGGGAACCGTTCGGGAACAGATAAGACGTTAGGGGGGGGGGCGAAATGGCGAACAGTACCAGACGGCCATTTTATCTTACAGCACCGGGAAAAGGACGGGAGAATGGCTCCAGGAAACGGAGACTACGTCATCAATAAACAGTCACACTGCTTCTTAAACAAAATTACATTACATGATTTCCTTTCCTATTACATCCAAACGATTTCTAATAAAACTGGTTTAAAAATTTCACTTTTTACTTTCTCTATACGTAATATGTACATAGTGTATAGATAAGGTATTGCACTCCACGAAAAATTCGATACCCAGCTTTCACCGAAAATATATGTTTTAGGGTCCGCTGTATAAAAAAAAACATTTTAGAAAAAGGTCCGTGCGTGTCAGTGTGTCTGTGAACACGATAGCTCAAAAACGCAAAGTCGGTAAAATACCAAACTTGGTATTTAAGTTCAGTATCTTCCAGGGATGCGACACGAAGACTTTGAGAAAAATCCCTCCACCCCAAACTACCGTTTACATGGAACATTTTTCGAAAATTTTGATTTTCTTAAAAATGGCTCTGACGATTTTGATTAAAACTTCGTATATTAAAGATATTTTCCTCACAAATAAAACGTATATCTTGAATTTTCTGGGAATAGCCTCTGAAGAGTACTTTATTCTGGATGAATTTTACGGACTTTTCCATAACTGCTAAACCGTAAGAGAAGGAGAAGTTACCACACAACAAATGTAGAGCACGTCAAAACACACGATTTATGTTAATTACATGTTTTACGTAGAGTTGACCGTTTTTGAGTTATTTCTGTTTTTTGTTTCAGCTTTAAAAAACATACTTTTCTCAGAAATTTCTCAACTCTTGTCCATACGTACAAAGGAACTTCAGTCACATAGCAACCAGCTTTTGACTATCACTTTAACCTATGCTACTCCCTTATTTCCCTTCTACTGACAAGGAAGCAAGTAATAAGACTATTTCTGCTAATTTTTTTCTCAATTAGCATGAAGTAAATAGAAGTTTAAGCTTTTTAATAATAATTTATCGCAGAGCTGTAGAGAAAGTCATGTGAATGGAACATATCAGATGTTTTATACGTGAATCTTTCATAAGTAATGAAAAATTCAATTAAAACCAACATTAACTCTTTTTACTTTCTCTAGCCCTTATGTCTAAAGTATATATTGGTTAGCGTAGGTATTGTATTCTACTCAAAAATTTCATACCGAGATTTCACTGGAAATATACGTTTTGCGATCCCGTGAATCCGAAACGAGTGGGTTCGAGCGATTCATGTTCAGTAATTGATTCATACGATTCGTTCATACAATATGAATCGATTCATACGATTCGTTCACGATTCATTAATCGTGCTCATGCCTTTTCTGTATTTGACTTGTATTATACACGGGGATGATAGTCATATGGTAGCTCCTTTAGCATGAAACAGTAATTTATATAAAAACGGCCTACTCTTTTCCATCTATTGCAAACGTAATTGGTAAAATTCCCTAAAAAAACCAGAAAAGTTTAAGTGTAAAATTGAGAGCTAAACTTGAACTGTGTGGCGATGTTTGCGTAATGTTAATACACAGAACAATTATTATTCATCACTGCGCGCCACTAAATCATGTAAATACGTCACTATAACGCAACGCGAGTACCCAAAATAACTATTGTTTTCTCAGGAATTTTCAAGATAATTTTAATGCATTAGAATAGTATGTTTCTATACCTATTATGTTGGAACATAATTGCTTTATTTGTTGTAAAACATTTTTCTGAAGCTATATATCTTACTAATGTAGTGATGATTTAGCTCTGCATATATTATATTTAAAATGCTGCAAAACATAAATATATATAGAACAGTTGTAAGTTCTAAACGCTTGCTTTCACATGTACAGTAAGCGACATAAGGACGTTATTGGTAATGTTCGTTTTCTTATGTAGGTATATTGTACATTTTATACTATGTATAAAAATATGTAATTCATATATTTTATTCTATATATTTTATATTTTTATATATTCTAACATTTATCCTCATGGTCTCAGCATTATTTAGTTTCTCACAATAAAACAAAGGATATAAATCCCTGTACACATCATCGTGCGCACTCGGCAGTTTTCGTCGAAGTTCGACTTGTCACTTCGAAAGCTGGAAGCAAAAGAAAAACAAACCCCAATACATGATCACGATTCTTCAAATCTGTGATTCTTTTTCAACGACGATATCTCCTATGTTTGACACGATTCGTGCTATTCTTTTTGGTTCATACGACTGTTTTTGAACGACGATTCAAGTTCAGATTAGCACGATTCCCGTGATTCTTTTTGAACGACGATTCATGTTGAGACTAGTGCGATTCGTACGATTCTTTTTGAACGACGATTCATGTTGAGACTAGCACGATTCTCGTGATTCTTTTTGAACGTCGATTCATGTTGAGACTAGCACGAATCTCGTGATTCTTTTTGAACGTCGATTCATGTTGAGACTTGCACGAATCTCGCGATTCTTTTGAACGTCGATTCATGTTGAGACTAGCACGATTCTCGTGATTCTTTTTGAACGTCGATTCATGTTGAGACTTGCACGAATCTCGTGATTCTTTTGAACGACGATTCATGCCAAGATTGACACGATTCATACGATTCTCTCCTTGTAGTCATCCATGTGTAGTCCGAAAAAGCATTTTTACAAAAAGGTCCGTGTGTGTGTATGTGGGCACCATAGCTCAAAAAGTCCGCTAAACACCAACATTGATATTTAAGCTCAAGGAAGATTTTCAGAAAATTCCCCACAGCAAACTACCCTTTACATTGAAAGAAATTCAAAATTTTGTTCTTCTCAAAAATGACTCTAACAATTTTGATTAAAATCCCTTGCATGTAACATATTTACTTAACAAATAAAATGAATATCTTGAATTTTCTGGGAATAGCCTCTGAAGGCCTCTTTTTTTGGATTATTTTTTTCTGTATTTTGCATAACCGGTACACCGTAAGAGGTAGACAAAAAGTTGCTGCATCCACTTAAAGCACGGAATTAATAACGCATACAATATCTTCGTGGAGTTGACCGTTTTCGAGATATTCATTGTTTTTAGTTTCAGTTTAAAAATACTTAAACTTTTGTCATACAGGAACTTGTCAACGCTTGGCCACGCTAAGAAAGGGGTTTCAATTCCATAGCAACCACATTTTAAACATTTGAATATCACTTTAGCCTAGTGAACTCCCTATTTCGCTTCTACTTACAAGGAAGCAAGGAGTAACACAATTTCTGTAAGTGTTTATCATGAAGTAGATGGAAGAAAGAGCTTATTAAAAATACTTTGTTACAGAGATGTAGAGAAAGTCATATGAATGGAACACATATTTTCCCACTCTGATATATTTCATTCACATGATTTTCTTTATTTGTACTGCAAACACACTATTCTCACCAAAAGTGGCGATGTTATCGAATACTAAATATGATTCTCGCCTTTAAGAAGGCGTATGCACCAAGGTAAAGAGTTTGCTACGTACCGAGAACTTTCACTACTTTATAACCAACTTTTGGTATAGTAGGAACCTGCCTCAAGTTTAAAATCTGATGTGATCCATTCACATGACTTTCTCTACATCTAGGCAACAAATTGTTGTTAAAAAGATTATTCTTCTAATTACTGCATGCTAATCGAGAAAAAAAAATAGCAGAAAACGTCTTATTGCTTGCTTCCTTGTAAGTAGAAGCGAAACAAGGGAGTACCATAGGTTAAAGTGAAAGCCAAAAGCTGGTTGCTATGTGACTGATGTTCCTTTGTTTGTATGGACAGGAGTTGACAAATTCCTGTATGAGAAAAGTATAAGTTTTTCAAAGTGAAACCAAAAACAAGGATTACCTAAAATACTATTAACTCCACGAAAATATATATAACATAAATTGTGACTTTTAATGTGCTCAACATTTTTTGTGTGCTAAGATTTCGTCTATCTCTTACGGTTTACCAGTTATGCAAAATTCATCCAGAATAAAGTAGTCTTGAGAGGCTATTCCCAGAAAATTCAAGATATACATTTTATTTGTCAGGTAAATATTTTTAATATACGATATTTTAATCAAAACCATTAAAGCCATTTTGAGAAAATCAAAATGTTCGAAAAAAAGTTCCATTTAAAGGGTAGTTGGGGGTGGGGGATTTTTCTGAAAATCCTCGTGTCGCATCCTTGGAAGATACCAACCTTGAATACCAAGTTGGGTATTTAACGGTCTTTTCGTTTTTGAGCTTTGCTACCCACAGACACACACATGGACATTTTTCTAAAAATGCTTTTTGTCTTTTTACTCAGGGGGACCCAAAACATGTATTTCCGGTGAAATCTCGGGATTGAATTTTTTGGTGCATTACAATACATAGTGCGTATAGAGAAAGTAAAAATAGATTTCGTTGAAATACTCAATTTATGTACTGTATTTTTTCATGGAAATGTCTGTTTTAAGACATTCCCTGTTATTTGTTTAAATTTTACCATACCTAAGCTTTTCTCGACCAGTTGTCAACTTTCGTTACGTTTCTCTTTTGTTTTACTCGTACTAACACAAAATGATCTGAATTTCAATTGTTATAGACAAAAACTTGCTACAAAAATATCCGTTAAAACATAATTTATGCCATGTCCATTTTTCGTTGAAATAAGTGTTTCCGAGACATTCCTTGTTATTGGTTTCAACTTTAAACTACTTAAAATTTTTTCAAGGGGGAAGACAACTTTCATTTCATTTCTTTTGTTTTACTCCCGGGAATACAAAATAGAACCGAATTTCATTTGTTTCACATAGGAACAAGTTTTTAAAACATTTGACTATCACTTTAACCTAGTGTATTGCCTTATTTTTCTTTTACTTATAAGGAAACAAGTAATACGACTATTTCTGTTAATGTTTATCTTGATTAGCATGAAGTAGATAAAAGAATAAACTTTTGTAAGAAAAGTTTGTGTGTGAAACATCTACAGAAAGTCATGTGAATGCAACACATCAGATTTTGTTGTATATTATTAAGTTACAAACTTAAAGTTTTTGTAGCGAAAGAAACAAAAAGAAAACAAAAAACTAAAAAGTGGGTTTTGATCGAAAGTGATACATTCATAGCCACAAAAGATTTTGGTGTTACTTTGGTCCAATATACGTATACAAGGAAGCGTGCAATAAGACAATTTCTGTTAATGGATAGGTAGAGTCAGACTAAAAAACGCAACGTCATAGTCGGATTTGAACCACGGATATCCCGGTCCCTAGCCAGTTGCTCAACCATTGAGCTACCATGGCAACATACCGCTATAGCAAAATAAGCGCCAGGATTCATTAATCCTGAATCCTGGGACTTAAGTACAACATTGTAAGTCGCCTTTGGGGTTATCATCTCAAAATAACTTGAGACCACCTTGTGGTTTACCGGGAAACACGCGAGTCACTTGAGAAATTCAATGCTATGCCGGTACGTTGCCATGGTAGCTCAATGGTAGAGCAACGAGCTAGACAACGGGACATGCGTGGTTCAAATCCCGACTATGGTATTGAATTTTTCAGTCTCACTCAACCTTCCAATTCCTGCCGTCACACGGCTTGTGTGAAAAAAACAATTAATCCAATTTCTGGTAATGTTTATGTTGATTAGCATAAAGTACATAGAAGAATAAACTTTTGTGAAAGTAGTTGTTGCAAATAACGTAGAGAAAGTGATGTAAATAGAGCACATGATGTTTTCTGCGCAGAACTCGCGGAGTTTGTATTTGAATGCACTTTCTGGAAGGGAAAATGTTGATTTTGAGAAAAGTGAAAGTTGATGTGTTTGCTGTTTCCAGACATCAATAACATCAACTGATGTTTAACTCGTAGGTGGAAAGCAATCTGGCATTTCTGAAAAAGGCAATCATACCGTCGTATGAGAGAAAAAAGAGCTTTATTTCTGACAGATATATTGCTGGCAGGGAAGACCAGATGGTCATAAATTGGCGGATGAGACGCCATTTCTATCGGCCAGACGCAATAGAGCTGTCTTAGAATCAAAATGTTCTCAGAATTCCTAACCAAATATTAACCTCAGTAAGTACACACTTCTTACCAAGTATTTCTGTGTACAGAAATGTATGAAAAATTACTAGGTCATAATTTATATTCGCACGGTACGGTAGTTACTCTCAGTCGGGTTCGATTCTGAGACAATACATGTCATATCACGGAATTAAAAGGTATATTTATAAGGGAGATATACGTTATATTATAAGGGTATATATAATGATTATGGAAGAAATATTGAGACACGTCGAAATGTGTAAAGACGGATTTTATACGGTGCGAATGTGCCCAGTACACGGGTTGGCAGGTACCGCTACTGGAGGGACAATGAACCGAAGCGGGTAGAAGCTCCATTGCCCGAGGGATTTCTTGTTGTTCGAGGGAAGCGACTTCACTTGCTATGGGAGATGCGATGAGTTAAGACGGGCCATGTATGGTCGGTATAGCAATAGTGTTAATTAATACACCAGTGACAAGTAATAAGGGATGGTAAAGGGTAGCTTAAAGTTGGAGAACATTTTGACCCATGGGTTTTCCCGGGGTGGCCGTTTCCCCCTTCACTCCGTTTCCATTTCATGTTTCAGGTTGGTGGTGTATGGCGGTGCCAGTAGAGGACATATTCATGTCTTCCCTATGACAAATGGACGGTTGGGCTCGTCCTCTGGGGCGGGTCTTCGGCATTACTTTACAATCTGTGTAGTCTGTTTTGAGATTAGACACAAAGTCCAACTTCAGGATGTAGACCAAGCCACAAACTCCATTTATTCTTCATAATTACTAACACATGTATTTATTAAGATTAACACTGGTATTGTATGTTTCAGACATATCAGTTTTATGTAATATACAATTACATGTCTGTTTTCATAGACGAATTCGCACAGTAGATGCCTAAGAGGAGCGTTCAATAAGTACTTAAAAAAATAGAAAAACATATTTTTGGTACATTTTTTATTAATGTTTCAAGATAATCTCCTTTTAGCTCGATACATTTTTCCCGCGGTTTCTCCGACTGTTTTAAGCCTTCCAAAAGTAGGATTTCGGAAGATCATCAAAATAGACATCTGTTGGGGAGATGACCTCTTCGTTAGACTTGAACAGCTTTCCGTCGAGCGACTTTTTCGACTTTGGAAATAAAAAAGAAATTCACTGGGGGCCAAATTTGGTAAATACGGTGTATGCTATAGTAATTCAAACCTTAATTCCACAATTTCAAACTGCGCAGTGTGTATCCTTGCATTGTCTTCATACAAGAGAATCTTTTTCTTAGCCAGATGTGGGTGTTTTTCTTGATTTTTCCGTTCAACCGGTGCAATAACGATGCACAATACTCTCCATTTATCCTTCTTCCGATCTGCAAGTAATTCAATGTAGACGATTCCGCATGCATCCCAAAAAACCGAGGCTATCACCTTGTCTGCAGATTTCACCACCTTTGCCTTCTTTGGAGCCTGTTCGCCTTTACAACCCCACTGTTTTGATTGTACTTTTGTCTCTGTGGAGTGTAGTAATGCATCCATGTTTCATCCGCAGTTATGTATCGATGCAGAAACTCGTCAAAATTGCGACATTAAAGTGCCAAACCAATTTCCGAATCGATCAAATGATTGCGTTTATTTTTCACTGAGAGCAAACGCGGCCGAGACCTTTGTCAGGCCTAAAGTTTGGTACAACATTGAGAACACTGTACCTTGTGATATTCCTGTGGCCTCTACTATTTCGCGAACTTTGATTCGTCGATCATTCAAAACCATATCCTGGATTTTGTCAATAATTTCGGAGGAAGTCACTCCTACTGGACGTCCGGAACGATGTTCATCATTTGTGGATGTACGGCCACGTTTAAATTCATTTATCCAATTGTAAATTGTTGCAAACGCAGGAGCAGATGTGCCATGAACTTCATCCAACTGGCTTTTATCTCTTTCGGTGTTAGGCCTTCTAAATATAAGTGTTTAATCACTACACGAAGATTGTTGATTCAATCGCCTATGGCAACGAAACCACATGATGGATATAACTGAAGCTTTAACTGCCATCTAGTGACAGACGATGGTTACTAAATACAAACCTTTTTCGATGCTACAGGTGTAATTTCTTGCATTTTCTAAAACTGCCTCGTTTTTTTAATTATAAGGTACCGTAAAGGCGTATTTTCGATGAAATTTCTACATAGCATTTTTGGAGGGAGTCCAATAGATACTTTCTTTACCCACTCTGTTATAGTACTTTGAAAAGAAAAAAAAACAAAAAATGTAGATTAATCAACTTATCGACCAAATTTTAGTAAGGTTTTATCCTTAAGTATATTTTAATCAACAACATTGGTAATTTTACAGAACATTTTGATCAATGTAGTTTAAAATGTCAAGTTATCTTGCAGATGTCGGTTTTCCATTTTTAAAATTAAGGACTTTTTTATTCGGAGGCCTAAAACTCTGTTTCCAGTGAAGTGTCGACATCGAATTGACCAACTAGTAAATACGTACCTACCAGAGAAAGTAAGAACGAAAGATATTTTAAGTTGAGTACCTGATGTGTGTAACAAGATTTTCAAAAGAATTCCCACGCTAAATTAATCTTTGAATTTTCGATTTTCTCAAAACTGCCAACATGTTTTGATTAAACTGCCACATATAAAAGTTATTTACATGACAAATAAAATGTATATCTTAGATTTTTCTGGGAAAATTCTCTCAAGACCTCTTCATTCTGGATAACTTTTACATAACTAGTAAACCGTAAGAGATATACCTAAACTTGCTACACAAAAAAAGTAGATCCCATTAAAACACACAATTTATGTCCTATACATATTTTGTGTAGTTGACCACTTCAGAGATATTCCTTGTTATTGGTTTTAAATTTCCAATACATTTTTCAAATGGTAGGTCGTTGTTCACTTTCTTCGTCCTAATTGTATCACATAGTGACAACTTTGAAAACATTTGACTATCACTTTAGCCCAGTGTATTCCCTTATTTTCCTTCTACTTACAAGGAAGCAAGAAATAAAACAATTTCTGTTAATGCTTATCTTGGTCAGATGAGGTAGATAGAAGAATAAGCTTTTGTAATAATAGTTTGAAGAGCAGGTAGAGAAAGTTATTTATTTATTTATTTATCCTGGTTGGAGTTAAGGCCATAAGACCTTCTCTTCCACTCTACCAGGAAATACAGTAAAGTCAATACAGCAATGATACAAAGAATAAACAACAAAAAAACAACTGTATACAACTTAATAAAAACCTATATAAAAATGTGATGTGTTCCATTCACATGACTTTCTCTATGTCTCTGCAACAAACTAATGTTAAAAAGCTTATGCTTCTATTTACTTCAGGCTAATCGAGAAAAATTAGCAGTAATAGTCTTATTACTTGCTTCCTTGCAAGTAGAAGGGAAATAAGGTTAAAATGATAGTCAAATCTTTTAAAATCTGGTTGCTATGTGTCTGAAGTTCCTTTGTTTGTATGAACAGGTGTTGACAAATTCCTGTATGAGAAAAGTATAAGTTTTTCAAAGGGGAAACCAAAAACAAAGGATGTCTTAAAAACGACCAACTCCACGAAAAAAAAAAAATGAATATGACATAAATTGTGTGTTTTACCGTGATCTGCAGTTTTTGTCTATCCCTTACGGTTTACCAGTTACGGAAAATTCATTCAGAATGAAGAGGTCTTTAGAGTCTATTCTCTAAAAATTCAAGGTATGAATTTTATTTGTCAGGTAAATGCCTTTAATATATGATATTTTAATTAAAATCGTTAAAGCCTTTTTTAAAAATCAAAATGTTCGAAAAAATGCTCCATGTAAAGCATCGTTTAGGGTGGGGGAATTTTTCTCAAAATCTTCGTGTCGCATCTCTGGAAGATACTAAACTTAAATACCAAGTTTGGTATTATACAGAGTTTTCGTTTCTGAGTTATCGTGTTCACAGACACACACACACACACACACACACACACACACACACACACACACACACACAGGGATCCTTTTCTGAAAATACTTTTTATGGAAACAGGGGACCCTAAAACATATATTTCCAGTGAAATCTCGGTATTGGATTTTTGGGTGGAGTGCAATACCTTCTGTATATACTATGTATATAGTACGTATAGAGAAAGTAAAAAGGTGCACGCAAATATACAATATACATATAATGAAAAGAAAAAAAAACTGTAAACAAAGTATGTCATGGGATATTTCAGAAGTTTTTAATTCAGGGAGGCTCAGAATGT
The DNA here is from genome assembly GCA_030762935.1 of Hymenopus coronatus. NCBI lineage: Eukaryota > Metazoa > Arthropoda > Insecta > Mantodea > Hymenopodidae > Hymenopus > Hymenopus coronatus. Next base: position 148,907,484 of record CM060890.1, read on the forward strand.
GTAGTTTCGGTGAAATTCGGTATCGAATATTTGGGTGGAATACAATACCTACTATAGGTATGTCATAGAGAGAGTAAAAATCTGCCTGTAGCATTATCTACTGTATATTACAACGAAATACATAAATGTAATTTAAAAGTTAATGTCAAACATATTTTGTAAGTACTTATAGCTTGTATGTTAATACGAAGATGTGTTGGTCTAAACAACAACAACAATAATAATAATAATCATCATACTACAACAAGAGTATCCGGGGTAAAGTGGGGCAGAAAAAGTACGAATAATCGAGAAACCCGCTATTTAATGCTTTTAAGGTACATGATAAATAGGAATGTATGTTTAAAAGTTTCTATCAACGTGTATTATTCTTTGTTCAAAAAGTTTATCCTACTTCTGTGCAATAAAGGACAGCATGTGCCATTTCCATTGTTTAAACCATCACTGCGTGACAACAGAGTATTGTTATGTGTTCCAATCACATGCCTCTCTCTACCTGCTTTGCAAACAAACTATTCTCAGAAAAGATTATTCCTTCATCTGCTTCATGCTAATGGAGATAAACATTAACAGAAATTGTCTTATTACTTGCTTCCTTGTAAGTAGAAGGCAATACACTAGGGTAAAGTGACAGTCAAATGTTTTAAAAGCGGGTCTATGTGAACAATCGAAGCTCGGCTCGCTTTGCATTTCCAGAAAAACAAAAGAGAAACAAAACGAAAGGCCTGAGAAGGTACCTAGGTTAAAATTAAAAGCAATAAAAAGGAAATGGTCAACCATACGATAAAACTGTATGACATAAATTTTGTGTTTTAATGAGATTTACTTTTTGTGTTTTATGTTTTTGTCTACCTCTTACGGTTTAACCGTTATGAAACATTCTACAAAACTCATCCAGAATAAAGATATCTTCAGAGGGTGTTACCAGAAAATTCAAAATATACATTTTATTTTAGATGTAAATATATTTAATCAAACAATTAGAGCCATTTTTTTAGAAAACATTTTCAAAACTATTTCCATGTAAAGGGTAGTTTGTGATGGTGCAGGGTTTTGAGAATCTCCGTGTCGCATCCTTGCAAGATAGTAAAGATAAATACCAAGTTTGGTTTTTTCTTTTTAAGCTATGCTGTCCCCAAACACGCGGCTTTTTTGGACTCAGGGTATCTCAAAACATATATTCCCCGCGAAATCTTGACTTAGGCGCAACACAATAGGTACCTACGGTCTCTATACACTAGGTACATAGTACGTGTAGAGAATGTAAAAGCAAGAAGTACAGGGTTTTAATGAACTATACCGAAATATTTTCACAGAATACATATATTACTTAAATAAGTAATTTGAGATACGAGACTCATAGCCTGTTTATTGAAATGTCGAAGTAACGGCTATAAGTTTGTGAAGTGCCAGTACGCCACGTATCGCGGCACTTCCTCTGGATTGAAAAAAAAAAAAAAAATAATAATAATAATAATAATAATAAAAACGTTCACTGTATGACAGGAATCGAACTCATGACCTTCGGGACAGCAGCTACCCACGTTGCGCATTGAACTACCAGAGCAGTTAAAAAGACTCCTCCAGAGAGGGCTACATAACTCAAGCGCGTAGTTAATGAATGCTCAGTGTCGCACTGTCAAGTGATTAGTTCGAGGTTATTAAATCTTTAGAACGCTAGTAACGAGCTGCTAAAATTCGATGTTTCTATACTCGGGGGGCAGCAGTTTTAAAGACATTCTAAGCCATTTTTTCAACCTGCTTTGCTTTAACACCGACTTATCAGCACCTGATACCCACACGTTTAACGTTATGTTTATCCGGGAACCATGCATCGCCGATCTCAAATTACTTATATCAGTCACGTGCACAATCTCGCAAATTATTTCGGTGTAGTTCATTAACACCCTGTAGATGTAAGAAGAGTGAGTAGAGAGGTGCATGTGAATGTAGCAAATACTAGTGAGTTATTTTGCTGTCGTTACGTCATATTCTAGGGCGAGCGTTACTTCCCAAGAGGAAAGCAAAAACTGGAATTGTTCCATGTGTGTGTGTATCTCTTCCAGCATTGCGGGTCGGATCGTATATTTACAAGGTTTTAACGCAATTTAACGGAAACGACTACAGACATTTGAACCCATCGCAGCATATGCGTCTGGCATCAGCCCACGTCCTGACCCAGGAAACAGATTCTAGCGAGCAGATCCACAATTAACTGCCACTCTATATCATATAGCTTTTAAATACTCAACATTATACAAGATGTGTGTACTTCCATAATAACGAAAGTTATCAACACAAAGCTTTATTTACAAAATTACACTACCTTACTGGTTTTAATCATTTTTCACACGTCTTGTGTAGTACAGGAGTTGGATAGGTAGAGTCAGACTGAAAAATTCAACATCACAGCTGGGATTTGAACCACTGATCTTCTGGTTTCTAGCCGGTTGCTCTACCACTGAGCTACCATGGCAATATGCCGGCATAACATTGACTTTCTCAACTGACTCGCATGTTTCCCAGTAAACCACAAGGTGATGTCAAATTATCTTGAGATGACAACCCCAATGGCGACTTACAATGTTGTAAGTACTTTAAGTCCCAGATTCATAGTGTAGCCAACTATTATGATCATATGGTATTGGTTTTAATGGTTCCGTGGTTCAAATCCCGGCTATGGCGTTGAATTTTTCAGTCTGACTCTACCTATCCAACTTACTGTACCGTACTCTATTTCTCAACGTAATTGTCATTGCTATCAATACATTTATAATGGAGTACCTTCTCTATATATAGATACACTATGTATATACTACGTGTAGAGAAAGTATTTTTTTTTATTCAGGGGATCCAAAACGTATATTTCCAGTGAAATCTCTGTATCGCATTTTTGGGTGCAATACATTACCTTCTCTAAACACTAATTGTAAGTGGAGAAATGAACTCATTAAAGTTACGTTTAAAAGAAACAAAAGATCATTCATGGATTTTGTTCTTTTTTCTGGAATAAAATTATTCAAATAATACTTTACTAAATATTCAGCTAGCAACCCTAAATATGTACATTTTTTACCACTGAAAATGTTATGTATTCCATTCAAATGACTTTTTCTGCATATCTGTTACAAATTATTGTTAAAAAGCTTATTTTTCTATCTGCTTCATGCTAATCGAGAAAAAAATTATCACAAATAGTCTTATTACTTGCTTTTTTGTAAGTAGAAGCGAAATAAGGGAGTACCATAGGTTAAAGTGGTAGTCTTATTACGTACTTGCTTGTAAGTAGAAGTGAAATAAGGGAGTACCATAGGTTAAAGTGATACTCATAAGCTGCTTGCTATGTCACTGAAGTTCATTTGTTTGTATGGACAGGAGTTGACAAATTCATGTCTGAGAAAAGTATACGTTTTTTAAAGCTGAAACCAAAAACAAGGAATATCTTAGAGCCCGCCAGCACAACAAAGGATCCATATGATATAAATTGTGTGTTTTAACAATATATACATTTTTGTGTAGTAACATTTTGTCTCTCTGTTACAAGTTATGTAAAGGTCATCCACAATAAAGTAGTCTTCCCAGTAAAATCAACAAAAATATTGTATTTGTCATCTAAATATGTTTAATATACAGTATTTTAGTCACAACCATTAGAACTAATTTTGAGAAACTCAAAATGTTCGAAAAATTTTCCAAGTAAAGGGTCATATCGCATCCTTGAAAGATGGTGCACTTAAATATCAAGTTTGGTGTTTGATGGACTTTTAGTTTTTGAGCTATGCTGTCCAAACACGCACACATAGATACGTACCTTTTTCTAAAAATGATTTTATTTAATTCAAGGGATCTCCAAAGGCGTATTTCCGTTAAAATACATAATTTATGACATGATTTTTTTTTTTTTTTTTTGTAGAACTGGACGTTTCTTAGATATTAGTTGTTATTGATTTCAGCTTTAAAATCCTTTTTCTCAAACGGGACTATACAAAGCGAAACGAACCCCAATTGTTTCACACAGTGACGAGCTTTTAAAGGATTTCACTATCACTTTAGCCTAGTGTATTCTCTTCTACTTAAAAGGAAGCAAGTAATAAGACTATTTCTGTTAATGTTTGTCTTGATTAGGCTGATGTAAATAAAAGAATAATTTCTTGTAAGAATAGTTCCCATTTGGAACAACTGGAGAAAGACATGTGAATGGAACACATCAGATTTTTTTTAAAAATTGCGTTTATTTTGTTTTTAGATATAGTGATGAAATAAAATGAGGACTCCAACCATAGATATACATACCAGGTTTCCATTGGGAACTGATTTTTATCTGAACACGAAGGGCTTCACGTGATACATTTTGCACGAATTGAGATCGTCTTGAATACTCAAGATTCAAGGTTTAATTGGATTTGCGTTGGCAAAACTTTTAAACATGGTTGTGATATACGAGTACCATCCAGAAAGTGACAGACAATGTCTCATAACGTAAGTTATCAACACAAAACTTTATTCACAAAGTTACACTACCTTACTCTATTTCTCAACGTAATCGTCATTGCTATCAAGGTATTTATTGTCACGTGGTACCGGTTTTTCAATGCAGATGTTATACTTTTCTAGCACCAAATAACTTATTCGTTTTTTGAATGCACAAAATGTTCGGCCAACCGAATTGTATAGCCAAATATCGCAAGTGTATGGTGATAATGCAATGAACGAGTCTTCAGTGAGGAAATGGCGCATAATTAACAAGCAGCCAAGGAAGAACTTAACAGTATGTACGATAAAGACCGGAGTAGAAGTTCATCAATTGTTATGGAGTTGGAAGCAAATGTTGGTAAAAGAATTACGAAAAACCGGTGCTTCATTTTGTACACCATACATGACTTTTTGGATGGAAAAGATTTCCCAATCATGAAGACCTCAAAGTGGCAGCGACATCTTGGCTCAGATCTTTAGCGGTGGAAGAGTATAACATCTGTACCACGTGACACTAAATACCTTGATAGCAATGACGATTACGTTGAGAAATAGAGTAAATAGTTATGTTAAATCGTCTGTCACTTTCTGGATGACCCTTGTATAACCATATTTTGATGTCAGTAAATGTTTTTGGAAATAATAAATTGGGGTAAACGAAACGAAAAAGGATAACTTTAGCAAGTGTAATGAAGAAAACAAAATGACGAGCGTTTAGCGTGTTGTAAAGAGTTGAATAGAACATATTTTGAATACGGAAGTGTTTTGCTGAATTCAAAAAGGTATGTGTATTTAAATCCATTTGAGTTGCCATGGAAACGTGCAATTATATTTGGAATCAACAAGGAGCCAACTAGAAAACAATACAAAACTTTTAACATATTATTTATTAAAAACAGTAATTATATTACATAGCATGAGATTTCTATACACAGATATAGACAAGACTTTCGCTACATATATAACATTATGTAAACAATAAATTATTAGCGATTAATAAAAGAAAAAATGCTTTCAATTTTATTAGTGTTTACCTTTTGACATAAAGATATATGTATACATAAATATTTAAAGCATACAATAAAATAAACGAACAATATCAACAGAAAAACACTTGAATATCTGCAATACTATATGTACATGTTGGTAACATGGGAAGGTGGAGCGGATTCGTTAAAAAGCGTGACGTTATCGTTTTGATTATCATCAACCTTAACTGCGCATCTGGGAACAATCGGTCGGTTATACTCGTGTGTTATCGCGTCTTTTCGCTCCATTTAATTTAACAGTTTTCCAACACACACACACTCACATTTAAAGATTAAATAAGGGTTGATGGCTGCCGCGAGGGAGGGGGTGAAAGCGGGGGAAACACTGTAATTATCACGTGACCACTTTATTGCTAAGTTTTATATGCGTCGGACAGCTGTAATGTCGGCTTTACGTCCCTCGAGTTTCATGTTTCGGGAGCTTGTTATACAAATGCTGGCCTTCTCACATTCAATTAAATACTCTAGTTCTAAATTCATGTTTACGAACCTTATAAGCGCTCATTTTCAAATGATACCAGGCCGACGCTGCAACATTACTGAATGCCATGCTTCTAAGCACAGTAATAATTTATGATGTACGAGCGTAAAGTTATGGTTTTTGATTCGAGCGGGAATATTATGAAACAAGACGCAGCCGAGAATCAAAAAGAAACTTAACGCTCGCTAATCATACAATGTTTTTTTCAACGAGAATTATCTGATATTAAAAGAAAAGCAACGAAATATAAAATAAATTTGAGGTTATGTTTGAGCCATTCACCAAGGGCTATAGTTTGTTATTTATTTCGCATTGCTGGGAGCGATGATTGTTGTTCTGTGATGAGAATTATGATATCCTTAGAGCTGCGAAAGAAGCAGAATCTAATATAAGATAACATTATATCGTGCACGACTAATTTTAATTGTTTGTTTGTTGATCAGTGATGTATACACACTAATATCGTGAATTATTTTGGTGAGCGTAAAGTTGGAACAAAATTACTTTACGCTTGCTGCACTTCTTTGTGCGTGGATTCCCTAAAACTCAAGTTTGCGATCTGAAATGAGCTCGTAAACTACTCAATTACGCTCGGTCTTAGGAAATTAGTTGCTTATGTAACTATTTAACTGACTAATTATACACGTGTTGCACAAGGTTTTATTTAATTTTAGAATTAAAATACTCCTAAGTAAAAATAATTAATAAATTTGCTAAATGTAAAATTATAATGCATCAGAGATCACAGATGTATAACATAATATGATTATTCATTTCTCTCAACACTTATAAAGGAAATGGAAGGTATTGATAGAACTATTAAAAACCTGGATTGTATTCCGCTTGGCATTTTAGACGAAGCCAAGAGTGTAGAGAGTTTACTAATTCCAGAATAATCAAAAGAATATGAAGCAACCTTTTGATTTAATCGTCCTGGAGTAGCACCAGCCTTTACTCTGAGACTAGGAATTATTGTTCATGAGTGAATTACATCTTCGGATGAAATCAGAATTCGTGTTAATACCTTTATTGGTAATGCTGTTCGATTATCAACTTCAAGTAGTCGGATGTTATAAGGATCTAGTTCATTTTGTTTTGTGGAAGAGGAAACAAAAATGCGCTAGTTTCACTGATAAAACTAGGGTAGTGTTCAGAACTGTAAATTATGCAAACGTTTATTACCTCTTAACATGGTAAGTGTTTTAAAGCTAGTTTGTAAGTTCTGTTTTCTTTTACGTCTTCGTCGCTCTGGTGTGTATATTTAAAAGTGAAATGTACACCTAAACTGAAAGAAAACGTCAACATTTCATTTTTGGTAAGGTTTGTGGTTTCAATAAGAATTTCTTAGTGGGATATAAGCCAAAAAAGAAAAAGAAAAAACCAAATGTGTTCTCAAGATCTGAAATGTATCAATTTCTTGTTGAATCTCCTGCTGATACGCGAGCTTGATGATTTCAGGTTTTCTTACAGGCACATTGGAGACAATTATATTATTGTGGCGATGATGACGTCATTTCCATTGTGCTACGTCTCGTTTTATACTAGAATTGCGTAAAATTGAATTTTATTTTAGGTGCGTAAAGTGAACTTTTCTAAAACATAGGCGGTAAATTAGGATTGAATAAATGTAATTTCTTTATATCCAACAGCTGCTTTCTAATGTTTTGCGAGGTGACATTCGTTAAATAGCAGTTCATTTAGTTTCAAATAAATATTTAGGAGTGAAGAGTTACTAAGTAGATATAAGAAATTAGACTAATTTATTTGTTTGTTTTAATTACACCTAACTCATTTTATGATATAAATCGTTACTTGTTAATTTTAACTTTATTTTATAATTAGTTATCTGTAAAATAAAATAATTGATCACTAATCTCTAATGTTTGTTTTAGAAATAAATTTAAAGTTAGCACACATGCTAGGTATAGTTGCTTTGGTGCCGGGTTGTACATTCGAATTTTATATATTAATTGGTTGCGTTTCGGCTCTAAGAGCTAATTACCATTTAAGAATTTTGTGTTCACCCAAAAATTAATTTGACCGAGCTATGAGTTTACAATTTCATCGTCAGCACCCAAATAATTTTGAATTTACTAATTGGCGAAGAATGCCCATATAAACTAAACATTTAAAATTATTACAAATTTAAAAGAATTGGTTTTATACTTTCTCTACAGGTACTGTGTATATAGTAGAGACAGAAGATACTGTATTCCACCCAAAAATTCAACACCGGGATTTCAACGGAAATATATGTTTTAAGGTCCTCGGAATTTCAAAAAAGAATTTGTGTGTTCTTGTGTGTGTCTCTCTGAACAGCATAGCTCAAGAACGAAAAACAGATAAAATACCTTATTTAATATTTTCCAAGGATGCGACAATGAGGTTTTAAACAAAATCCCCACCCCAAACTACACCTTACACGCTTCGAAACATGTCATGTTCTCAAAAATGGCTGTAACGACTTTGGTTAACTATATTGGGTGTTATAAATACTTATATCACAAATAAAATGTAATAGTTGAATTTTGTAGGAATCTCTCTAAAGTCCCCTTCATTCAAGATGACTTGTGTTTAACTCGTAAACCGTAAGAGATAGACAAAAAATGTAGAGCTCGTTAAATAAGATATGTGATGTGTTCCATTCACATGATTTTCTCTACATCTCTGCAAAAAAGTCTTCTTAAGAAGCTTAGACTTCTATTTACTTCATACTAATTGAGAAAACATTAGCAGAAATAGTCTTGCTACTTGCTTCCTTGTAACTAGAAGCGAAACAAGAGAGCACCATAGGTTAAAGTGATAGTCAAAAGCTGGTTGCTACGGATTAGTTGACAAATTCCTGTATGAGAAAAGTATAAGTTCTTCAAAGCTGAAACTAAAAACAAGGAATATCTTAAAAACGATCAAATCCACGAAAAAAATGCATATAACATAAATTGCGTATTTTAAAGTGCTCTACATTTTCTGCGTGGTAAGTTTTTGTCCATCTCTTACGGTTTAGCAGTTATGCAAAAATTCGTTAAATTGATCCAGAATAAAGTAGTCTTCAGCGACTATTCCCAGAAAATTCAACATATACATTTTATTTGTCAAGTAAATATCTTAAATATACGAGATTTTAATCAAAATCTTTGGACCCATTTTTAAGCAAATCAAAATTTTCGAAATTTGTTCCACGTAAAGGGTAGTTTGGGGTGGAGGGATTTCCTTGAAAATCTTCTTGTCGCATCCTTGGAAGATACCAAACTTAAATTCCAAGTTTGGCTTTTAAGGGTCTTTTCATTTTTGAGATATGCTGCCACAGACACACACACAGACATTTTTCTAAAAATGCTTTTTTTGGATTCAGGGGTATCAAAACATACAGTTCCAGTGAAATCTCGTTATTGAATTTTTGGGTGGAATATAATACTTTCTCTATACACTATGTAGAGAGTACGTGTAGAGAAAGTAAAAAAGCCAAAAAAATTGTGGCATATACATTTGTTTTCTGGAGTTAACCATTTCCGAGATATTCCTTTTTAAAATACCTTAAACTTTTTTTCATCACCTGGCCATGCAAATAGAATCGAATTTAACTCACATAGAATCGAATTTAAATTGACTCTCACTTCAGTCTCGTATATTCCCTTATTTTCCTTCTATTTACAAGAAAGCAAGTAATAAGACAATTTCTGCTAATTTTTATCTAGATTAGCATAAAGTAGACAGAATAATTTGTAACAGAGAGGTAGAGAAAGTCATGTGAATGGTTGATATGAGAGTTTAGATTTTATCTTGTTATTAACGCCCAAAATGAGAATATCGGATTAGAAATACATTTGGCGAAGAATCCCCATCGAAGGTTCGCACCATCAATTTCTAATTGCTATACCAAAATCACAAGAATCGATTTTATCTTTTTGATAAAGCTGGTGAAGAACGAGAACTGCTGATTTTGATGCAAATATTGCCGCTTGACCAAAGCTCATCTTATGAGTTCATTCGGGTATTGGTATGAGTCAAACCCAAAACAGAGTCATTTATGTAGAACTCACACATTTCTTTCTTTAATTATTCCGTTGGAAATTCATTCAATGACCCAATTTTAACACCAAATTAAGCAAAATGTTCTGGAGTTTCGATTCCTTGTCTTAGATGCGCAGATGTTTATGTTTTATTCCTAATTGTATTGCTGGCAACTGTTTAGACATTTTGTTCTTGTAGTCAACGTGAAAATGCAGTACGATGTGGAGCTGAGTCAAGGATATTTTCAGCAAGATGGCGCTACATGCCATACATCAAATGAATCCATGAACCTAATTGCAAGTTTCTTTGACGACCGGATAATTTCCAGGAACCTGAGGCCACCGAGATCTCCGGATTTGACATCGCCGGACTTCTTTCTATGGTGTTACTTAAAAGATAGGGTTTACGCCACACGTCCCCAGACATTGGACGATCTGAAGCACAACATCACAAAGGAGATTCAAGCTATTGACAACAGAGTCCTCCAACGAGTGGCCAGTACGACGTGTTGAGTTGTGTCTTATGCAGGATGGAGGACATTTTCAACATTTACTATAGAGGTAAATAATCTCCCAAAATTCCTCTACAATTTAGGTATAATAAGTTGTCGCTAGCATTACACGTTTTGAAACAAATAAAGAAAGAAATGTGTCAGCTCTACATAAATCACTCTGTAGATGAACGGTTTGTTGCTGATAGACTCCACACAAATTACATCTGATGTATCCCAATCACATGACTTTACGTCTCTGTAACAAATTATATTTAAAAAAAGCTTTTTCTTCTATCTCCTTCACACTAAGCGAGATAAACGTTAACAGAAACGGTCTTATTACTTGCTTCCTTGTATGTAGAAGGGAAAATAAGAAAGTGCAAAGGCTAAAGCGATAGTCTAGTCGTTTAAAAGCCGGTCGCTATGTGAAACAATTAAAAGTCTAATCTCTCCAGGAATAAACAAACGAGAAATGAGAAGAAAGATGTATTCCCGTTTGAGAAAAGTTTAAGAGGCTAAAATTGAAACCAATAATTCGAAATATCTCGAAAACGATTAACTCTACAAAAAAAAGTTTATGGCATAAATTTTGTGTCTTAATAGAATCTAATTTTTTGTGTATTAAGTTTTTGTATATCTCTTACGGTTTTCCAGTTATAAAAGTCATCCGGAATGAAGAGGTCTTCAGAGACTATTCCCAGAAAATTCAAGACATACCTTTAATTTGTTATATAATATCTAAAACATACGGTGTTTTAATCAATACTGTTAGATCCATGTAAACGGTAATTGGGGGTGGGGAATTTTTTTTTTCAAATCTTTGTATCGCATCCTTGAAGATACTGGACCTAAATATCAAGTTTGCTATTTAACGTTTTCAGCTGCGCTGCTCACAGACACACACAGACATTTCAGGGGGTCTCAAAACATATATTTCCGTGAAATCTCGGTATCCAATTTTTTAGTACAATACAATAGCTTCTCTATACACTACGTGCATAGTACGTTTAGAGAAAGTACAAACGCATTAATTGGTTCAGAAAATCTCTGGAAAAGTCCCAAATTTGGTTTGGAATATCGTAAGTGGTGGTGAATTTTGGATTTATTGTTACGTGCCGCAAAATAAATACAGAACCTAGGTATACAAAGGTGTGTTGAATTCGCAATGCTGGTAGGAATATGTTGTTGTTTCTAAAATAGACCAGATAGCATTGGTCGACAGGCGTACTGGCAATTGCTGCTTACAGCGAACTTTAGAACATGTGAAAAACGTTAAAAAAAGCACGTGTTCCATTCGCAAGACTCTCTCTACATCTCTGCAACAAATTATTGTTAAAAAGCGTATGCTTTTATTTACTTGAAGCTAATCGAATTAGCAGAAATAGTATCATTACTTGTTTTCTTATAAGAAGAAGGCAAATACACTAGTCAGTCAACCAGCTGTATATTTCTTGTTAAGTAAGTTTTTTGCCTGTCTCATATGCTTTACAAGGTATGTAAAATTCATCTAGAATACAATGTCTTTAGAGGCTATTCAGAGAAAATTCGAGGTATACATTTTATTTGTCATGTGAATATCTTTAGTATACAATATTTTCATCAAAATCGTTAGAGCTATTTTTGACAAAATCCAAATTTTGGAACATTTTTCCATGTAAAGGTTAGTTTGGGGTGGGGGCATGTTGCAAGATACCGAACTTAAACACCAAGTTAACGGTCCTTTCGTTTTTGACTTATGCTGCTCACTGACGGACACACATGGACATTTTTATAAAAATGCTTCTTTTTTTGGATTCAGAGTTTCTCAAAATATATATTTCCAATAAAATGTCGTTATGAAATTTTTGGTGCAATACAATACCTTCTCTATACACTATGTACATAGTACGCGTAGAGAAAGCGAAAATTGTGCATCATGAATAAATATTATGCACTGTCCACCACACAGCCCTGACCTACCGCATTGCGGTTTCCTTTAGTTGCCAAAACTTAAACATAAAACGCTTGGACGCAGTTTCTCGTCACCAGATGAGCTTTCAAACATTATAAAAACGTAGTTTTTCAACTGTCCTAGAAAGGGTGAACTCGTTGCTTTTAGTATAGTTTCAAAAATGTATTAATATTAAATGGAAAGATTTTGAAAAACAATAAAGTAATTTAAATCACTAATTCTGGTCAGCCTCGTACTGAAAAATACGAGTATCACGATTTTAACGTGACTTTTCCATACGTCATCCAAAAAGCACAAATCCTGAATGTGTTAAATTCATCGCTTCATTTCATTACTATTTAAGACGCTGCAAACATATTTCTAATATGTGTTTATGCATATTAATGTTTTCCAAAAATAGCTTACAACCTTAATTAAAATACTAAGTGCTCAAAATATCTATCTATGGCAAAATAAAAATGCTCAAAGTTTTGGTGAATAGCCCCTTAAGAATAATGTGAGCAGTTCACTTTGCAACAAACAATTATTATGCACACAGATGTATTTTTTTACACGACTCTGTATATTTAAGGGCGTTCGTACTGAAAATACATTTTACCAGTTCCTGAGAAGATCAAGTTTGCTAAGTTACAAATATAGCCATGCCAAATCGCAATATGTTATAGCAAATATAAATGCTCAGTCACCGACCGCGTTGATTACATGCGAGGGTCATCCAGAACGTGATGGGCGATATGACATAACCAAAGTTATCAACACAAAACTTTATTGACAAAGGTACACTACCTTACTCTATTTCTCAACGTAATTGTCATTGCTATCAAGGTATTTATTGTCACGTGGTACCGGTTTTTCAATACACATTTACACTTTTCTATTACCAAAGAACTTAGTTGTTTTTTTGAATACACAAAATGTTCGGCCAATCGAATTTTATAAACTAACAACGCAAGCGTATAATGATAATACAATGAACGAGTCTTCAGTGAGGAAATGACCCATAATTTACGAGTAATCAAGGAAGATAATGGCGTGTTATTTATGGACGCTCTTTAACTACTGTGGTTCTCAGCTTCCCATTCTATACTGGGCGTGAAAGACCGCTTCATTTTGCTCAGAGGCCTCTCTATCAGACTTGAGGTTCTTTTACGTGCCGTAAATCTACGACACGGGACCAACGGCTTTACTTCCCTTCCGAAGGAAGCCATGCTAAGGATTTTTACGCCGGTTTGAACCCGCGACCTTGGGTATATGAGGTTAGCATGGTAACCATTACACCACGGAGGGCGACTAAATCAAGGAAGAACATAACAGTGTGTACGATAAAGACCGGAGTGGAAGTTCATCAATCGTTATGGAGCAGTTGAAAGTAAATGTTGATAAAATAATTCAGAAAAACCGGTGTTTCTCTTTGAACATCTTTATCGGTGGAAGAGTATAACATCTGTACCACGTGACAATAAATACCTTGACGATTACGTTGAGAAATAGAGCAAGGTGGTGTAACTTTGTAAATAAAGTTTTGTGTTGAAATCTTTCGTTGTTATTTACTTCTGTTAAATTGTTCGTTTCTTTCTGGATGTCCGTATAGTTCTATTGGTAATTAAGAATACTGTAATGAACAACATTACATCAATATTTGCTTCATTTTCAGACCTATAATTTTAGTTACAAAGTGTACAGTAAAGCCCGGGTATTCGGCAAGTGCAGTGAAAATATCTGATGTTTTTTTTCCCCATGTGACTTTCTCTACAAACAAACTTCTTGCACAAGATTATTTTTCTTTCTGTACCGCACTAATGGAGATAAATATTAACAGGATGGTCTCATTAGTTAGCTCCTTGCAAGTAGAAGTGAAATAAAGGTACACCTACGCTAAAACGACGGTCAAATGTTTATAAAGTTGGCTTATATGATTACCACTGAAACCGCTTCTTCGCTTGGCCAGAAGTAAAACAACAGAAACACGAGCAACTTCCTGTCTGAAAAATCAATGAGTGTTTAAAAGTTGCAACCAATAACAAGGAATATTTCGGAAACGGTTCCACCACATGAAAAATGTAAAGGACATAACTTGTGTATTTTGACGAATTCTACATTTTTTGTCAACGTCTGACGGTTTAGCATTTATACAAAAGTCATCCTGAGTAAAGAGGTCTTCAGAGGCTATTCCCGGGAAATTCAAGATACTCCTTTTATTTTTCATGCAAATATATTTAATATACGGTATTTTAATCAAAAATGTTAGAGCCATTTCAGAGAAAATAATTTCGAAAAATGTTTCATGTAAGGGGAGTTTGTGGTGGGAGATTTTCTTGAGAATCTTCGTGATCCTTGGTAGATAATGAACTTAAATACCGAGTTTGGTATTTAATGGAATTTTCGTTTTTGAGATACACTGTCCACACACACACATACTCACACACTGACCTTTTTCTAAAAATGGTTTGTTTGTTTTTTTATTCAGGGAGTCTCAAAACATATATCCGGTGAAATCTTGGTATCGAATTTTTAGGTGGAATAAAATATCTTCTCTATTTATTATGGCCGTTGTAGATACGTGCTAGAGAAAATAAAATTTAATTACGAACCTGAAAGCAGTGATTTTAAAGCAAACGAACAGTTCGGGAAATACAATAGATCTTATAGTATTAATTCTTTTTCACACAAGCCGTGTATAGGACAGGAGTTGGATAGGTAGAATCAGACTGAAAAATTCAATACCATAGTCAGGATTTGAACCACCGATCTTCCGGTCTCTATAGCCATAGTTGGGTATACTATGAATCCTGGGACTTAAAGTACTTACAACATTGTAAGTCGCCATTGGGGTTGTCATCTCAAGATAATTTGATATCACCTTGTGGTTTACATGCGAGTCAGTTGAGAAATGTAATGCTATGCCGGCATGGTAGCTCAGTGGTAGAGCAACCAGTTAGAGATAGGGAGCTCCGTGCTTCAAATCCCGGCTATGGCATGGAATTTTTCATTCTGACTCTACCTATCCAGATCTTATAGTGACTGACAAGAGAATTATGTGTCGAATCCTATAGGTCTTCTCGGAATTAACTGATTTGTTTTAAAAGGTTATAAAAGATATCATGCCTATGTTACATCTGTTTGTAAACTCAATTGCTCTAAATTTTGAACTTTTGAGGTGAATATTTTTAAAAATGCATCCTGTGGAATAGTTTAATAGAGCAATGTTATTTAAATGACCAAGGAAGCTAGAATTTTGAAACACGACAGAAACACTCGTGTTATAACTGTTATATATCTCAGCATACAAGGGTCGGCTGATAAGTCCCGGGCCTCACACAGATATGGCGCCACTAGGCCAGTTAGACGGTAGCATCGTATAGTTTAACTCTGGACTAGCTTGTATCCCTAGTTACAGGTCAATAGCTTGCTTAGTTTTCCAATGACAGCATTTTAAACAAGACAACTTTAGAGTTTTCACAAAATTGGAGGATTTGGAAAAACGAGCAGTCATTAAATACTTCCATTTGAAAGGCTTAGCGCCTAAATAAATTAAGCAGGAAATGGTCAGTACATTGAAAGACTCTGCCCCTTCATATTTAATGATTAAAAGGTGGGTTGCACCGTTTAAAATGGGACTACGAGCACTAGTGATGAGCCTCGCTCTGGACGTCCTGTAGAAGTGACAACTCCAGAGATCATTGAAAAAAAGTCATCGTTTAGTACTGGAAGACCGCAGATTAAAGTTGTTTCAGATAGCAGAGGATGCAAACATATCAAACAAACGTGCAGGTAATATTTTAAGTAATGTTTTGGACTTTCACAAGGTCTGTGCAAGATGGGTGCAGAGTTTGTTGACATCTGATCAAAAGTTCCAAAGAAAAACTATTTCCGTTAAAAATGTGGAGCTCTACTGTAAAAATCCCAGTGAATTTTTGAGACGGTTTATTACCATGGATGAAACTTGCATACATCACTACACTCCAGAAAGTAAATCACAGTCAAAACAGTGGATTGCGTCAGCTGAACCAACTCCAAAGAAGGCAAAGTAAATTTTCTCAGCTAACAAGGTTAAGGCGAGTGTTTTCTGGGATACACAGGGAATTACTTATATTGATTACTTGGAAAAGGGTAAAATTATGACTAGTGACTACTACGAAGCTTACTGCAACGTTTGAGTGATGAGGCGAAAAGAAAAAGAGCTCATTTTGCAACAAAAAAAAAAAAAAAAAAAGGTGTTGTTTCATCACGAAAATGCTCCGGCCCGTCATTCAGTGATTGCAATGGGAAAAATGTGCGAATTAAAGATGGAATTGCTTGAACATCCACCCTATTCGCCAGATCTAGCACCAAGTGACTACCACCTGTTCCCATACCTTAAAAAAATTCATGGAGGACGAAGATTTCACAGCAACGATTTGATGCGGTAAACAGCTATTTTGAGGACCTTGATAAATCGCACAACAGAGATGGTTTAATTAAATTAGAACACCGATATGACAAATGTATTGGCCGCTCTGGAGATTATGTTGAGAAATAAAGCAAAAAAAAAAATTAAATGTTGTTTTAATTGAGAGGCTCTGGACTTATCAGCTGACCCTCGTGCTGTAGATTTTCCAAATTTCAGAATTGCCCGACCTTATAAACCCCAGTCTGTGATGCGTTTGACTCAAAACCTTGGTATCAAAATGCGAGCGCCTAAAGACAAGTTTAGTGTCCAACATTCGTAAAGATAATATAAGTTAGGGAGAGCGTGGCCTCCTTAACAGTTTTTTTACAATATTTTCTTGTTTACATTTGTAATATTGATTATAAACTTTAATACTTGTGAAAATGGCTTACTGTAGGTGTACAGCGAAGAAAAGAAAGTTGTTCTACGCAGGCGCGCTCGAAAGTAGGGGGAGCCCCCCTACGTACTGTCTTCCTCTATTAGGCGCGCGTGCATGAAAATGAGCACGTTTCCCCTGCAGTAACGATGACTAGCTTGCAGGGATGAGACATGGTGGGGGAAGTAATGGCAACTTCCCCTCTCAACATTCTTTTCTAAGTTGTAAACCTATAGTATTAAGCATAATAGCTTTTCTCAAATAGTTGTCCAAATCTCGCTTGTAAAGCTGAAGGGTCCTCCCAACGACGATAACTATATACACTGGTGTCTACAAATACTGAGAGAAGGTTGAACATGCTCTTGTTTTCTGGAATACTGAAACATTTATCACTGGTTTTGTTGACGATAGTTACCCAAAACATACAAATCCTGTTGGTTTATGAGGGGCATACCCGCTGTGCCGAAGAACTTCCTGGTCTGGTCAAATATCCTCTGGTGTTGTGGCAAGGGTTGTTGTTGTTGTTGCTGTTGTTGATATTGCTGATGTCTCCTTTGAGGAGGCCGCTGTCACTTCCCCGCCGCATGTCCACCCGTAACCATGACAGCAGAAGCTGAGCTTCTTCTCCTTCCCGCTGACACTATCCCCGAGTCAGCATCAGCACCCGTCCGCTCCCCCTCGTCACCGTCATCGACCATGTCGCCCTCTTTGTCCTGGTGCGCTGTCATGTGTCTTGTTAGGTGATGTCGCTCCCTGAAGCTCTCGCTGCAAACGGGACACTTCAGCTTCTCCTGTTCCCGTCTTCGCCTCAAGATGTCGCCGCTGATGTGGTCTCCCTTGTGATGAGATCTCATGTGGTACACGAGGTCAGACGTCATCCGGAAGCTGATATTGCACTTGGCGCATACGTTCTGCGCTGGTAGAGAGAGGGCCGCGAAGGATGGGGGAAGAAGGGATGCTGAGACGACAGCAGCTGCAGCAGCGGCGGCGGGATTGGCGGCGGCGGCTGCTGCTGAGAGGAGACTCGCCGTGGAGGGTGGGGGTGGAGCACCCCTGGCCGTCACGAGCAGCTCGGCCGTCGAGAAGTTGGCTGCGAACGGATATGTGGCTGCAGCAGCCGCTAGGGTCGAGTACGCCGCTACAGAATCTGCATGAGGGTACAGCATCCCAGCGTTCGCTGTCCTGAGTTTAGAGCCGGGGAATCCCGACATCAGATCCTTTTCACTCGCTGTGGAACTGCTGTACAGCTGGTGTTGACTGTGTTGTTGGTTGGCTGCAGTGATGGAGGCCTTCATCAGGTAACTGTCTATCTCGTTTCGAAAACCTCCATTAGTTGGCATCACTGATCCACTGGTACATGGCGGTGTACCACTGGCGCCAACAAGACCGTTGTTGACTTTGATATGCTTCGCCGACGCTGCCATATCCTGCTGGTGTTGTAGTAGAAACGCTGCGGAGGAATACGTTGTAGCCATAGTCTTGCTTGATGCTGAGTTAGGGGACAGATGATGGGGATGATGGGGTTGACCTGGAGAGAGTACAGGCATACCTGCAGCAGTGAAACCTTTGGGAGGGTTTTGTGTTTGTAGAAAATGGGGCGGTATGGGGGATGTGTTAGCTGTTGCATTGTTGGGGGGTGCTATGGCTGCGGGGGGACTCATGCTGCCTTGATAAGTCACGTGGTCTGGAGAGAGACCTCCGCCGGACAGTGTGGACACTGATGATGGAGACGTCGGAACGCTCAGAAGGTGTCCCGAGTCAAACTTAGACGCCGTTGTAACTTTGGTAAAAGCGCTTCTGATCATCACAGGATTCATTTCCTGTGACTTAACTTTGGAAGAGGATCTGTCCAGGGAATCGTCCTGGTGATAGCTCGACCGGTTTAGCAGATCTTGACTTTTGTGATTGCCGTTTTGACATTTAATGTCCTCCTCTTGAATGTAAGCTGACTTTTGGACCAAGAGACCTGCTGACGTGTGGTCATAGAGACCTGTCTTACCCGACCCCAGCAACAACCTCTGGTTGTGACCTCTGCTGAGAACATCCAACCCTCCAAACATGTGACTGTGTCTTAGGGGAGAGTCGACCAGCAAGTTGTGTTCCTGGTAACCTCTCACACCAGGAGAATCTACAAAGTTACTAAAGGAGTTGTTAGGAGAGGCAGAAGACGGTGGGGTGGTACTAGGTACTGCGGGTGGGGGAGGCGGTGACGATGGGCGATCCATCAGGGAACTCGTCGTGACTAACCTCAGCTGCTGCTGTTTCTTGGCAGCAAGGTTCTCGTCCGGGGCCATCAGGAAGGCGACGTCGAAGCTTCGCTTGACGCTCCGGGCTGCCGGCGGCGGGGGTGGGAGGGGGGTCGTCGTGGTGGGTAGACTAGGAGAGTATGCTGGGGTATCTGGGCTCGATGTTGTCGTTGTGGGAGGTGGTGAAGCTGACGCAGTAGGCGATGACGAGGATGAGGTGCTCACCAGAGACGTTGAGGACGACTCGACCCGGACGGATCCGCGTTGTTGCACGTTCATGTCCATGGTCATTCTGGTAGAGAACTCGCGGACCGAGAAGCCGCTGAAACAAAACACCAACACTTCACAGTTACAAGCAATACACCAGCTGGCCTGACAAACCTTTGTGCGTTAAAAGAGTTGCAGAATTCAACGGAGCTATTGAACATTATACAAATGCCTCGTTGTAAGTTTTAGTTTTTCATATTAAAATTATATAGATTCTAAACTTTACGAAAATATATAGGTGCTAAAATTTTCTCGAAAATCTTTTTCCAATACTTTTCCATATTCAAAATGTTTCACGCGATGCAATTTTTCACCATTTTGTTTCAGAACCGTTATACTGATTCTCAAAAGTCATATACTTTTCTCGAAATGATGCTTCAATTTTGAGTAATAAGTTAATCATGTTTGAAAAAATAATAAGAATTTTGGAGAGTAACAATTTTTCCACATTAATAAGAGCTAATAAAAAAATAATATGGCAGGTGTACGAGAGTGATCCAGTAAGAGACAGACGATTTTATATAAGTAAATAATAACGAAAGTTATCAACACAAAACTTTATTCACAAAGTTACACTACCTTACTCTATTTCTCAACGTAATCGTCATTGCTATAAAGGTATTTATTGTCACGTGGTACACATGTTATACTCTTCCACCGCTAAACATCTGAGCCAAGATGTCACTGTCAGGTCTTCATGACTGGCAAACCTTTTCCATCCAAAAAGTCATGTACGGTGTCCAAAGTGAAACACCGGTTTTTCTGAATTCTTTTATCAACATTTGCTTTCAACTGCTCCATAACGATTGACGAACTTCCACTCCGGTCTTTATCGTACACACTGTTATGTTCTTCCTTGATTACTTGTAAATTATGTGTCATTTCCTCACTGAAGACTCGTTCATTGCATTATCATTATACACTTGCGTTACTTATATATAAATTCGATTGGACGAACACTTTCTGGATTGAAAAAACGAAAAGTTTTTTTATAGTAAAAAAGATAACATTGGCATTGAAAAACTAGTACCACGTGACAATAAATACCTTGATAGCAAGACGATTACGTTGAGAAATAGAGTAATGTAGTGTAACTTTGTAAATAAAGTTTTGTTATGTCAAATCGTGTATCACTTTCTGGATGGACCTCGCTCGTATTTTAGCTCTACCTTTTTGTGTTTAGCAGTTGAACGCCCTTAAATCCCAACCACCATCATCAGCGGGTCGTATTTATTGCTAGGGTAAAACGGTCACTCTCGTCAGTTCTCCACTCCAGAAATACACCCGTTGGGTTCTGCAACTCTTTTAACCACGAAGGTATATCTGCGCACGTCATATACGAGGCAAGACCTTATACAGAAAATAGTAATCTATATAGCTCTATACTGTACTACGTTTATTCAGAGGAATTTGACGCAAACACTCATACTTCCCCTACAACATACACACAAGTTAGAGAAGGAATTGCATTCCAACGAAAATTACATAAGAGATTTCACTTGAAATACACTTATAACGTCCGCTGTCACATGTCTTTCTCTACATATTGATAACAGATCATAGGTTAAATTGATACTCAAACATTTTAAAAGCTGGTTGCCAAGTGACTGAAATCCGTTTATTTACATTGCTAGGAGCTAACAAATTCTTTCCTCTATGAGAAAAGTTTAAGTATTTTAAAACCGAACTCAATAAGAAGACTATAAAAAAGGTGTATAACATAAATTATCTGTTAGATATCTTGAGAATATTTCCAGAAAATTCAAGACATACATTTTATTTGTGATGTAAATATATTTAATATACGATATTTTAATAAAAATCGTTAAGAGTCATTTTTGAGAAAATCAAAGTTTCGAGGGTTTTTTTTCATGTAAAGGGTAGTTTCCGGTGGGACAATTTGTCTTACAATATTCGTATCACATCCTTGAAAGATTCTAAACACAAATACCAAGTTCGATATATTACCGACTTTTCTTTTTCAGTTATCGTGCGCGGAACTTTTTCTATTTTTTTTTTTTTTTGATACAGAGGATCCTAAAACATACATTTCCAGTGAAATCTCGGTATCGAATTTTTGGGTGCAATACAATACCATCTTTATACATTATGTGCATAATACGTGTAGAGAAAGTAAGAAAAGTCCATTTTTGTGTTTGTGTGTTGTTGCAGATGTGAACAGCATAACTTAGAAACGAAAATTCGGTATTTAAGGTTAGTATCTTTCAAAGATGTGACACGAATATTTTCAGAATATTGCCGACTACCATTTACATGGAAAAGTTTAGAAAATGTTGATTTTCTCAAAAATGGCTCAAACGATTTTGATTAAAATATGTTATATTAAACATACTAATATGACAAATAAAAATCTTGAATTTTCTGGAAATAGCCTCCTAAGTCCTCTTAGTTATGCATAACAGACAAAAGCGTAGTTTAAGAATGTAGATCTCGTTATGTGGGACACACTTTTTTGTTGTGTTAACCATTTCCGAGATCTCGCTTGTTAAATGTTCTCTGCCATGTAAGAGAACTGATGACATTAGTTAGCGAGCACCTTTTAAAAAATGTGACTGTCGGTTTAGCCTAACATATTTCCTTACTTCCCTTCTACTCACAAGGAAGCAAGCAATAAGACAATTTCTGTTGATTAGCATCAAGTGGATAATCTTTTGAAGAGAATGTCATTGGAATCTACTTTTCTTTACGGATACAGTCATCGTGAGCATATGTAACACTGAGGTCATACAGGAGGCTGTGAATTTAAAAACAATGCTTTTATTTCTCTGGTTATGAAACAATGCAATTATGTGCTCGTATTAAATATGCAAGTGTGTTAATATTGACATTTAAAATATTAATTACAAACAATGGTAATAAATAATAATTATCCAAACATTCTGTAAGAGAACATTATATCCAATTCAGATAAAAAACAGAAAACAATCACACAAAAAGGATATAAAATATGCAAATGATTATTAATTACAGTATGCGCAATACAAAACAAGATTTATTGTTTTAAATGCCACGAAAATCCCTTTTTAAATATATAGTAATTTTCTGAATAGCCCAAAGACAAATTCGCTTGTGTATTCGTGGGTTTAGAGACTCTGTGGAGAATAACTGTGGCAATACTCTCTCTCTCTCTCTCTCTCTCTCTCTCTCTCTCTCTCTCTCTCCTATCAATAGCAGAGGGAGTGCTGTATTCCAGTCAACAACTCAATACAGAGATATCACAAAAATTAAATTTGTATGACTTTGTCTATCTTTTGCAAACAAACGGTTCTTACAAAAGCTTATTCTTGTATCCAGTTCATGCTAATCAAGATAAACATTAATCCTTAGTTGCCTGCATTAGTATAGTGCATATGCTGTTTTTCCTTTAATTAAAGTTTAAAAGTGAAGTTCTAGTAAAATCATATGGGAATAAGCCTATAAAATTATTATATAAAATAATAGAAATGAAAATAAATGTAGATTCTTTGTTGATCTTTTTCTTCCCAAATAGTAGTCAAATTTCTCTAAACCAGGTTACATAATCCTGCCAAAGGTACTACCAAAAAAGCAGTTCAAATGACTATAAGTGTTAGGTAAGGGACTGGCCATTCATTCAAAGCCAAATGTTGCAAGTTCAAATCCTAGTGACTGTGGTAAAGGACGGGGAGAGCCCAAGTGAAATAATCGGTGTGATGCTTGGGGTTACATTTGACTGTTGTTATGTGGTTTTACTCTTTTATTTATTTAAAAATCACTGCTCTTTTAGGGAAAAATTTGTATATATTTTTTCAATATAAAACAGCCTTGATTACTTGTCGTTTATGGTTAAGGGTTAGTATAATATGAAATTAATCCTAGAGAACAACCCAACCATATTTTTATAGTTACGCTTAAAACAAGCGGAACTTATAGATACCGACAGGCAACAAAGGGTTAATAGAAATTGTCTTATTACTGGTTCCTTGTAAGTAGAAGGGAAGTAAGGGAATACACTGCCTAGAACGGCAGTCAAATGTTTTAAAAGCTGGTTGCTATGTGAAACAAATAATTCGGTTTTCGCTTTGCAGGGCCAGGAATAAAGCAAAACAGACAATGGAACAAAGGACGACCTCTCGTATAAGAGAAGTTTGAGAAACTCAAAATTTAAACCAAGAACAAGGAAACGGCTAACTGTGCAAAAAACGTAACAGTTATAGAAAATTCATCCAGAATAAGTAGATCTTCAGAGGCTATTCCCAGAAAATTCAAGACACCTACACTTTTTTTTACGTATTTTAACCTGGTTGCTCATATCGGAAGATGAAAGAAATTGGTGAAGTGATGCTCAAATGATCTCGGGGTCAATGGGGCTTAAAGTTACTCGACATTCGTCTTCTCAGGATGAGGGAAAACCCCTAAAAAAAAAACCTTATCCGGTTAACTGAGCCCAAGCTGATTCGAACTGACGACCTCTTGAATGTGAGGCAGACACGCCACCACCTGCACTACCCAGGAGGACTATACATTTTATTTGTCATGTAAATATGTTTAATACGCGCTATTTTAATCGAAAATCGTTAGAGCCATTTTTGAGAAAATACAATTTTCAAAATGTATTTCATGTATAGTGTAGTGTGTTGTGGGGGATTTTCTTTTGATTTTTGAGCTTTGCTGTTCATTGACACAAACACGCGCACTGACCTTTTTCTAAAAATGTTTTTTTTTATATTCAGTCGGTCTCAAAACATATATTTCTGGTGAAATCTGGAAATCGAATTTTTAGGTGGAACACAATAGCTTCTCTCTCTACTTGTATTGTACATATGTGCTAGAGAAAGAAAAAATATCTTGTGTTACATTCACACGATATTTTCTACCTTTCAACCATTCTTATGAAAGTTTTTAAATTTCTAACTTCCTACTTTATTTTAAAAGTATATAATCGTTTACAAAAACAGCTACATTTCATTATACATAGCAATTGAACAGTGACAGTCAGATGTTTAACAGCTGTTGGACATTTACACTGACCTTAAAATTTGTGGTGTGTGTTTTGGATCGGTTTACGGTGATGTAAATGATCAAATTTAGCCCAAGACTCGATTTAAAGAGTCCTTGAAAACGTTGGTTGGGTTACCCATACGTTAAGTATTTTCAATTACATCTTAATGCAATCGCGCGAAACAACAGAATGACATTTCTTGTAACTTTAACGTTTTCACTTTCTCTAACCCGAATGTACAATGTATATGCTGGATACAGAAGGTACGGTATTCCACCCAACAATTCGGTATCGAGATTTCACTGGGAACATACGCTTTGAGTTCACCTTTAGAAAAAGGTCCGTGTGTGTCTGTGATAGCTCAAAATCAGGGTTAAATACCAAACTTGATATTCATGTTTAATATCTTCCAAAGATGTGACACGAAGATTTTTAAGAAATCCCCCCCTACAAACTATCGTTTATTTGGAGAAGTATTTGAAATTTTTGTTTTTCTCAAAAATGGCTTTAACGATTCTGATTAAACTCTGTTACATATAAGATATTTACAGGACAAATAAAATGCTGTTTTTGAATTTTCAGAGCATAGCCTCAGAAGACTTGTTTATTCTGAATGAGTTTTGCAGAATTTTGCATAACTGGTAAACACGTACTATTCCAAAAATGTGGTTCTTCTTAAAACACGTAATTTGTGGCATATACATATTTATTGTAGAGTTGGCCGTTTTTGATATATTCTTTGATATTGGTTTCAATATAAACGGTATATGCAAAGCGAACCGAACCTCAATTGTTCCACACACCGACCAGCTTTTGTAAGATTAGACTGTCGGCTTAGTCTAGTGTATTCTGCTTACAAGGAAGCAAGTAATAAGACAATTGCTGTTAATGTTCTTGTCGATTAGCATGGACTAAATAGAAGATGTTCTTTTGTAAGAATAGTTTGTGTATGGAACAGCTAGAAAAAGTCATGTGAATGTGATAGGACATGTTTTTTAATGAATTAAATGGGTTTAATACTGTTCAAATCCTTCGGAATACACACAGCTTTTTTAATCTCATTGACATTCTCAGGATAAGGGAACAGCTCAGAAACAACCCTTATCCGAGTAACTCACCCTAACAGAGACTCGAACCCGGAACCTCTTGAATGTGAGAAAATTAAATTGAGTTTATTTATGGACACTGTTTAACTGCTGCACTTCAGAGGCCTCTATCAGGCTTGAGGTTCTTTTACATGCCCTAAATCTACGACACCGGACCAGCGGCTTTACTTCCCTGCCGAAGGAAGCCATGCTAAGGAGTTTTGAACCCGAAAGATTTCATCGTCCTCCGCCGGGATTGAATCCGCGACTTGGGAACCACATTGACTGTGAAACAGACACGCTAACACCCACTACAGAGGCGGGCTTAAAAACTACACAAAAATTCGAACTCGTTAATAAGGAATATCTCGGAAATGACATAAACTATTTACAATAAATTGTATGATTTAAGGAGATCTATGTTACTCTCTCTAGCCCGTATATGCATAGGGATTGAGAAGTATTGCATTCCACCCAAAAATTCCATGTCGAGATTTAACCGAAAATACATGATGTAGGACCCCCTGAATCCAAAATTACAAAAAAAAAAAACATTTTCAGAAACAGGTCCATGTGTATGTGTGGTGTGTGTGTACAGCATAGCTCATAAACCAAAAGACAGTTAAAAACCAAACTTGGTATTTAAGTTTGGCATCTTTCAAGGATGCAACACGAAGATTTTAAAGAAAATCCGCCCCCACCCCTAAGTACCCTTTACATGGACAAATTTTCCAAAATTTTGTTTTTCTTAAAAATGGCTCTAACGATTTTGATTAAAATACCACATACTAAAGCCATTTCTATCACAAATAAAATGTATATCTTGAATTTCCTGGAAATAGCTTCTAAAGACCTGTTTATTCTGGATGAATTTCGCTTAATTTGGTATAATTAGTAAATCGTAAGAAATAGACAAAACTTACTAAACAAAAAATGTAGATCTTGTTAAAATACTCAATTTACATTACCATGTGTTTCATACATTTTTTTCGTGAAGCTAACCGTTTTCGAGGTATTCCTTTTTTTGGTTTCAGCTTTGAAAAACTTATACTTTTCTCAACAGGCATTTGTCAACTCGTGTCCATACAAACAAAGGAACTTCAGTCACACAGCAACCAGCTTTGGACTATCACTTTAATCTATGGTACTCCCTTATTTCGCTTCTACTTACAAGGAAGCAAGTAATAAGACTATTTCTGTTAATTTTTCCTCCATTAGCATGAAGCAAATAGAAGCATAAAGTTTTTAACGATAATTTGTTGAAGAGATTTAGTGAAGGTCATGTGAATTGAACACATGAGATGTTTTAAGATCTCATCGTTATATGATAGATTTTAAATTCCGCTCTCTTTACTTGATTAACAGCAAGAAAAACGCTTAACCACAGCTCAGTTGAGAAGAATACTAATTGTGTCTGGGAATTGGTTAACCCCTTTGGAGTACTTGGAGTTGCAGCATTAAAGTAACGAGAATCCTTCAACCTCTGAATAAACCATAATGATAATTACTTAGAAAGTAATAAAGGTGCTTCTTTTGCAATTCGGTGTTTAATTACATTTTCAAAAATTATCTATTGAATTATTAATATTCTTTTCCTAGGAAACAAGCCAATTAATTGTAAATACTTCTGAAACGTAAAATATTCATTTCATATAAATTGTATATTTTAAGTCGATCCATATTTTTTGCGTTGTTAAATTGTGTCTATCTCTTATGGTTTACGACCAGTTTTGTAAAACGCATTAAAGAGGGCATTCCCAGAAAACTCAAAATATACATTTTATTTGTCATGAAAATATCTCGCACACATCGTATTTAAATCAAAGCCGTTTTGAGAAAACCCGCGTGTCGCTTCCTTTGAAAATGCTCAACTTAAATAGTATTTAACTGAATCACACAGAGCTTATTTTATGAAAATCCTTATTTTTTGGTTTCAGCGGGCCTGAAAATATAATTCAGGCGAAATTTCGACACTAAATTTTTTTGAGTGAAATACAACAGTTCTGTATTTAGTAGTGAGAAAGTAAAAAAACGATATTATCACATCTGTCAATCACATGACTTTCTCCCCATCTCTGTAACAAAGTATTCTTATTCTTCTATCTGCTTCATGCTAATCTACAAAAACATTAGCAGAAACCGTGTTCCTTACAAGTAGAAGGGAGTCACTAGGATAAACCGACAGTCAAATGTTTTAAAATGCGGTTGCTATGGCATTCAAATATGTTTCTTCGCGTGGCCAAGTTCCCGTCCGAGAAAAGTGCAAGTATTTTAAAGCTGAAACAATGAGGAATATCTCGAAAACGTCAACTCCAAGAAAAAATTATGTCATTTAATTTGTGTGTTTTAAGGAGCTCTACATTTTTTGTTCAGTAAGTTTTTCTCTATCTCTTACGGTTTACCAGTTACGCAAAATTCAACAAAATTGACCCAGAATAAAGCGGTCTTCAGAGGCTATTCCCAGAAAATTCAAGATATGCATTTTATTTGCCATATAAATATCTTTGACATAAGACATTTAAATCAAAATCGTTAAAGCCATTTCTGATAAAATAAAATTTTGGAAACTTTTTTCGTGTAAAGGGTATTTGGGGGGTATATTTTTCTCAAAACCTTCGTGTCGCATCCCAGGAAGATGCTTAACTTACCCAGTTTGGTATTTTGCCGACTTTTTGTTTTTGAGACACACGGACCTTTTTCTGAAAATGCTTTTTTTGGATACATGAGACCCTAAGACATGTATTTCTGGTGAGATCTCAGTATTATATTTTTGTGTGCAATACAATACATTCTCTATACACTATGTACATAGTACGTGTAGAGAAACTAATAAGTTTACTAACAAACCTTTCAATGAAAATAGATGTTCATTATGGCTTCACGGGTGATCAGCCGTGTCAGGTGTATAAAATCCAAGCTTTCGACCATCAAGTCTTACAACGAAAATAAATGTTCATTATGGCTTCACGGGTGATCAGCCGTGTCAGGTGTATAAAATCCAAGCTTTCGACCATCAAGTCTTACAACGAAAATAAATGTTCATTATGGCTTCACAGGTGATCAGCCGTGTCAGGTGTATAAAATCCAAGCTTTCGACCATCACGTCTTACAACGAAAATAAATGTTCATTATGGCTTCACAGGTGATCAGCCGTGTCAGGTGTATAAAATCCAAGCTTTCGACCATCAAGTCTTACAACGAAAATAAATGTTCATTATGGCTTCACAGGTGATCAGCCGTGTCAGGTGTATAAAATCCAAGCTTTCGACCATCAAGTCTTACAACGAAAACATATGTCTCCTAAATGTACTTATATATTTTCAAGAACTTGACTATTATGAAACCTGATAAGAAAATGTTGAACCTAATTGACACAAGTTAATGGATCAGATGTTATCACAAGCCAACTTTCCTTAAAAAGCACATGCATCACGCTAATAAATTAAACACTAACAGAACTTGTCTTATTACTAGCTCCTTGTCAGTAGAAGCGAAATAAAGCTTTTAAAAGGTGGTTCCTATGTGAAATTCTGTTCTCATTTGCATCCCGGTAGTAAAACAAGGATAGTTGACTTCCCGCTTGAAAAAAGCTTAAGTAGTAACAATAGCAAGGAACATATCGGAAACGGTTTAATTTGCGAAAAAGTATATGACATGAATTGTGTTAATAAGATCTAATTCTTGTCTATCACTAACGGTTTTCCGGTTATACAAAAGTCATCCAGAATGAAGAGGTCTTCAGAGGCTAGCCCAAGATATACATTTCGTTTGCCAAACAAATGTTTTATACATAACGTATTTTAATCAAAACCGTTAGATTTCAAAGTAAGGGGTAGTTTGTGGTGGGTGGATTTTCTTGAAAATCTTCGTGTCGCCTCCTTGGAAAATGTTGAACTTCGATACCAAGTTTGGTATTAAACAGGTTTGAGGCTTTTTAGCTCTGCTGCACAAACGGACATGCTTATAAAATGATTTTTATGAGTTCTAACTGTACCTAATACAAAAACCAAAATCTGATATGTTACATTCACACGATATTCCTACAATAGCATATTCTTGTAACCACAGAATGTTAATCCGGATAAAAATGTGCATAAATGATTTCATTACGCACTTCCTCCTAGACAGAATGAAATAAGGGAATACACTAGGCTAAAGTGATAATAAAGTTTTTATAAGCTGGTGGCTATGTGATTCCATTGAGACGCGTACAGATCTCTTTGCTTGACGAGCAGCAAAACTATGTAACCATGCTCCTAGACAAGGACAGTATACATGTCTTAAAATGTAAATCAATAACAAGAAATATCTTAGAAATTGTTAACTGCACGAAATAGTATTTGGTACAAACTATTTAACTATATCTACATTCCCATGTCTTATATTATGGTTTACCAATTTAGCAAAAGCTATCGAGAATGCAGAGGTAATTCGAGATGTACATTCTGTGTGTCAGAAAATGTTTAAATCAAAATCAATATAGAGCTATTTTCAAGAAAATCAAGGCTTTTTAGAAGTTACTGCCATAAATATCGTCTTTGATGTGTATTCATATTTTAGATTTTGGGTTAAACTTTTCAAAGACATACTCTATCACGTGCATGAACATGGTAGATAAAGAAGGGATTGCATTTCAGCTAAAAATCATACAACATCTGCATAAAAAAGTTGTTTTTACAAGAATTTCATGTCCGTTCCATAACTCAAAAACGAAAATTCCTTTAAATACCAAACTTGTAATTTAAGTTCGTCATATTCCAAGGATGTAACACAAAGATTAAAAATCTGATATGTTCCATTCACATGACTTTCTCTACATCTCTGCAGCAAATTATTGTTAAAACGCTTATCCTTCTATTTACTTCATACTAATCGAGAAAAAAATTAGCAGAAATAGTCTTATTACTTGCTTCCTTGCAAGTAGGAGCGAAATAAGGGAATAGCATAGGTTAAAGTGATAGTCAAAAGCTGGTTGCTATGTGACTGAAGTTCCTTTGTTTGTATGGACACGAGTTGACAAATTCCTGTATGAGAAAAGTTAAGTTTTTCAAAGCTGGAACCAAAAACAAGGAATATCTTAAAAAACGATCAAGTACACGAAAAATATGTATATAACATAAATTGTGTGTTTTAATGTGCTCTACATTTTGTGGTAAGTTTTTGTCCATTTCTTACGGTTTAGCAGTTATGCAAAATTCTGTAAAATTCACCGTGAATAAAGTAGTCTTTAGAGGCTATTCAGAGAAAATTCAAAATATAAATTTTATTTGTCAGGTAAATACCTTTAATATACGATATTTTAATCAAAATCGTTAGAGCCATTTTTTAGAAATTCAAAATTTTCGAAAAAATTTCATGTAAAGGGTAGTTTGGGGTGGGGGATTTCTCCAAAAATCTTCGTGTTGCATCCCTGGAAGATACTAAACTTAAATACCAGTTTGGTATTTTATCAACTTTTCCTTTTTGAGTTATCGTGTTCACAGACACACACACACACTCTCTTTTTTTTTCTGATAAAACTTTTTTTTTGATACAGGGGACCCTAAAACATATATTTGTGGTGATATCTCAGTATTGAATTTTTGGGTGCATTACAATTCCTTCTCTATACACTATGCACATAGCACGTGTAGAGAAAGTAAAAAAGAATCTCCTACTCCAAACTATCCTTAAATAGAATATTTTTAGAACATTTTCATTTTCCCAAGCGTGGCTGACGAGATTTCAAGACATTTTTTTGAAAACAGCCGCTGAATTCATGCACTTTTACATAAAGTGGAAAAGATGTGGTGAATGTGTGGGCAGTAAGGTATCTGGCTATGGCAAAGTCAAACTGGGCTACTTTATATTACTTTAAATACTGCATCGCAAACATTTAATCACTCTATACAAACCTGTGACATTGACTAAAAAACAATGACCGGGTATGATAAATTATGTACGAAATGCTCTCAAAAACATTTGTTTTGAGGTTAACCGTACCTGAGTTATAACAGCTATATTTCTTTCAAATGTGCAGTCATTATTGTTTGTTTTTCTGCCCTGTCAACAAAAGGAATAGAATTCAATGACAATGATTTTAATATCGCATTAGCTTTGTATTTTCTATTTGCATTACATGTAAAAACAAGTAAATAAAAATCTGATACGTTCCATCCACATGATATTTTCTACATCTCTGTAACAAATTATTATTCTTCTATCCACTTCATGCTAATCGAGATAAACATTAGCAGAAATAGTCTTATTACTTGCTTCCTTGTAAATAGAAGGGAAATAAGGGAGTTCCATAGGTTAAACTGATAGTCAAATGTTTTAAAAGCTGTCATTATGCGATTGTCATTATAAATCGTTTCTTTGCTTGGAGTAGAACAAAAGAAAAACGGACATTTCCTGTCTGAGAAAAGTTTTACTTTACAATTGAAACAAATGAAAAGGAATATTTCGGAAACGGTTACCGCCGAAAAGGAATAAACTGTATTTTTTGACGAGATCTACATTTTTTTCCGCAGCAAGTTTTTGTCTGTCTCTTAAGGTTTAGCAGTTATGCAAAATTCGGCAAAATTCATCCAGAATAAATAGGTCTTCGGAGGCTATTCCCTCAAAACTCAAGATATACATTTTGTCTTGTAAATTTCTTTATTATACGATATTTTAATCAAAAGCGTTAAAGTCATTTTTGAGAAAACCAAAATGTTCTAACGTTTTTCCATGAAAAGGTTAGTTTTTTTTGGGGGGGGGGGATTTTCTGTAAGATGCTGAACTTAAATATCAAGTTTATTTCATTAGTTGACAGAAGAATAATATGTAGAGGAAGTTATGTGACTGAAACACGTGAGGATTTTGCTTCAGGATGCCCTGAAGTCAGGAAGTTTAGGATGAAATGTTAACACGAAGTTATGTGACTGGAACATGTGAGGTTTTTGCTTCAGGATGCCCTGAAGTCAGGAAGTTTAGGATGAAATGTTAACACGAAGTTATGTGACTGGAACATGTGAGGTTTTTGCTTCAGGATGCCCTGAAGTCAGGAAGTTTAGGATGAAATGTTAACACGAAGTTATGTGACTGGAACATGTGAGGTTTTTGCTTCAGGATGCCCTGAAGTCAGGAAGTTTAGGATGAAATGTTAACACGAAGTTATGTGACTGGAACATGTGAGGTTTTTGCTTCAGGATGCCCTGAAGTCAGGAAGTTTAGGATGAAATGTTGACACGAAGTTATGTGACTGGAACACGTGAGGTTTTTGCTTCAGGATGCCCTGAAGTCAGGAAGTTTAGGATGAAATGTTGACACGAAGTTATGTGACTGGAACACGTGAGGTTTTTGCTTCAGGATGCCCTGAAGTCAGGAAGTTTAGGATGAAATGTTAACACGAAGTTATGTGAGTGGAACACGTGAGGTTTTTGCTTCAGGATGCCCTGAAGTCAGGAAGTTTAGGATGAAATGTTGACACGAAGTTATGTGACTGGAACACGTGAGGTTTTTGCTTCAGGATGCCCTGAAGTCACGTATTTTAGGATGAAATGCACTCACCTGAGATTGAATCTCGACTCCAACACTCCAACACTACACAATCACAGAGTCCAAGCAGCACGTGGCATTCTGGTGGGACAAAACACTGCGACTGACGTTTATAAGCTTGTGTAGGCGGAGAAGAGACGCGCCCGTCGACCAATAGGGGATGCCACTCGGGGAGGGGTTTCAGGCTAACACGTCCACCAATAACAGGCGAGCATCGCGACGCGCTGCAAGCAGATTTCACTTGTGGCTTCCCCAATACGTGTTCCAGTTTAACAAGGGGGGGGGAGCTACCTTCACATCACTTTCCCCACCGCCTCATGCTAATCGGGAACTGTCTTGGTTCCTTATAACAAGAAAGATTATCAGTATACGATGGTTACACCACTTCAATACATGAGCACTTTTGTTATTTTATCATTAGAGCCGCTTTGCTAGTCTGTTATACATGTTTAGGGCCCTAAGCCGCAAAGCGTAGCCGAGGATCCTAAGAAGTAGACAAAACTTCGGCAATCTGGCGACTTTCACATCTGAACGACTTAATGTTTTCAACACTTTCAAATTTAGATGGTCAGTAAAGATCACTAAAAGTGCCTCTTAAGACCGTTGTCTGTATGGTACAACTATCGTATAGCTTTACCCAAAAAAGGAAATACACTCGGCTACTAAAAGGACACTCAAATCCTTTAAATGCTTGTCGCAATGTGAAACAATTGAAATTCGATTCTCTCTAACCTCGGAGTAAAACAAAAGAGATCAAACGAAAGTTAACTTCCCGCTCGACAAATATTTAAAAACTTAAACTAATAACAAGGAATATCTCCGAAAAAATGTATGTGAGAGAAATAAAGTGGTATAACGAAATCTGTAGTCCAGCTCTCATGGTAATACAGAACAAGCAGGTCTGTATACATTTCCGTTGCCCTGTAAACAGCTCAAACATATCATACATATTTTAATCGAAAGAATTAGAAACATTGGAAATCTTTTCCATGTAAACAGTAGTTGGAAACTGTCTTGCACACTTGGTAGACATTCAACCTAAACACGTATTTACCACACTTTTCACAGATACACACACAGAACACTTTTCTAAAAAATATCTGATGTGCTCCATTTACTTCAAGCTAATCCAGCAAAAATCAGCAGAAATATTCTTATTACTTGCTTCCTTGTAAATAGAAGCGAAATAAGAGAGTACTATAGGTTAAAGTGACAGTCAAAAGCTGGTTGCTATATGACTGAAGTTCCTTTGTTTGTATGGACAGAAGTTAACAAATTCCTGTGTGAGAAAAGCAAGTTTTTTGAAGCTGAAACCAATAAATAGGAATATCTCAAAAACGATCAACTCCACGAAAAAAATTAATATAACTTAAATTGTGTGTTTTAACGTGCTCTACATTTTTTGTGTGATAAGTTTCTGTCCATCTCTTATGGTTTAGCAGTTACGCAAAATTCTGTAAAATTCATCTAGAATAAAGTACTCCTCAGAGGCTATTCCCAGAAAATTCAAGATATACTTTTTATTTTTCAGGTAAATATTTTTAATATACGATATTTTAATCAAAATCGTTAGAACCATTTTTTAGAAAATCAATATTTTCGAAAAATGTTCCATGTAAACGGTAGTTGGGGGTGGGGGATTTCTCTTGAAAATCTTCGTTTCGCATCCTTGGAAAATACGAAATCTATATACCAAGTTTGGTTTTTAACAGACTTTTCGTTTTTGAGCTATGCTACCCACACACACACATACACACACACAGACACACGTACATTTTTCTAATTTTTTTTTTTTTTTTTTTGGGGATTCAGGACGTCTTAAAACATGTATTTCTGGTGAAATCTCCGTATCGAATTTTTGGGTGATTTGCAATACCTTCTCTATACACTATGTACATAGTACGTGTAGAGAAAGTAATAGTATGTGTTGCACTCACATGAGATTCTCAGCTGTTCCCTATACAAACTATTCTTACAAAAGATTATTCTTCTATCTAGTTAATGCTACCCGAGATAAACATTAGCACGGATAATCTTATTACTTAGATTCTTGTAAGTAGGAGGAAAATAAGGGAATTCACTAGGCTAAAACGATAGTCAAATGTTTTAAAATCCGGTTGCCATGTGGTTTCAAATCCGTTTCTTTGCATGTGTAGCAGTTGACAAATTCCCGTATGTGAAAAGTTCAAGTATTATAAAACTAAAACCAAATTGAGTAAATATCTCAAAAATGGTAAACTCCACGAAAAACTTGATAGGATATAAATTGTACCTTTTAACGTGATCTACATTATTGTGTAGTAAGTTTTCGTCTCTCTTACGGTTTACTAGTTATTGAAAATTTGCAAAACTCCTCCAGAATGAAGAGATCTCCAGACGCTACTCCCAGAAAAGTTGCAATATTCGTGATGTAAGTATCTATAATTTCATGTAAAGGGCAGCTTGTAGTGGGGCATTTTCTTGAAACTCTTCGTGCTTCAATCTTGGAAGACCTACTAGACACACACAAAGAGAAACACATATAAAGACCTTTTTCTAAAAAGATTATGTTAAACACGTAATTTATATCATACACGTTTTTTTATGTGCTGGTCATTTCTGAGATATTCCTTGTTATTGGATTCAGCTTTAAAGCACTCATACTTTTCTCATACAGGAATTTGTCAACTCGTGTCCACACAAACAAAGGAACATCAGTCTCATAGCAACCAGCTTTTGGCTTTCACTTTAACCTATAGTTCTCCCTTCTTTCGCTTCTACTTACAAGGAAGCAAGTAATAAGACTATTTCTGGTAATTTTTTCTCGTTTAGCATGAAGTAAATAGAAACATAAGCTTTTAAACAATAATTTGCAACAGAGATGTAGAGGAAGTCATGTAAATGGAACACCTCAGTTTTTATTATCAATTAGTTTTTAGCAAAAGAATAAATAAGTAATAAAATCCATACTTACGTCTCTAGATGTGATGTTTAAGGTAATGTATGTAAAATTGCATACATTTCAGAGAAACACAAGCAACAAATTTCACACGCAAAAACGTAAAACTGAGAAAAGCCCATACCAGAAAGAATAAATTGGTTAAAACCTAAACCGTGAATGAATTAAAAATGATTCATGTGACCTTTAAAATATTTATATTATATAATTAAAAAATCTGATGTGTTACACTCACATGACTTTCTCTAGCTACTCTACAAACAAACGTCTTACAAAAGATGATTTTTCTTTTAACGCCAAGCTAATCCAGATAAACATTAGCAGAATTTTGTTACTTAGTTCCTTATAAGTAGACTGGAATTAAGGGAATGCACTAGGCTTAAGTGATAGTCAAATATTTTAAAAGCTGTCGTTATACGATTGTCATTGGAAATCGCTTCTTTTCTTGATCAGGAGTAGAACAAAAGATAAACAGACACTCCCGTCGAAGAAAAGTATAAGTAATTCACAAATGAAACTAATAACAAGGAATACCTCGAAAACGGTAAGCTCTACGAAAAAAGTATATGACATAATTTGTACATTTTAACAAGATCTACATTTTAGGATGGTAAGTTTTATCTATCTCTTACGGTTTACTAGTTATGTCAAATTAAGCAAAATTCATCCAGAATAAACAGGTCTTTAGAAGCTATTCCCAGAAAATTCAAGATAGGTACATTTTGTTTCTGATAGAAATGGCTTTAATATGTGGCATTTTAATCAAAATCGTTAGAGTCATTTTTAAGAAAAACAAAATTTTCGAAAATTTTTCCATATAAAGGGTAGTTAAGGGTGAGGGCTTTTCTTAATAATCTTCGTGTTGAATCCTTGGAAGATACCAAACTTAAATACCAAGTTTGGTATTCCACCGTCTTTTCGTTTTTGAGCTATGCGGTCCACAGGCATACAGACACAGACACACACACACACACATACACACAGACTCACTCACGAACCTGTTTCTGAAAGAGCTTTTTTCGGAGTCAGGGGACCCCAAAACATGTATTTCCGGTGGAATCTCGATATCGAATTCTTGGATGGTATACAATACTTCTATCTCTATGTACATTGTACATATGGGGCTAGAGAAAGTAAAAATTGTACATAATATAAATGGCGTGTTTTAACGAGTAGAGAGCATTGTACACTTTTTGAAACCAAAATTTGCAGAAATTAAATGTGAACGTATGACGACGACCCCACGAGTATTCCTCCTTTAAAGTGGATATTCTGGAAGAACATTTTGACTCTGCAATGGACCCCAGTGTGCGGCGTCTTTTATATCAACGCCAAAAGAACCCACTAAACAAGGACTCGGATAAATATCCAATGCATTAGAAATAAACGTAATGAATTGGAAGGATATTTACAAGATAAAAGCTATTCCGTGTTATGCTTTGCGGAACATTGGCTTGTGCAAAATGAAACTGAATTTTGTACTATTAGTGGTTATACAAAAGCAACAATTTTTTGTCGTACAACTAAGAAAAATGGGGGTGTAACCATTTTTGTTAAGAAAGGACTTGAATTTACTGAAATTAGTGTTTCCTCATATTGCATAGAGGGACATTTTGAGGTTGTAGCTATCTATGTAAAACTGTATGACATTGTTATAATTACTGTTTATCGCCCGCCAAGCGGTGATATGGAAACATTTCTTGCTGCATTTCAGCAACTTTTGTTACACCTTAGCAGTAAACATGTGAAATTATTAATTGGTGGTGACTTTAATATAAATATGCTTACTTTAAATTCTAGGAATATGTGTTTTAGTAATATGCTCTAATTGCCATTGTACACATGCTCTACCTACAAGAGACAAGGCATGTCTTGATAACTTTATTACAAATCTTCCTAAACATTTATATGAAGTCAAAGTAACTGTCTGACCATTCTCTACTAAGTTTCTCACTCTTTGGTGAAATTTGAAATAAATGTACCAAAAAGCTCAAGATCTAAAAGAAAAACTACCCTGAATCACAAGAAGCATCTTTTTGTTTCACTCAGTAATATAATTTGGGAAGATATTTTATTCTGCCATTATGAAATTTTTAAATTATTTTTAATAGTTTTTTAAACGTATTTGATATGTGTTGTCCAATTGTTGTTGTGAAACATAAGCCTAAGAAAAGTAATAAAAAAGCTGATACTTGGTTTAGTGATGACCTGAAGCAAATGAGAAACAAGGTGTTGGCTCTCAGTACTGTATACAAAAACACAAAATTAGAAGCAGCATTAATAATGTGAAAACTATATAGAAAGCTAATACAAATGTGCACTACAAGCAGCAAAACTAGGGAGCAATATGGAATATATTCAAAACGAGCAAAATAAATGTAAAGCAGTATGGAATGTTTTGAAAAGAAAAACTAAGAATATATTCCTGCATCTATCTCACAGATATCTTTAAAATACATTTCTCTGAATCTGTGAAAGATAATTGTGATAAAGCAAAGCAAATATCAGAGCAATTTAATGTAGCAATAGTAAGTGTATGTAATAAGTCCTATTGCAATGCAAGTTTTATGTGGCAAGAAGTAACTGAGGAGCTGGTTATCCAAGTCGAGAGTAACTCTCCCAGTGAGGATATATATGGACTTAGTAATAGAATAATTAAATCTGTTATTATTTTGTATTGTGAAACCACTAACCTATTGTATTAATTTATGTTTAAATGCTGGAGTATTTCCTGAGCAGCTGAAAATGACTAAAACACTTCCCATATTTAAGAAAGGTGATGTGAATGAACCAGGCCAATAGCTATTGTTCCTATATTAGGTAAAGTTTTTGAAGGTGTTGTCCTCCATCAATTAAGGTTATATACGACAGAAAATAACATTCTCAGCCCTTCCCAATTTTGTTTTTGTCCAGGTAAGAGTACACACGATGCAATAAAAGATTTATTAGAGGTTGTACATAAAGCATTTGAAGACAAGGAAAATGCTCTTGCTTTGCTATTTGATTTAAGCAAAGTTTTTGATTGCATTGCACATGACTTATTACTAATGAAATTAGAATACTATGGAATTAGAAATACTGATTATAACTTCTTTTACACCTATGTAACTGGACGTAGACATGCTGCTTTTGTAAATAATTTAAGTAGTAAAAGTGACCACATTGATTTTGGAGTACCACAAGGAACTATCTTAGGACCATTTCTATTCCTTATTATGATAAATGACCTGCTAAGACGATTCTATATACTGATGATTCCACTTTTATTTTAACACATAGTGATTTTGCTCTTTTAAATAATATATCCTATGACACAATTCAGAGTGCTACTAAATGGTTCACTAGCAATGGTTTTTTAACTAACTGCGACAAAATGCAAAACATTATTTTTAGCCTTAGACAAAGCTCAAATAATGCTGAATACACTAATGTAAAGCTTTTAGGAATGGTTTTAGATACAGAATTAACCTGGAATTGACATGTTGAAATGGTCTGTAAAAAGTTATCTAAAGTTGTGTATTTACTGAGAACCATTTACAACAAAGTACCTTGTAGCTATTTAAAGCAAATATTTCTTGCTTTGTTTGAAAGTGTTTTTAGCTATGGACTGTTAGCATATGGGAACTGTTCTAAATTAAATTATATTCTACTTCTACAAAAGAAAGCCATGAGAATTTTATGTCATACTTCTTACAATGCTCCATGTAGACCAGTTTTTAAGCAACAGCTACACATTACAATTATTATTATATGTGCACAAGAATTTAAACTGTACACACATTCAATACCAGAAATATTGATAAATTGCATGTTCCATACACTAGACTAAACAAAGTTAAAGATAGTTATTTGATAACCATCATTATAGCCTATAATAAACTTCCTGACCACACGAGAGATCTAAATGTAATACAGTTTAAGGCTAAAGAAAAAAATGGTTGATGGACAATGTATTTTACAATTTGGATGCATTTTTTGATACTAGAATTGTTATATGACTGACTCTTACTTGTATATATTATTTTGACCATGTCTATTGTACTAATGTACCTAATGACTAAACAAATAAATACTAAATACTAAATTCTTTGTGTATGAAGTTTTTGTTTATTTCTTAGAGTTATAAAAGTGCCTCCAGAGTTAAGGGGACTTGATAGCCTACTCCCAACAAATTGAAGATATATATTTA
Source organism: Hymenopus coronatus (assembly GCA_030762935.1). Taxonomy (NCBI): domain Eukaryota; kingdom Metazoa; phylum Arthropoda; class Insecta; order Mantodea; family Hymenopodidae; genus Hymenopus; species Hymenopus coronatus. Next base: position 148,947,974 of record CM060890.1, read on the forward strand.
CCATGGAATATTTTATCATTGGAGCCATTTTTCATAAAATCGAAAATTTCCAAAAATGTTACATTTGGAATGAGGAGAATTTTCTTAAAAATCTTCGTGTCGCATCCTGGAAATATACTGTACTTAAATATCAAGTTTGGTATTTAACAAATTTTTCGTTGTTACGCTATGTGCCCACAGACACATACACAGTGGCCTTTTTCTAAAAATATACGTATTTTGGATTCAGGGTCCCTCAAAACTATATATATAGTGATTTATATAGAACTGACACATTTCTTTCTTTAATTATTCCGTGGCAATTTCATTCAAAGACCCAATTTTAGCACCAAATTAAGCAAAATTCTCGATTCCTTGTCACTAGATGCGCAGACGTTTATCTTTTATTCCTAATTGCATTGTTGGCAGCTATTTCGACATTTTGATCTTGAAGACAAAGTGAAAATGCAGTACGATGTGGAGCTGAGTTAAGGATATTTTCAGCAAGATAGTGCTACATGCCATACATCAAATGAATCCATGAACGTAATTGTAAGTTTCTTTGACGACCGGATAATTTCCAGGAACCTGTGGCCACCGAGATCTCCGGATTTGACATCGCCGGACTCCTTTCTATGGGGTTACTTAAAAGATAGGGTTTACGCCACACGTCCCCAGACATTGGACGATCTGAACCACAACATCACAAAGGAGATTCAAGCTATTGACAACAGAGTCCTCCAACGAGTGGCCAGTACGACGTGTTGAGTTGTGCCTTATGCAGGATGGAGGACATTTTCAACATTTACTATAGAGGTAAATAATCTCCCAAAATTCCTCTACAATTTAGGTATAATAAGTTGTCGCTAGCATTACACATTTTGAAACAATTAAAGAAAGAAATGTGTCAGCTCTACATAAATCACCCTGTATATGGTGAAATTTCGGACATCTCAGAAATTTCTGCGGACGGTATAACACAAAAATCGGATTTTTTCCATTCACATGACTTTCTCTACATCTCTGTAACAGATTATTCTTAAAAAGCTTATTTTTTATTTTCTTCATATCAATCGAGATAAACATTAACAGAAATTGTCCTATTACTTGTTTCCTGGTAAGTAGGAGGGAAATAAGGGAATACACTAGGAGTAACCAACAGTCGAAAGTTTTAAAATGTGGTTGCCATGTGGTTGAAATTCCTTTCTTTATATGGGCAGTAGTTTACAAATTGCCGTATGAGAAAAAATTTAAGTATCTTAAAATTGAAAACAATACCCAGGAATATCTTGAAATGATCAGCTCCAGGCTAAAAGTGCATATGACATAAAGTCTGTGTTTTAACGCTATCTACATTTTTGTGGAGAAAGCTTTATCTATCCGTTATGGAAAATTCAGTAAAACTCAACCAGAATAAAGAGCCGATTCCCAGCAAATACAAGATAAACATTTCATCTGTCATTACTTTAATACACGCCACTTTTTACTAAATCAAAATATTCCTTGTAAAGGGTAAATTCGGGTAGTGGGATTCTGATATTTAACTGATTTTCGTTTTTACTTTCTCTACACGTACGATGTACATATGAAGGTACTGTATTGCACCCAAAATTCGATACCGAGATTTCACAGGAAGTATATGTTTTGAGATCCCCTGAATACAAATAAGGCATTTTTAGAAAAATGTCCGTATGTGTCTGTGGGCAACAAAGCTCAAAAACGAAAAGTCCGAAAACTACCAGAGTTAGTGTCTTCCAAGGTTGCGACACAATGATTTTCAAGAAAATCCACTCACCCCTACTACCCTTTACATGGAACAATTTTTGAAAAGTTTGTTTTTCTCAAAAATGGCTCTAAAGATTTTCATTAAAATATCTTATATCTAAAATATTGACGTGGCAAATCAAATGTTTATTTGAATTTTCTGGAAATAGCCTCTAAAGACCTGTTTATTCAGGATGAATTTTACGGAATTTTGCATAACTGCTAAGCAATAGATAAAAACTTACCACACAAAAATGCAGAGCATATTAAAACACACAATTTTTGTTATATACCTTTTTTTCGTGGAGCTGATCATTTTTTAGATATTCCTTGTTTTTGCTTTCCACTTTAAAAAAAAACACTTTTCTAAAACAGAAATTTGTCAACTCCTGTCCATGCAAACAAAGGAACTTCTCTCACATAGCAACCAGCTTTTGACTACCACTTTAACCTATGACACTCCCCTATTTCGCTTCTATGTACAAGGAAGCAAGTAATACGACTATTTCTGATAATTGTTTCTCGATTAGCATGAAGTAAATAAAATACCTTTATTTAACAATAGTTTTTTGTAGAGATGTGGAGAAAGTCAGGTGAATGGAACACGGCAGATTTCTTCTTTTTTTTTTTTTTTGTCTTTTTTTTTTTTCTTGAGTAAGTGGTAAGATTGGTCGAATTCGGAGCATTGATGTAGCAACCTATATTACCCGAACGTCACGAGCTCGAGTCCCAGCGACTGCAATAAAATGTGTCTGTGCTAAAGGATGGCGAGGGCCCAAGTAAAATAACCAGTGTGATCACACACTTGGATACTGACGAGGTTACATTTGACTACAGTAAACTGTGTCTGAGGTAAAGGATGGGGAGGGCCTAAGTAAAATAACCAGTGTGATGACACACTTGGATACTGACAGGGTTACATTTGACTACAGTAAACTGTGTCTGAGGTAAAGGATGGCGAGGGCCCAAGTAAAATAACCAGTGTGATCACACACTTGGATACTGACGAGGTTACATTTGACTACAGTAAACTGTGTCTGGGGTAAAGGATGGGGAGGGAACAAGTAAAATAACCAGTGTGATCACACACTTGGATACTGACGGGGTTACATTTGACTACAGTAAACTGTGTCTGAGGTAAAGGATGGCGAGGGCCCAAGTAAAATAACCAGTGTGATCACACACTTGGATACTGACAGGGTTACATTTGACTACAGTAAACTGTACCTGTGGTAAAGGATGGGGACGGCCCAAGTAAAATAAACCAGTGTGATGACACACTTGGATACTGACAGGGTTACATTTGACTACAGTAAACTGTGTCTGAGGTAAAGGAGGGGGATGGCCCAAGTAAAATAACCAGTGTGATGACACACTTGGATACTGACGAGGTAACATTTGACTACAGTAAACTGTGTCTGTGATAAAGAATGGGGAGGGCCCAAGTAAAATAACCAGTGTGATGACACACTTGGATACTGACGAGGTTACATTTGACTACAGTAAACTGTGTCTGTGATAAAGGATGGGGAGGGCCCAAGTAAAATAACCAGTGTGATGACACACTTGGATACTGACAGGGTTACATTTGACTACAGTAAACTGTGTCTGAGGTAAAGGAGGGGGATGGCCCAAGTAAAATAACCAGTGTGATGACACTCTTGGATACTGACAGGGTTACATTTGACTACAGTAAACTGTGTCTGAGGTAAAGGATGGGGAGGGCCCAAGTAAAATAACCAGTGTGATGACACACTTGGATACTGACAGGGTTACATTTGACTACAGTAAACTGTGTCTCAGGTAAAGGATGGGGACGGCCCAAGTAAAGTAACCACTGTGATGTCACACTTGGATACTGACGAGGTTACATTTGACTACAGCAAACTGTGTCTGTGATAAAGGATGGGGAGGGCCCAAGTAAAATAACCAGTGTGATGACACACTTGGATACTGACGAGGTTACATTTGACTACAGTAAACTGTGTCTGAGGTAAAGGATGGGGAGGGCCCAAGTAAAATAACCAGTGTGATGACACACTTGGATACTGACCAGGTTACATTTGACTACAGTAAACTGTGTCTGTGATAAAGGATGGGGAGGGCCCAAGTAAAATAACCAGTGTGATGACACACTTGGATACTGACGAGGTTACATTTGACTACAGTAAACTGTGTCTGAGGTTAAGGATGGGGACGGCCCAAGTAAAATAACCAGTGTGATGACACACTTGGAGACTGACGAGGTTACATTTCACTAAAGTAAACTGTGTCTGTGGTAAAGAATGGGGAGGGCCCAAGTAAAATAACCAGAGTGATGACACACTAGGATACTAACAGGGTTACATTTGACTACAGTAAACTGTACCTGTGGTAAAGGATGGGGATGGCCCAAGTAAAATAACCAGTGTGATGACACACTTGGATACTGACAGGGTTACATTTAACTACAGTAAACTGTACCTGTGATAAAGGATGGGGAGGGCCCAAGTAAAATAACCAGTGTGATGACACACTTGGATAATGACGAGGTTACATTTGACTACAGTAAACTGTATCTGAGGTAAAGGATGGGGAGGGCCCAAGTAAAGTAACCAGTGTGATGACACACTTGGATACTGACGAGGTTACATTTGACTACAGCAAACTGTATCTGAGGTAAAGGATGGGGAGGGCCCAAGTAAAATAACCAAGGTGATCACACACTTGGATACTGACGAGGTTACATTTGACTACAGCAAACTGTATCTGAGGTAAAGGATGGGGAGGGCCCAAGTAAAATAACCAGTGTGATGACACACTTGGATACTGACGAGGTTACATTTGAACAGTAAACTGTGTCTGGGGTAAAGGATGGGGATGGCCCAAGTAAAATAACCAGTTTGATGACACACTTGGATACTGTCAGGGTTACATTTGACTACAGTAAACTGTACCTGTGGTAAAGGATGGGGACGGCCCAAGTAAAATAACCAGTGTGATGACACACTTGGATACTGACAGGGTTACATTTGACTACAGTAAACTGTACCTGTGGTAAAGGATGGGGACGGCCCAAGTAAAATAACCAGTGTGATGACACACTTGGATACTGACAGGGTTACATTTGACTACAGTAAACTGTGTCTCAGGTAAAGGATGGGGACGGCCCAAGTAAAGTAACCACTGTGATGTCACACATGGATACTGACGAGGTTACATTTGACTACAGCAAACTGTGTCTGTGATAAAGGATGGGGAGGGCCCAAGTAAAATAACCAGTGTGATGACACACTTGGATACTGACAGGGTTACATTTGACTACAGTAAACTGTGTCTGAGGTAAAGGATGGGGAGGGCCCAAGTAAAATAACCAGTGTGATGACACACTTGGATACTGACGAGGTTACATTTGACTACAGTAAACTGTGTCTGAGGTAAAGGATGGGGAGGGCCCAAGTAAAATAACCAGTGTGATGACACACTTGGAGACTGACGAGGTTACATTTCACTAAAGTAAACTGTGTCTGTGGTAAAGAATGGGGAGGGCCCAAGTAAAATAACCAGAGTGATGACACACTAGGATACTAACAGGGTTACATTTGACTACAGTAAACTGTACCTGTGGTAAAGGATGGGGAGGGCCCAAGTAAAATAACCAGTGTGATGACACACTTGGATAATGACGAGGTTACATTTGACTACAGCAAACTGTATCTGAGGTAAAGGATGGGGAGGGCCCAAGTAAAGTAACCAGTGTGATGACACACTTGGATACTGACGAGGTTACATTTGACTACAGCAAACTGTATCTGAGGTAAAGGATGGGGAGGGCCCAAGTAAAATAACCAAGGTGATCACACACTTGGATACTGACGAGGTTACATTTGACTACAGCAAACTGTATCTGAGGTAAAGGATGGGGAGGGCCCAAGTAAAATAACCAGTGTGATGACACACTTGGATACTGACGAGGTTACATTTGAACAGTAAACTGTGTCTGGGGTAAAGGAGGGGGAGGGCCCAAGTAAAATAACCAGTGTGATGACACACTTGGATACTGACGAGGTTACATTTGACTACAGTAAACTGTGACTGGGGTAAAGGAGGGGGATGGCCCAAGTAAAATAACCAGTGTGCTGACACAGTTGGATACTGACGAGGTTACATTTGACTACAGTAAACTGTGTCTGGGGTAAAGGATGGGGATGGCCCAAGTAAAATAACCAGTGTGATGACACACTTGGATACTGACAGGGTTACATTTGACTACAGTAAACTGTGTCTGAGGTAAAGGAGGGGGATGGCCCAAGTAAAATAACCAGTGTGATGACACACTTGGATACTGACAGGGTTACATTTGACTACAGTAAACTGTGTCTGAGGTAAAAGAGGGGGATGGCCCAAGTAAAATAACCAGTGTGATGACACAGTTGGATACTGACAGGGTTACATTTGACTACAGTAAACTGTGTCTGAGGTAAAGGATGGGGAGGGAACAAGTAAAATAACCAGTGTGATGACACAGTTGGATACTGACAGGGTTACATTTGACTACAGTAAACTGTGTCTGAGGTAAAGGATGGGGACGGCCCAAGTAAAATAACCAGTGTGATGACACACTTGGATACTGACGAGGTTACATTTGACTACAGTAAACTGTGTCTGGGGTAAAGGATGGGGATGGCCCAAGTAAAATAACCAGTGTGATGACACAGTTGGATACTGACAGGGTTACATTTGACTACAGTAAACTGTGTCTGAGGTAAAGGAGGGGGATGGCCCAAGTAAAATAACCAGTGTGATGACACACTTGGATACTGACAGGGTTACATTTGACTACAGTAAACTGTGTCTGAGGTAAAGGATGGGGAGGGAACAAGTAAAATAACCAGTGTGATGACACAGTTGGATACTGACAGGGTTACATTTGACTACAGTAAACTGTGTCTGAGGTAAAGGACGGGGACGGCCCAAGTAAAATAACCAGTGTGATGACACACTTGGATACTGACGAGGTTACATTTGACTACAGTAAACTGTGTCTGGGGTAAAGGATGGGGATGGCCCAAGTAAAATAACCAGTGTGATGACACACTTGGATACTGACGAGGTTACATTTGACTACAGTAAACTGTGTCTGAGGTAAAGGATGGGGATGGCCCAAGTAAAATAACCAGTGTGATGACACACTTGGATACTGACGAGGTTACATATGACTACAGTAAACTGTGTCTCAGGTAAAGGATGGGGATGGCCCAAGTAAAATAACCAGTGTGATGACACACTTGGATACTGACAGGGTTACATTTGACTACAGTAAACTGTGTCTGAGGTAAAGGAGGGGGATGGCCCAAGTAAAATAACCAGTGTGATGACACACTTGGATACTGACAGGGTTACATTTGACTACAGTAAACTGTGTCTGAGGTAAAGGAGGGGGATGGCCCAAGTAAAATAACCAGTGTGATGACACACTTGGATACTGACAGGGTTACATTTGACTACAGTAAACTGTGTCTCAGGTAAAGGATGGGGACGGCCCAAGTAAAATAACCAGTGTGATGACACACTTGGATACTGACAGGGTTACATTTGACTACAGTAAACTGTGTCTGAGGTAAAGGAGAGGGATGGCCCAAGTAAAATAACCAGTGTGATGACACACTTGGATACTGACAGGGTTACATTTGAGTGTAGTTACCTGTGTCTGAGGTAAAGGATGGGCAGGGCCCAAGTAAAATAACCAGTGTGATGACACACTTGGATACTGACGAGGTTACATTTGACTACAGTAAACTGTGTCTGAGGTAAAGGATGGGGATGGCCCAAGTAAAATAACCAGTGTGATGACACAGTTGGATACTGACAGGGTTACATTTGACTACAGTAAACTGTGTCTGAGGTAAAGGATGGGCGGGGCCCAAGTAAAATAACCAGTGTGATGACACAGTTGGATACTGACAGGGTTACATTTGACTACAGTAAACTGTGTCTCAGGTAAAGGATGGGGACGGCCCAAGTAAAGTAACCACTGTGATGTCACACTTGGATACTGACGAGGTTACATTTGACTACAGCAAACTGTGTCTGTGATAAAGGATGGGGAGGGCCCAAGTAAAATAACCAGTGTGATGACACATTTGGATACTGACAGGGTTACATTTGACTACAGTAAACTGTGTCTGGGGTAAAGGATGGGGATGGCCCAAGTAAAATAACCAGTGTGATGACACACTTGGATACTGACGAGGTTACATTTGACTACAGTAAACTGTGTCTGAGGTAAAGGAGGGGGATGGCCCAAGTAAAATAACCAGTGTGATGACACACTTGGATACTGACAGGGTTACATTTGACTACAGTAAACTGTGTCTGGGGTAAAGGATGGGGATGGCCCAAGTAAAATAACCAGTGTGATGACACAGTTGGATACTGACAGGGTTACATTTGACTACAGTAAACTGTGTCTGAGGTAAAGGAGGGGGATGGCCCAAGTAAAATAACCAGTGTGATGACACACTTGGATACTGACAGGGTTACATTTGACTACAGTAAACTGTGTCTGAGGTAAAGGAGGGGGATGGCCCAAGTAAAATAACCAGTGTGATGACACACTTGGATACTGACAGGGTTACATTTGACTACAGTAAACTGTGTCTCAGGTAAAGGATGGGGACGGCCCAAGTAAAATAACCAGTGTGATGACACACTTGGATACTGACGAGGTTACATTTGACTACAGTAAACTGTGTCTGAGGTAAAGGATGGGGACGGCCCAAGTAAAATAACCAGTGTGATGACACACTTGGATACTGACGAGGTTACATTTGACTACAGCAAACTGTATCTGAGGTAAAGGATAGGGAGGGCCCAAGTAAAATAACCAAGGTGATCACACACTTGGATACTGACGAGGTTACATTTGACTACAGCAAACTGTATCTGAGGTAAAGGATGGGGAGGGCCCAAGTAAAATAACCAGTGTGATGACACACTTGGATACTGACGAGGTTACATTTGACTACAGTAAACTGTGTCTGGGGTAAAGGAGGGGGAGAGAACAAGTAAAATAACCAGTGTGATGACACACTTGGATACTGACGAGGTTACATTTGACTACAGTAAACTGTGTCTGAGGTAAAGGAGGGGGATGGCCCAAGTAAAATAACCAAGGTGATCACACACTTGGATACTGACGAGGTTACATTTGACTACAGTAAACTGTGTCTGGGGTAAAGGATGGGGAGGGCCCAAGTAAAATATCCAGTGTGATGACACACTTGGATACTGACGAGGTTACATTTGACTACAGTAGACTGTGTCTGAGGTAAAGGATGGGGATGGCCCAAGTAAAATAACCAGTGTGATGACACACTTGGATACTGACGAGGTTACATTTGACTACAGTAAACTGTGTTTGGGGTAAAGGATGGGGAGGGCCCAAGTAAAATAACAAGTGTGATGACACACTTGGATACTGACAGGGTTACATTTGACTGTAGTAAACTGTGTCTGGGGTAAAGGATGGGGATGGCCCAAGTAAAATAACCAGTGTGATGACACACTTGGATACTGACAGGGTTACATTTGACTACAGTAAACTGTGTCTGAGGTAAAGGAGGGGGATGGCCCAAGTAAAATAACCAGTGTGATGACACACTTGGATACTGACGAGGTTACATTTGACTACAGTAAACTGTGTCTGAGGTAAAGGATGGGGAGGGCCCAAGTAAAATAAGCAGTGTGATGACACACTTGGATACTGACAGGGTTACATTTGAGTGTAGTTACCTGTGTCTGAGGTAAAGGATGGGGAGGGCCCAAGTAAAATAACCAGTGTGATGACACAGTTGGATACTGACAGGGTTACATTTGACTACAGTAAACTGTGTCTGGGGTAAAGGATGGGGAGGGAACAAGTAAAATAACCAGTGTGATGACACACTTGGATACTGACAGGGTTACATTTGAGTGTAGTTACCTGTGTCTGAGGTAAAGGATGGGCAGGGCCCAAGTAAAATAACCAGTGTGATGACACACTTGGATACTGACAGGGTTACATTTGACTACAGTAAACTGTGTCTGAGGTAAAGGATGGGGAGGGAACAAGTAAAATAACCAGTTTGATGATACATTTGGATACTGACAGGGTTACATTTGACTACAGTAAACTGTGTCTGGGGTAAAGGATGGGGAGGGAACAAGTAAAATAACCAGTGTGATGACACACTTGGATACTGACAGGGTTACATTTGACTACAGTAAACTGTGTCTGAGGTAAAGGATGGGGAGGGCCTAAGTAAAATAACCAGTGTGATGACACACTTGGATACTGACAGGGTTACATTTGACTACAGTAAACTGTGTCTGAGGTAAAGGATGGCGAGGGCCCAAGTAAAATAACCAGTGTGATCACACACTTGGATACTGACGAGGTTACATTTGACTACAGTAAACTGTGTCTGGGGTAAAGGATGGGGAGTGAACAAGTAAAATAACCAGTGTGATCACACACTTGGATACTGACGGGGTTACATTTGACTACAGTAAACTGTGTCTGAGGTAAAGGATGGCGAGGGCCCAAGTAAAATAACCAGTGTGATCACACACTTGGATACTGACAGGGTTACATTTGACTACAGTAAACTGTACCTGTGGTAAAGGATGGGGACGGCCCAAGTAAAATAAACCAGTGTGATGACACACTTGGATACTGACAGGGTTACATTTGACTACAGTAAACTGTGTCTGAGGTAAAGGAGGGGGATGGCCCAAGTAAAATAACCAGTGTGATGACACACTTGGATACTGACGAGGTAACATTTGACTACAGTAAACTGTGTCTGTGATAAAGAATGGGGAGGGCCCAAGTAAAATAACCAGTGTGATGACACACTTGGATACTGACGAGGTTACATTTGACTACAGTAAACTGTGTCTGTGATAAAGGATGGGGAGGGCCCAAGTAAAATAACCAGTGTGATGACACACTTGGATACTGACAGGGTTACATTTGACTACAGTAAACTGTGTCTGAGGTAAAGGAGGGGGATGGCCCAAGTAAAATAACCAGTGTGATGACACTCTTGGATACTGACAGGGTTACATTTGACTACAGTAAACTGTGTCTGAGGTAAAGGATGGGGAGGGCCCAAGTAAAATAACCAGTGTGATGACACACTTGGATACTGACAGGGTTACATTTGACTACAGTAAACTGTGTCTCAGGTAAAGGATGGGGACGGCCCAAGTAAAGTAACCACTGTGATGTCACACTTGGATACTGACGAGGTTACATTTGACTACAGCAAACTGTGTCTGTGATAAAGGATGGGGAGGGCCCAAGTAAAATAACCAGTGTGATGACACACTTGGATACTGACGAGGTTACATTTGACTACAGTAAACTGTGTCTGAGGTAAAGGATGGGGAGGGCCCAAGTAAAATAACCAGTGTGATGACACACTTGGATACTGACCAGGTTACATTTGACTACAGTAAACTGTGTCTGTGATAAAGGATGGGGAGGGCCCAAGAAAAATAACCAGTGTGATGACACACTTGGATACTGACGAGGTTACATTTGACTACAGTAAACTGTGTCTGAGGTTAAGGATGGGGACGGCCCAAGTAAAATAACCAGTGTGATGACACACTTGGAGACTGACGAGGTTACATTTCACTAAAGTAAACTGTGTCTGTGGTAAAGAATGGGGAGGGCCCAAGTAAAATAACCAGAGTGATGACACACTAGGATACTAACAGGGTTACATTTGACTACAGTATACTGTACCTGTGGTAAAGGATGGGGATGGCCCAAGTAAAATAACCAGTGTGATGACACACTTGGATACTGACAGGGTTACATTTAACTACAGTAAACTGTACCTGTGATAAAGGATGGGGAGGGCCCAAGTAAAATAACCAGTGTGATGACACACTTGGATAATGACGAGGTTACATTTGACTACAGTAAACTGTATCTGAGGTAAAGGATGGGGAGGGCCCAAGTAAAGTAACCAGTGTGATGACACACTTGGATACTGACGAGGTTACATTTGACTACAGCAAACTGTATCTGAGGTAAAGGATGGGGAGGGCCCAAGTAAAATAACCAAGGTGATCACACACTTGGATACTGACGAGGTTACATTTGACTACAGCAAACTGTATCTGAGGTAAAGGATGGGGAGGGCCCAAGTAAAATAACCAGTGTGATGACACACTTGGATACTGACAGGGTTACATTTGACTACAGTAAACTGTGTCTGAGGTAAAGGAGGGGGATGGCCCAAGTAAAATAACCAGTGTGATGACACACTTGGATACTGACAGGGTTACATTTGACTACAGTAAACTGTGTCTGAGGTAAAGGAGGGGGATGGCCCAAGTAAAATAACCAGTGTGATGACACACTTGGATACTGACAGGGTTACATTTGACTACAGTAAACTGTGTCTCAGGTAAAGGATGGGGACGGCCCAAGTAAAATAACCAGTGTGATGACACACTTGGATACTGACAGGGTTACATTTGACTACAGTAAACTGTGTCTGAGGTAAAGGAGAGGGATGGCCCAAGTAAAATAACCAGTGTGATGACACACTTGGATACTGACAGGGTTACATTTGAGTGTAGTTACCTGTGTCTGAGGTAAAGGATGGGCAGGGCCCAAGTAAAATAACCAGTGTGATGACACACTTGGATACTGACGAGGTTACATTTGACTACAGTAAACTGTGTCTGAGGTAAAGGATGGGGATGGCCCAAGTAAAATAACCAGTGTGATGACACAGTTGGATACTGACAGGGTTACATTTGACTACAGTAAACTGTGTCTGAGGTAAAGGATGGGCGGGGCCCAAGTAAAATAACCAGTGTGATGACACAGTTGGATACTGACAGGGTTACATTTGACTACAGTAAACTGTGTCTCAGGTAAAGGATGGGGACGGCCCAAGTAAAGTAACCACTGTGATGTCACACTTGGATACTGACGAGGTTACATTTGACTACAGCAAACTGTGTCTGTGATAAAGGATGGGGAGGGCCCAAGTAAAATAACCAGTGTGATGACACATTTGGATACTGACAGGGTTACATTTGACTACAGTAAACTGTGTCTGGGGTAAAGGATGGGGATGGCCCAAGTAAAATAACCAGTGTGATGACACACTTGGATACTGACGAGGTTACATTTGACTACAGTAAACTGTGTCTGAGGTAAAGGAGGGGGATGGCCCAAGTAAAATAACCAGTGTGATGACACACTTGGATACTGACAGGGTTACATTTGACTACAGTAAACTGTGTCTGGGGTAAAGGATGGGGATGGCCCAAGTAAAATAACCAGTGTGATGACACACTTGGATACTGACAGGGTTACATTTGACTACAGTAAACTGTGTCTGGGGTAAAGGATGGGCGGGGCCCAAGTAAAATAACCAGTGTGATGACACAGTTGGATACTGACAGGGTTACATTTGACTACAGTAAACTGTGTCTGAGGTAAAGGAGGGGGATGGCCCAAGTAAAATAACCAGTGTGATGACACACTTGGATACTGACAGGGTTACATTTGACTACAGTAAACTGTGTCTGAGGTAAAGGAGGGGGATGGCCCAAGTAAAATAACCAGTGTGATGACACACTTGGATACTGACAGGGTTACATTTGACTACAGTAAACTGTGTCTCAGGTAAAGGATGGGGACGGCCCAAGTAAAATAACCAGTGTGATGACACACTTGGATACTGACGAGGTTACATTTGACTACAGTAAACTGTGTCTGAGGTAAAGGATGGGGACGGCCCAAGTAAAATAACCAGTGTGATGACACACTTGGATACTGACGAGGTTACATTTGACTACAGCAAACTGTATCTGAGGTAAAGGATGGGGAGGGCCCAAGTAAAATAACCAAGGTGATCACACACTTGGATACTGACGAGGTTACATTTGACTACAGCAAACTGTATCTGAGGTAAAGGATGGGGAGGGCCCAAGTAAAATAACCAGTGTGATGACACACTTGGATACTGACGAGGTTACATTTGACTACAGTAAACTGTGTCTGGGGTAAAGGAGGGGGAGAGAACAAGTAAAATAACCAGTGTGATGACACACTTGGATACTGACGAGGTTACATTTGACTACAGTAAACTGTGTCTGAGGTAAAGGAGGGGGATGGCCCAAGTAAAATAACCAAGGTGATCACACACTTGGATACTGACGAGGTTACATTTGACTACAGTAAACTGTGTCTGGGGTAAAGGATGGGGAGGGCCCAAGTAAAATATCCAGTGTGATGACACACTTGGATACTGACGAGGTTACATTTGACTACAGTAGACTGTGTCTGAGGTAAAGGATGGGGATGGCCCAAGTAAAATAACCAGTGTGATGACACACTTGGATACTGACGAGGTTACATTTGACTACAGTAAACTGTGTCTGGGGTAAAGGATGGGGAGGGCCCAAGTAAAATAACCAGTGTGATGACACACTTGGATACTGACAGGGTTACATTTGACTGTAGTAAACTGTGTCTGGGGTAAAGGATGGGGATGGCCCAAGTAAAATAACCAGTGTGATGACACACTTGGATACTGACAGGGTTACATTTGACTACAGTAAACTGTGTCTGAGGTAAAGGAGGGGGATGGCCCAAGTAAAATAACCAGTGTGATGACACACTTGGATACTGACGAGGTTACATTTGACTACAGTAAACTGTGTCTGAGGTAAAGGATGGGGAGGGCCCAAGTAAAATAAGCAGTGTGATGACACACTTGGATACTGACAGGGTTACATTTGAGTGTAGTTACCTGTGTCTGAGGTAAAGGATGGGGAGGGCCCAAGTAAAATAACCAGTGTGATGACACAGTTGGATACTGACAGGGTTACATTTGACTACAGTAAACTGTGTCTGGGGTAAAGGATGGGGAGGGAACAAGTAAAATAACCAGTGTGATGACACACTTGGATACTGACAGGGTTACATTTGAGTGTAGTTACCTGTGTCTGAGGTAAAGGATGGGCAGGGCCCAAGTAAAATAACCAGTGTGATGACACACTTGGATACTGACAGGGTTACATTTGACTACAGTAAACTGTGTCTGAGGTAAAGGATGGGGAGGGAACAAGTAAAATAACCAGTTTGATGATACATTTGGATACTGACAGGGTTACATTTGACTACAGTAAACTGTGTCTGGGGTAAAGGATGGGGAGGGAACAAGTAAAATAACCAGTGTGATGACACACTTGGATACTGACAGGGTTACATTTGACTACAGTAAACTGTGTCTGAGGTAAAGGATGGGGAGGGCCCAAGTAAAATAACCAGTGTTATGACACTCTTGGATACTGACGAGGTAACATTTGACTACAGTAAACTGTGTCTGAGGTAAAGGAGGGGGATGGCCCAAGTAAAATAACCAGTGTGATGACACACTTGGATACTGACAGGGTTACATTTGACTACAGTAAACTGTGTCTGAGGTAAAGGATGGGGAGGGCCCAAGTAAAATAAGCAGTGTGATGACACACTTGGATACTGACAGGGTTACATTTGACTGTAGCAAACTGTGTCTGAGGTAAAGGATGGGGAGGGCCCAAGTAAAATAACCAGTGTGATGACACACTTGGATACTGACAGGGTTACATTTGACTACAGTAAACTGTGTCTGAGGTAAAGGATGGGGAGGGCCCAAGTAAAATAACCAGTGTGATGACACACTTGGATACTGACGAGGTTACATTTGACTACAGTAAACTGTGTCTCAGGTAAAGGATGGGGAGGGCCCAAGTAAAATAACCAGTGTGATGACACACTTGGATACTGACGAGGTTGCATTTGACTACAGTAAACTGTGTCTGAGGTAAAGGATGGGGACGGCCCAAGTAAAATAACCAGTGTGATGACACACTTGGATACTGACGGGGTTACATTTGACTACAGTAAACTGTGTCTGAGGTAAAGGATGGGGAGGGCCCAAGTAAAATAACCAGTGTGATGACACACTTGGATACTGACAGGGTTACATTTGACTGTAGCAAACTGTGTCTGAGGTAAAGGATGGGGAGGGCCCAAGTAAAATAACCAGTGTGATGACACACTTGGATACTGACGAGGTTACATTTGACTACAGTAAACTGTGTCTGAGGTAAAGGATGGGGAGGGCCCAAGTAAAATAACCAGTGTGATGACACACTTGGATACTGACGAGGTAACATTTGACTACAGTAAACTGTGTCTGAGGTAAAGGATGGGGAGGGCCCAAGTAAAATAACCAGTGTGATGACACACTTGGATACTGACGAGGTAACATTTGACTACAGTAAACTGTGTCTGAGGTAAAGGATGGGGAGGGCCCAAGTAAAATAACCAGTGTGATGACACACTTGGATACTGACGAGGTTACATTTGACTACATGGAGTTTCCATTATATTATTTAAAAAAATCTTATGATTCCATTCATGTGACTTTCTCTACCTATCTGCAACAAATTATTGTTAAAAAGATTATGCTTCTATTTTCTTCATGGTAATTGAGAAATAATTAACAGAAATAATCTTATTACTTCCTTGTAAGTAGAAGCGAAATAAGGGAGTGCCTTAGTCAAAAGCTGGTTCCTATGTGTCTGAAGTTCCTCTCTTACTTTGTACAGGGGTTGACAAATTCTTGTATGAGAAATGTATAAGTGTTTTTCAAAGCTGAAGTCAATAACAAGGAATATCTCAAAAGCGATCAATTCCGTGGAAAAAAATGTTTAGAACATAAATTGTGTGCTTTAACGTGCTCTACATTTTTTGTGTTGTACGTTTTTGTCCATCTGTTACGGTTTAGCAGTTATGCAAAATCCCTTAAAATTCATCCAGAATAAAGCAGTTTTCAGAGGCTATTCCCAGAAAATTCAAGATATACATTTTATTTGTCATGTAAATATCTTTAATGTTCCATATTTTAATAAAAATTGTTAGAGCCATTTTTGAAAGAATCATTAATTTCGAAAAAATATTCATGTAAATGATATTTTGGGTTTGGAGGATTTATCTCAAAATCTTCGTATCGCATCCCTGGAAAATACTAAACTTAAATTCCAACTTTGATATTTTACCAACTTTTCATTTTTGAGTTATGGTGTTCACAGACACACGGACATGCACGCGGACCTTTTTCTGAAAATGTTTTTTTTTTCATACAGGGAACCATAAAACATATATTTCCGGTGAAATCTAAGTATAGAATTTTTGGGTGGAATGGAATATCTTCTCTATACACTATGTACATAGTACGTGTAGAGAAAGTAAAACAAAAACGCTACAGTTTTATGGAAAAAATATTAATATTTGTACAATATAAAGCAGCAATAAATAGTCTCTTTTTTTCTTGAAGGTTAGTATAACACGAAAATAGAAAAGAAACCCATCAAGAATACTGATCAGTTGTCTTTGTTGACAACTGGCGATGTAATGTTAAACGGAAAGTCCAATTTCGTATCATATCTCTTTTGTGTTTCTTTCGGGAATACATAGCAACAGCTACTAAATATTTAGCCTTGTGTATTTCCTTGTTTCTCATTCGTGTTATAAGAAAGCAAGTAATTAAAGAATTTATCTCGATAAGCACGAAGTGGAGAAAAGAAAAATCTGATGACTTTCTCTACATCTCTGTAACAA
Organism: Hymenopus coronatus; assembly: GCA_030762935.1. Classification (NCBI taxonomy): domain Eukaryota; kingdom Metazoa; phylum Arthropoda; class Insecta; order Mantodea; family Hymenopodidae; genus Hymenopus; species Hymenopus coronatus. Next base: position 148,965,384 of record CM060890.1, read on the forward strand.
ATTGTTGTTAAAAAGCCTATGCTTCTATTTATTCCATACTAATCGAGAAAGTTTAGCAGTAATAGTCTTATTATTTGCTTCCTTGTTAGTAGAAGAGAAATAAGGGAGAACCATAGGTTAAAGTTATAGTCAAAAGCTGGTTGCTATGTGACTGAAGTTCCTTTGTTTGGACAGGAGTTCACAAATTCCAGTAATTCCGTAAAATTGATGTAGAATAAAGCGGTCTTCAGAGGCCATTCCCAGAAAATTCAATTATATGTCAGGTGAATGTCTGAATATACGTTTGAGCCATTTTTTAGAAAATCAAAATGTTAAAAAAAATTTACACGTAAAGGGTAGTTGTGGGTGGGGAGATGTTCTTGAAAATCTTCGTGTCATATCCTTGGAAGATACCAAACTTAAATACCAAGTTTGGTATTCAACGGTCTTTTGGTTTTTGAGCTATGCTGTCCAGACACACATGCACACACATGGACCTTTTTCTGAAAATGATTTTTTTGGATTCAGGGAGATCCAGAACATGTATTTCCGATGAAATATCGGTATGGAGTTTTTGTGTAGAGTGCATTACCTTCTCTATACACTATGACATAGTACATGTAGAGAAAGTAATAGTCTTGTATAAAGTCACGTGAATGCCAATAATCTTGTATAATGTCATGTGAATGCCAATAATCTTGTATAAAGTCACGTGAACGCCAATAATCTTGTATAAAGTCACATGAATGCCAATAATCTTGTATAAAGTCACATGAATGCCAATAATCTTGTATAAAGTCACATGAATGCCAATAATCTTGTATAAAGTCACATGAATGCCAATAATCTTGTATAAAGTCACATGAATGCCAATAATCTTGTATAAAGTCACATGAATGCCAATAATCTTGTATAGTCACATGAATGCCAATAATCTTGTATAAAGTCACATGAATGCCAATAATCTTGTATAAAGTCACATGAATGCCAATAATCTTGTATAAAGTCACATGAATGCCAATAATCTTGTATAAAGTCACATGAATGCCAATAATCTTGTATAAAGTCACATGAATGCCAATAATCTTGTATAAAGTCACATGAATGCCAATAATCTTGTATAAAGTCACATGAATGCCAATAATCTTGTATAGTCACATGAATGCCAATAATCTTGTATAAAGTCACATGAATGCCAATAATCTTGTATAGTCACATGAATGCCAATAATCTTGTATAAAGTCACATGAATGCCAATAATCTTGTATAAAGTCACATGAATGCCAATAATCTTGTATAAAGTCACATGAATGCCAATAATCTTGTATAAAGTCACGTGAATGCCAATAATCTTGTATAAAGTCACGTGAATGCCAATAATCTTGTATAAAGTCACATGAATGCCAATAATCTTGTATAAAGTCACGTGAACGCCAATAATCGTGTATAAAGTCACATGAATGCCAATAATCTTGTATAAAGTCGCGTGAACGCCAATAATCGTGTATAAAGTCACATGAATGCCAATAATCTTGTATAAAGTCGCGTGAACGCCAATAATCGTGTATAAAGTCACATGAATGCCAATAATCTTGTATAAAGTCACATGAATGCCAATAATCTTGTATAAAGTCGCGTGAACGCCAATAATCGTGTATAAAGTCACATGAATGCCAATAATCTTGTATAAAGTCACATGAATGCCAATAATCGTGTATAAAGTCACATGAATGCCAATAATCTTGTATAAAGTCACGTGAACGCCAATAATCTTGTATAAAGTCACATGAACGCCAATAATCTTGTATAAAGTCACGTGAACGCCAATAATCTTGTATAAAGTCACATGAATGCCAATAATCGTGTATAAAGTCACATGAATGCCAATAATCTTGTATAAAGTCACGTGAATGCCAATAATCTTGTATAAAGTCACATGAATGCCAATAATCTTGTATAAAGTCACGTGAACGCCAATAATCGTGTATAAAGTCACATGAATGCCAATAATCTCGTATAAAGTCGCGTGAACGCCAATAATCGTGTATAAAGTCACATGAATGCCAATAATCTTGTATAAAGTCGCGTGAACGCCAATAATCGTGTATAAAGTCACATGAATGCCAATAATCTTGTATAAAGTCACATGAATGCCAATAATCTTGTATAAAGTCGCGTGAACGCCAATAATCGTGTATAAAGTCACATGAATGCCAATAATCTTGTATAAAGTCACATGAATGCCAATAATCGTGTATAAAGTCACATGAATGCCAATAATCTTGTATAAAGTCACGTGAACGCCAATAATCTTGTATAAAGTCACGTGAACGCCAATAATCTTGTATAAAGTCACATGAACGCCAATAATCTTGTATAAAGTCACGTGAACGCCAATAATCTTGTATAAAGTCACATGAATGCCAATAATCGTGTATAAAGTCACATGAATGCCAATAATCTTGTATAAAGTCACGTGAACGCCAATAATCTTGTATAAAGTCACGTGAACGCCAATAATCTTGTATAAAGTCACATGAACGCCAATAATCTTGTATAAAGTCACGTGAACGCCAATAATCTTGTATAAAGTCACATGAATGCCAATAATCGTGTATAAAGTCACATGAATGCCAATAATCTTGTATAAAGTCACGTGAACGCCAATAATCTTGTATAAAGTCTCATGAATGCCAATACTCTTGTATAAAGTCGCGTGAACGCCAATAATCTTGTATAAAGTCGCGTGAACGCCAATAATCGTGTATAAAGTCACATGAATGCCAATAATCTTGTATAAAGTCACGTGAACGCCAACTCGGTGTAAGGACGTAGCAGCAGTGTATAAGGGATCCTTGTATATATTAAGACGGCTGGGGCATTAGCAAATTCTGGTGGAAGTGTTGTGTGTTATAAATCGTGGTCGACACCAGCGCCGCCACCCAGCTGTATGCTACACTTCGCCTGACCACTGCGGTCTGCAATACATCACGACTTTTGTTTTGCATGGGAGCCCAAAAAATCAGTTTCCCCCCCCCTCTCTCTCTCTCTCTCTCTCCCTGGAGGATCATCCGTCATCCATCGCCCCCTCATCAATTTGCCATTTCTTGCTGGACCCTGATCGCTCCCTTGCGGATATAAGCAATCAGGAAATACTGCGCTTGGGGTGGGGGGGGGGGGAATTAAGGCTTTAAAAACATCACCCTTTTAAAACTTTCCTTCACTTTATATTAATCGACATCACAACACTTTCCGATAAGACGCACTTTTACACCCTCAAGTGTTTCTTTTTTACTTTACACTCACGCTTTATACATTACAGAATAAATTAAAGCAGAAGCCGTGTGAATTCTTTTAAGAGAAACATGTAAATTATTTGAGTTGATGCTTGATCGGATGTGGCAGAGGTTTTCCAACTCTGTAGCAATATGCTGCATCATTTATCATGCTGGTGCTCGAAGAACGGGGTCAACTGCGCCGCTCGGCGTTGCCAAACTTCCTGCCCAACTCGCTCCTTCCATATGCTTCTGTACCAACTCCAGGGATACCAACCTATTTAACAAATTTCTGGAAGATTTGACATCAATCCCGTTTTAGGTAATCCTCCTATGAAATTTGAAAAATCTAACAGTGTATACTTTTTATCACTTTCTCCAGCGCATATTTAAAATATACAGGGAAAATAGAGGCGTTTGATTTCACCCAAAAATTCTATTCCGAGAAATACACGTTTTATGATCCCGTGTATAAAAATATTAGAAAAATATCCCTGTGTGTATATGTGTGTGTGCCTGTGGGTAGCATAACACAAAAACGAAAAGTTCGTTAAATACCAAACTTGGTATTTAAGATCAATATCTGCCAAGGATGCGAGAGATATTTTCAAGAAAATCCCCCCAATACAAACTACGTTTTACATGAAAATGTTGATCTTCTCCTAAAAGTCACTTACTATGTTGATTAGAATACACTATATGAAAGATATTTACATGAAAAATAATATAAATCCTCATTTTTGGGAGTATGTAACACATAGTACATGTAGAGAAAGTAAAATAGGCTTTAAAAGAATAGTTTGTTTGAAAATAGGTGGAGAAAGACAAGTGAATAAAACACATTGACTTTTCACAGACACGTGCAGACGCATAAACTACACGGGCATTTTTCCAGACTGCTTTTTTCTTGAATTTACTTTCTCTACACGTACTATTTACATAGTGTATACAGAAGGTATTGTATTGCACCCAAAAAATCGATACCGAAATTTCACCGGAATATATGTTTGAGACACGCTGAATTTAAAAATCTGATGTGTTACACTCATATGACTTTCTCTAGCTGCTCTACAAAACTCCTACAAAAGATTATTCTTCTTTGTACACAATGCTAATCAAGATAAATGCTAGCAGAATGTTATTACTTATTTCCTTATAAGTAGGAGGGAATAAGGGAATGCACTATGCTAAAGTGATTGTCAAATGTTTTAAAAGCTATCGTTATGCCATTGTCATTGCAAATCACTTCTTTGCTTGGCCAGGAGTAGAACAAAAGAAAAACGGACACTTCCTGTCTGAGAAAAATTTAAGTACTTCACAATTGAAACCAATAACAAGGGATATCTCGAAAACGGTTACCTCCACAACAAAAACGTACAGGACAAAAATTGTGTGTTTTGTCATGAGGTACATTTTTTGTGTAGTACGTTTTTTTCTGTCTCTTACGGTTTAGCAGTTAAGCAAAATTCAGCAAACTTCATCCAGAATAAAGAGGTCTTCAGAGGCTATTCCCAAAAAAATTCGAGATATACATTTTATTTCGGACATAAATAGCTTTAATATACCGGATTTTAATCAAAATCGTTAGAGCCATTTTTAAGAACAACAAAATTTTCGAAATTTTTTCCACGTAAGGAGTAGTTTGTGGTGCGGGGATTTTTTTGAAAATCTTCTTGTCGCATCCTTGGAAGATACTAAACCTAAATACCAAGTTTGGCATTTAACAGTCTTTTTGTTTTGGGGCTATGCTGTCCACAGACACACACACGGACCTTTTTTTAAAAATCTGATGTGTTCCATTCACATGACTTTCTCTATATCTCTGTAACAAATTATGGTTAATAAGCCTATCTTTTTTTTTTACTTCATGCTAATCGAGAAAAATTAGCAGAAATATTCTTATTTCTTGCTTTATTGTAAGTAGAAGCGAAATAAGGGAGTAGCATAGGTTAAAGTGAAAGCCAAAAGCTGGTTGCTATGTGACTGATGTTCCTTTGTTTGTATGTACACGAGTTGACAAATTCCTGTATGAGAAAAGTTTAAGTTTTTCAAAGCTGAAACCAAGAAAAATGAATCAACTCCACGAAAAAAAAAAAAATGTATATAACATAAATTGTGTGTTTTAACGTGCTCTACAGTTTTTGTGTGGTAAGTTTTTGTACATCTCTTACGGTTTAGTGGTTATACAGAATAATGTAGACTTAAGAGGATATTCCCAGAACATTCAAGATATACATTCTATTTGTCAGGTAAATATCTTTAATATATGATATTTTAATCAAAATCGTTAGAGCCTATTTAGAAAATCAAAATTTTCGAAAAAAGTTCCATGTAAAGGGTAGTTTGGGGTGGGGCGATTTAACTCAAAATCTTCGTGTCGCATCCCTGGAAGATATTAAACTTAAATACCAAGTTTGGTATTTTACCGACTTTTGGTTTTTGAGTTATCATGTTCACAGACACACGGACACACGGACAGACTGACACAAGGACCTTTTTCTGAAAATACTTTTTTTGGATACAGAGGACCCTAAAACATATATTTCCGGTGAAATCTCGGTATCGAATTTTTTGGTGGAGTGCAATACATTCTCTATACATTATATACATAGTACGTATAGAGAAAGTAAAAATGTTTTTTTCGGACTCAGGGGACCCCAAAACATGTATTTCCAGTAAAATCTCGGTATCGAATTTTTGGGTGCATTACAATACCTTCTCTATCCCTATGTACATTGTACATATGGGGCTAGAGAAAGTAAAAAAGGCTCTTTTAGAAAAATGCCCGTGTGTGTGTGTGTGTGTGTGTGTGTGTGTGTGTGTGTGTGTGTGTGGGGACAGCATTACTCAAAAACGAAAAGTCGGTTAAATACCAGATTTGGTATTTAAGCTCAATATCTTCCAGGATTGCGACACGAGGATTTAGAATAACCCCCCCCGCCCCTGATTATCTTTATATGGAAGACCTATCGAACAAAAATATTTTCTTAAAAATGGTTGCAACGATTTTTATTAAAATCTCTTATATATAAGATATTTACATAAGTAAAATGTATATCTTGAATTTTCTGGGAATATCCTCTTCATTCTGGACAAGTTTTGCTGCCTTTTGCATAACTGGTAAACCGTAAGAGAAGTAAAAAACTTACTACACAAAAAATGTAGAGTTCGCAAAAACACACAATTTAATTTATTTACATCTTTTTCGTTGAATTAGAAATATGAAGTATTCTGTCTTATTGGTTTCAGCTTTAAAATTCTTATACTTTTCTCATCCTGGAATTGGTGAACTCCTGTTTGTACTTACAATAAGGCAATTCTGTTCATGTTTTCTCTCGATTAGCATGAAGTCGATAGAAGAATAAAACTTAGCAATAATTTGAAACTGAGATGTAGAGAAAGTCATGAGAGTGCATGCAACACGTCAGATTTATTTTGAAAGCGTATACTTTTGGTGAAAACTCGGTATTGTATTTTTGCTTGTATTACCTTAACTTCCCTATTTTAACAGAGAAACAAATAATCGGTAGCGTCATTAGATTTGGGGCGGCATTCTAGCTATTACTTTCTCTACACGTACAACTATGTACATAGTAGAAGGTATTGTATTCCACCCAAAAAATTCGATAAGGAGATTTCACCGGAAATATATAAATTAAAAAAAAAACACTTTTAAAAAAAGTTCCGAGTCTGTGTGTATGTTTTTGCAGCATAGCTCAAAAACGAAAAGTCGGATGCGAAGGTATTGTATTGCACTCAAAAATTCTATACCGTGATTTCACCGGAAATACATGTTTTGGACCTCCTGAATAATAAAAAACAAAAAACAAAAAAAGAAAACGTTTTTAGAAGAAGATCCATGTGTGTCTGTCTATCAGCCTGTGTGTGTTTATCTGCGGGCAATATAGCTCAAAAACAAAAAGTCCGTTAAACACCTAACTTGATATATAAGTTTAGTATCTTCCAAGGATGTGACACGAAGATTTTCAAGAAAATTCCCCTATTCCCAACTACACTTTGCATGCAAAAATGTTTCTAAAACTTTGATTTTCTCAAAAATGGCCTAAACGATTTTGATTTAAATCTTTTACATTTAAGATATTTCCATGACAAATAATATGTATATCTTGAATCTTGTGGGAAAGCCTCTAAAGACATCTTTATTCTGGATGCATTTTTTTTAATTTTCCATAACTAGTAAACCACAAGAGATAGACAAAAACTTAGTGCACAAAAAATGTAGAGCTCTTTAAACATACAATTTATGTCACATCCATTTTTCTCTGATGTTGACCGTTTTCGAAATATTCTGTGTTATTGTTTTCAGTTTTAAAATACTTAAACTTTTCTCATACAGGAACTTGTGAAGCCTTGCCAACGCAAAGAAAGGGATTTCAGTCCTATAGCAGCCGCATTTTAAAACATTTAAGTATCGGTTTATCCTAGGTATTCCCTTCTACTTACAAGAAAGCAAGTAATAAGACTATTTCTGTTAATGTTTATCATGAAGTGGATAGCTTATTACCAATAGTTTGCTATTGAGATGTAGAGAAAGTCATGTGATAGAACTCATTAGATTGGATTCCGGCGTCCCCATGTGACAGTATCTCTTTGTCTGAGGGGTTGCTGAACTGAAAACACGGCGTCAAAAAGTGATTTCTCATTTCCCTTCAAAACGACAAATAAATCAAAGTTTTGTTGAGTTGAGTCAGCAAAATAAGAAGTGATTAAACATACTTGTAGATGCATCAGTCCTAATTCGGCAGCCCATCCGTCACAGACAAGCGCATTCGTCATGCTCGACTTCGCGACGGCTCGGCGGGAGTCACACACACCTCGGAGCAATACCCACATCATCGGGACAGTAAATTAGGAGGGGGTCGCGGAATCTGTCAGCAGCACTTTTCAAATGACTGAGATGGGAATGAAGAATTGGCGTCACAACTTGCGCTCGGCGCTTGTCACTCTTCATTTGTTCGCTGCTGTTTTGTTCTAAAACTTGTTGATTGTCTGCCAATACAAGATTTAATACATCGAGTGGAGACTCGCGTAACGTCTGTGACCCGCTTTCGGAATGTCCCGGGTTCAAATCCCGTGAATGGACATTAGCTTTCTCTAGCATGTACAGCTGTCGTCATGTCTGTATCGCCGAATTCGTGTAAGTCCCTCACGGCACAGCGCCTCGTGTACACCATCCGCGACATAGCAACAAGTTCCAAATCCTAATATTACTAACATATATCATCAATAATCATAGCCAAATACATAACTTAACCTTCTTCAACAACAAAATATCAATACTAACTAACAACATTAACGACACATTGTACCTCACTACTAACCTTGCGCTATGACAAAAGTTAGGGTATTCCTCTGGTGAGGGTCGCAGGTTTAATCTCACATGTAGCAAACATTATTTTTCCTTTTTTTAATAATGTTCAATCAACATATAGCGGATATTTATTTAACATAATTATTTCAGACACGTATAGCGTAAAAGTCATTGTTTCAGCAAATTATTAAAAACCATTACTTCAAGTGGTGTAACAGATTAAGGGCCAGCAGAGTGATATGTGAGGATATTGAATCACTTTCTCTATTGAATCATGGCATAATGCCACGAGCCCTTATGAATGCTTTCTGGCATTCCTTATTTGGTTATTTCCTGGATGTAGTCTAGTCAATATATAAGGTCCATTTAACTTATAGGCGTGTGATTGTTGGAGCTACGTAACTTAGGAGTATGGAAGAGACTAGAGACCTGCCGCCTATCCGCCCATAGGAACGAACTCAGGACTACTGCCTTCATCCCTCCAAGGTTACTATCGTCACAAACTTAAGGTATAGCAACTTAATTTGCTTTATTAGGATTAGCTTACCATCTTTTATTATATTAAGCTGATACGTTATAGATGCCTGTTTCATTACAAAAGGCTTCCCTTTGTCGTACACCCACCAGTGACGTCATAACTACCCCCACCTCCCAAACTGAAGACGTCATACATGACATTCCGTACAGTTAATAACATAATAATTATGATACTTCTTTAAGGGTTTATTCTATTGAACATTAACACAAAAGCACGCGGTGCACAGAAATACAAAAAGTATTTTATGTTTTTGTGAGGTAGTAACTTTTTTTTTCTTTTCTTTTGTGGCTTCACAATTCTATCATGGTCGCGTATCTGTATCATGTTGGGGTTGGATATCAAGGAAAGGTAAAGGTGTGCTGTGGTAAGTTTGACGATTCAATGCACGGTATGCAATACACAGTAATACTCGATAATATTTTGATTCCCTCTGCGAGAATGGATTCTCTATTGAGAATGTGTGCGCTGAGCACACAGTCAACAAGCCTGGGCTCTTGTAGTTTCTCGTCCACATTACTATAGGCATTTAATTTTGTCTATGCCCCAAACATTGAGAGCTGTTATATTTACACATATCCTTTTGGTCATATAATATTTTAATATTTGGTTATTTAATAATTTAATTTATTTAGAGTGTTAACAGAATTAGGTTTTGAGTGCATAAATAGGCTCATACGAGTAAATTCAAATGAAAACGTTATATCATTAATATTATGCCAGTCATAAAATTAACAAACAAAAAAATGACAAGCAGCGCTGGATTTGAATCTAGGAGATTGGAGGAAAGCCTTCTTAACCTCTCGGCCACTCAAACGTTGTTCCGAGAGCTATTTTCAGTACTCAGAAGTTAACAATTGCGCTGTCAGTGACTAGCCATTGTACAGTTTTTCGGTGCGTTGTAAACACAGCTTTTACGAAGATACCCAAAACTCTTCGATCGAGACATGGAATCTAGGGAACACTCATTTTTGTGTCCACAGGTGTACATAGTAGGTATTGCATTCCGATATTTCACCGCAACTACATGTTTTCTCAAACTCCAAAAAGAAATTAATAGAAAAAGGTTCACACGCGCGTATGTGTTTTGTGTGTGAACACGATAACTCAAAAACGAAAAGTCGGTATTTGGTTTTATATAGTATCTTCCAAGGATGCGACACAGATTTTTAGAAATATCCCTCACACACCCCAAACTGCATGGAAAATCGAAAATCTTTACTTTCTAAAAAACGGCTCTATCGATTTTTATTTAAATGCCGTATATTAAAAATCTGATGTGTACCATTCACATGACTTTCTCTATATCCCTGCAACAAATTATTCTTAAAAAGTTTATACTTCTATTTACTTCATGCTAATCAGTAAAACATTAGCAGTAATAGCCACATTACTTGCTTCCTTGTAAGTAGAGGTGAAATAAGGGAGGTGAAATAAGGTTAAAGTGATAATCAAAAGCTGGTTGCTATGTCACTGAAGTTCCTTTGTTTGTATGGACAGGAGTTGACAAATTCCAGAATGAGAAAAGTACAAGTTTTTCAAAGCAGAAACCAAAAATAAGGAACTCCACGAAAAAAATGTATATAACATAAATTGTGTGTTTTAACGTGCTCTACATTTTTTGTGTAGTAAGTTTTTGTCCATCTCATACGGTTTAGCAGTTATTCAAAATTCAGTAAAATTCATCCAGAATGAACTACTCTTCAGAGGCTATTCCCAGAAAATTCAAGATATACATTTTATTTATCAGGTAAATATCTTTAATATACGAAATTTTAATCAAAATCGTTAGTCATTTTTAAATCAAAATTTTCGAAAAAAGTTCCATGTAAAGGGTAGTTGGGGGTGGGGGGATTTTTATCAAAATCTTCGTGTCACATCCCTGGAAGATACTAAACTTAAATACCAAGTTTGGTATTTTACCTACTTTTCGTTTTTGAGTTATCGCTTTCACAGACACACGGACCTTTTTCCGAAAATGCTTTTTTTAGATAAAGGGTACCCTAAAACATATATTTCCGGTGAAATCTCGATATCAAATTTTTTGATGGAGTGCAATACTTTCTCTATACACTATGTACATAGTGCATATAGAGAAAGTAAAAATACTTACATGCCAAATAATATACCTACATATCTTCCATTTTCTGGGGATAGTCTCTGAAGACTTCCTTATTAAGAATGGATTTTTTCTGAATTTTGCATAACTAGTAAACCGTAAGAGATACACAAAAACTTACTACACCTAAAATGATCTACTTAAAACACACAATTTATGTTATATACATTTTTAGTGCAGTTGGCCATTCTTGAGATATTCCTTGGTATTTGTTTCTCATATTTAAATTACGAGGTTCAACCAGAAAGTAACCGGCGATTTGGAACAATTAAATAATAACGAAAGTTTCAACACAAAACTTTATTTACAAAGTTACACTACCTTGCTCTTTCTCAACGTAATCGTCATTGCTATCAAGGTATTTATTGTCACGTGGTACAGATGTTATACTCTTCCACCGCTAAACATCTGAGCCAAGATGTCACTGTCACTTTGAGGTCTTCATGTCTGAAAAATCTTTTCCATACAAAAAGTCATGTACGGTGTCCAAAGTGAAACACCGGTTTTTCTGAATTCTTTTATCAACATTTGCTTTCAACTGCTCCATAACGATTGATGAACTTCCACTCCGGTCTTTATCGTACACACTGTTATGTTCTTCCTTGATTACTCGTAAATTATGTGTCATTTCCTCACTCAAGACTTGTTCATTGCATTATCACTATACACTTGCGCTATTTGTCTATAACATGCGATTGACCAAAAATTCTGTGCATTCGAAAAAACCAAAGGTTCTTTGCCGACAGAAAAGTATAACATCGACATTGAAAAACCGGTACCACGTGACAATAAATACCTTGATAGCAATGACGTTGAGAAATAGAGTAAGGTAGTGTAACTTTGTAAATAAAGTTTTGTGGCGATAACTTTCGTTATTGTTAGTTTTGTCAAATCGTCTGTCACTTTCTGAATGACCCTCGTAGTTAAATTGTTGTCACTCCTGGCCATGGAAAGAAACGATTTCAATCACATAGCAACCCTCCTTTAAAACATTTGACTATCACTTTAGACTTGTGTATTCCCTTCTACTTTCAAGGAACCAAGTTCTGTTAATGTTTATCTCGAGAATCATGAAGGAGATGGAAATATGAGCTTTTTAACAATTATTTGTTACAGAGATGTAGAGAAAGTGGTGTGAATGGAACACATGAGATAGTTTAATTGAATCCAGGCCCCTAGTGAGTTACGTCACCATAGTTTTGCTGTGCAACTCCTCAAGAAGTTTATAACAGACGATCTCTGGCCGCAGATGTAAAGGAAAATTGGAGGCGAGTCTCTCTCTAGGGATGTCGATGTATCTTTTGTGAACCACATCTCTAGTGTAATTGATTGTGTACTTTCACGTTGTTTTCACGTTCCCTGCGGCTTCACCTCACTTGGGAATAGCCACGAAATTGGACCAGCTGGGGGAGAGATCGCGCGATCCTGGTCAATACTGCAACACTCCATTCACACGGCTTTCTCTGCAAACTATTCAGTATTCTTGTATCTACCTCATGATAATCTAGATAAACATTAGCACAAATTGTCTTATTACTTGTTCCTTATAAGTACAAGGGAAATTAGCGAATACACTAGACTTAAGCGATAGTCAAATGTTTAAATGTCGATTTAGGTGAAACAACTGATATTCCATTTTTGCTTTCCACAACAAGATTAAAGCAAAATAAAGATGAAACGTAAGAGAGAAAAGCTCAAGTATTTTAGAATTAAGACTAATAACAACAATATCTCGGAAACTGTTAACTCTACTAATAAAAATGTATATATCATAAGTTTATGTATTTTAAATTTTTATCTATCTCTTACAGTTTATCAGTTATACAAAGTTCATCGAGAATGATGAGGTTTTTAGAGGAAATATTGTGTGGACTAGTTGGGTATGTACATCTGTTTAAAACATGCATGCGTAAGATGATCTATATCCGATATATTCCTCATTATTCGTTTAGCAGTTACCAGTTATACAAGATTATACAAAATGCTTTCAAATGAAGAGCACTGCAAAAAATATTCCCAGAAAATTTAAGATATACCAACATTTTATTTGTAAATGTCCTTAATATACGATATTTTAATCAAAATCGTTAGAGCTATTTTTCAGAAAACCAAAATGTTTGAAAAAGCTCTGTGTAAAGGGTAGTTTGGGGTGGGGATTTTCTTGAAAATGTTCGTGTCACTTCCTTGGAAGATACCAAATTTAGTACTTAAAGGTCTTTTGGTTTTCCAGCTGTGTTGTGTTGTGTTGACAACCGGATCGTTTTCTAAAAAGGCTTCTTTTTTGGATTCAGGAGACCTAAAAACATATTTCCGGTGAAATCTCGATTTCTAATATTTTGGTGGAATAGAATACCTTCTTTAGCTTCTATGTACATTGTATGCATATACGGATTAGAGAAAGTAAAAATGTATTTGAGGTAAATTGTATGGTGAATGATATCTACATTTTTTGTGCAGTAAGTTATGCAAGAATGATAAGTTGTTTAGGGGCTATTCCCAGGAAATTCAAGATAGACATTTTATTTGACAGGTTTTAAAGATGCCCAGCCTCGCCCAGAGATGCATTGTTGTTTTCCTTACGTTGGTACACATGTTAATAGACCCTATGTAAAATTACAAGTCATTCCAGACAATAGTCGACAGTAGGCAGTAGTTTGAAGCAGTGGAAGTGCGCATTGCTTTGAAAATGCAGAAATTTGAGTATCGAGCTGTGATAAAATTCTTCGTAAAGGAAGGTTTAACACCTACAGAAATTCATTTGCGAATTGTAAATGTGTGTGGTGACTCTTCACCTTCAGTTTCCATTGTGAAGAAATGGGCGGTCGATTTTAAACGCGTCCAAGACGATGCACGTCCAAAAACTGTAACCACACCGGAAATTATTGGAAAAGTACATGGCATGATTTTGGAAGATGGGCGCACAAAGGTGCGTGAAATTGCTAATGCTCTTGGAATTTCAAAGGAACGTATTGGTCACATCTTCATCAGAAACTAAACATGAAAAAGCTTTGCGCAAGATGAGTGCCGCGTATCCTCACTGTGGACAACAAACACATTCGCACGACACTTTCTGAAAAGTGCTTGGTGCATTTTCAGAAGAACAGAAGTGACTTTTTGCGCCGATGAAACATGGATTCGCCACTACACACCCGAATCCAAGCAGCAGTCGAGGCAGTGGACAGAAGCTGGTTCTTCAGCTCCAAAGAAGGCGAGGATGGTGCCATCAGCAGGAAAGAGCATGGCGTCAGTGTTTTGGGATGCCAATGGAATTTTGTTGATTGGCTATCTCGAAAAAGGTAAGACTATTACTGGAGAATACTACTCTCAATTTCTAACCAAACTGAATGCAAGCATTCATGAAAACGGACCCGGGTTAAAAAACAAAAATTGTTTTCTATCAGGACAATGCACCTGCTCACAAAAATGTTTTGGCATTGGGGAAATGGCTCCCTCGGGCTTCCATCTGTTTCCAAAACTGAAGAAATTCCTCGCTGGTAGGCGCTTTTCGTCCAATGAAGAAGCAATGGCGGCTGTAAATGGGTACTTTGCAGCACTTCCAGAGGAATATTACAGAGAGGGGATAATGGCATTCGAACACCGCTGTGTTGATATTAGAAGAGACTATGTTGAAAAATAAAACAACTTTGAAAGCATGAACTGTCGTTTTTCTCTATCAGGCCGAGAACTTTTCAGACTACCCTCATACATATGCTTAATTTACGGTATAGTAATAAAAAGCGTTAGGACCAATTTTGATAAAAACAAAAAGAGAGAGAAAGACATAGATAAACAGACATTTGCTATAAATGCGGGTTTTTTTTAAATTCAGAAGTCCCCAGAAGATATATTTCCACTGAAAACACAGTAGCGAAGTTTTGGGTAGAATGCAATACCTCCTCTACCTATGTACCATGTACTAAGTAGAGAAAATAATACGCTGTTGTAAGAATAATTGGTTGCAGCAAAAATAAACAGAAAATTATTTAATGTAGCACAACAGAATTGCTGCCGTTAATTCCTTTATTGTTATATGAAATCTCTTGTGAACATTTGTGGTCATATATCGCATTCATTTCATTTATATACTCAGTCTCAGTATTCCTTATACGCATCTTTCAGGGCTGTTCCTAAGGAGTACATTTGCAATATCCCATTTTACTCTGTACATGAATGTTTAAGTGCCCGCCTGGGTGGTGTGTTGGTAGCGTGTCTGCCTCATATTCAACAGGTCGTGAGTTCGGATCTCATTTAGGGTGAGTTACCCGGATAAGGTTTTTTTCGGGGTTTTCCCTTATCCTGCGAAGACAAATGTCGAGTAACTTTAAGCTTCATGGACCCCCAGATCATTTGGGTATCATTTCACCAATTTCATTCATCGTCCGATACGACCAACCAGGTTAAACTACAAATAAATAAATACCGTAATAATCATTGTATTCATAAGTATTATAATGTATTGTATATTAGTGTGTGTGTTTTATATTCAAATTAAACTGATGTGTACTTTGACTTGCACGAATGTGTCAAATGTTGTTTAGTATTTAGCAATGACACAAGGTCTGTAAAGCCTGATGCTTTGATATTTTACACTCTAGTACATAATTGTATATGTTTGCGTTGTAAACTCTATAACATATTTGTAAATATGTATTGTAATTTGAGGACATTTATAAGGAGTACATAATACAATAATCATATTTTAGTTTTATATAATTACTAGTAGTAACTATTATGTCGATAATTAGAAAACTATCATCTGACATTACCTCAGTGTTACATATAATGAAATTATATTTATTTATACATTTTAACACTAATTTTTGATACTCTTTGTTTTTATGTGCATGCAAAAAAAAAGGGGGGGGGGAGTACGTATGCTTTTATGTAGCACATTAAGTATAGTGCAGTGGCGTACAGGCCTCAAAAGCAAATGGTGTGATTATATGTCTATTCTGTTGTTTTGTAACCCTAGAGCTTTATACAGTAGTATATAAACACATGTATATACCTTGACAAGTTCTATGTTCAGTGCTTCCTGGCCTAAACGAGCCTACAGATTCTGTTGTTTTGTAACCCTAGAGCTTTATACAGTAGTATATAAACACATGTATATCCCTTGACAAGTTCTATGTTCAGTGCTTCCTGGCCTAAACGAGCCTACAGATTCTGTTGTTTTGTAACCCTAGAGCTTTATACAGTAGTATATAAACACATGTATATACCTTGACAAGTTCTATGTTGAGTGACTTCCTGGCCTAAACGAGCCTACAGATTCTGTTTTTTTGTAACCCTAGAGCTTTATACAGTAGTATATAAACACGTGTATATCCCTTGACAAGTTCTATGTTCAGTGCTTCCTGGCCTAAACGAGCCTACAGATTCTGTTGTTTTGTAACCCTAGAGCTTTATACAGTAGTATATAAACACATGTATATCCCTTGACAAGTTCTATGTTCAGTGCTTCCTGGCCTAAACGAGCCTTTATACAGTAGTATATAAACACATGTATATACCTTGACAAGTTCTATGTTCAGTGCTTCCTGGCCTAAACGAGCCTACAGATTGCTTTCTAATCTAGTCGAAGGTATTATTGCTACCTCATTTATGTTTCTTAACGTGGTAAATTTTGGAAAGCCCAAAATAGGATATGTTATTGAAATTTATAGCAATTATTATGCATAATACTAGTGATATTTATGTCATGTATCAAGGTTCTAGCTTGCATGGTTATTTAAATCATAATTTTTATTTTCTCTAACACACATATACAAGGTACATAGTAGGCAGAGAGGGTGTTGCATTCTATAAAAAAATTCGATACCGAGATTACACCGGAAATATGTTTTTTGGCCCCATGATTCCAAAAAAAAAGCATATTTAGACAAATATCCATGTGTGCATATGCTTTGACAGCATAACCCAAAAACGAAAGTAAGGTAAATGCCAAATTTGATACTTAGGTTCAGTATCCGCTAAGAAATGATACGATAAATTTCACTACTCAACTACCCTTTAAATGGAAAAAAATTCGAAAATGTTGATTTTCAAAAAAAAATATATTAAAATACCTGCTATTAAACATTTTTTTAAGTCGGCCTACCCTCCCCGTATTTGTAGGACTGACACTCCCCTAGGACTTACAACCGGATGTCTAGGGGTCAGAAGTCCGTCGGGGAGCCAACGGCACGAAACCATAGAATGGAGAACCTGGTCCGTATCTAGGCATGAGTGTGAGGAAGTGGATGATATGTAGGACTGACACTCTCCTAGGACTTACAAGTGGATGTCTAGGGGTCAGAAGTCCGTCGGGGAGCCAACGGCACGAAACCATAGAATGGAGAACCTGGTCCGTATCTAGGCATGAGTGTGAGGAAGTGGATGATATGTAGGACTGACACTCTCCTAGGACTTACAAGTGGATGTCTAGGGGTCAGAAGTCCGTCGGGGAGCCAACGGCACGAAACCATAGAATGCAGAACCTGGTCCGTATCTAGGCATGAGTGTGAGGAAGTGGATGATATGTAGGACTGACACTCTCCTAGGACTTACAAGTGGATGTCTAGGGGTCAGAAGTCCGTCGGGGAGCCAACGGCACGAAACCATAGAATGCAGAACCTGGTCCGTATCTAGGCATGAGTGTGAGGAAGTGGATGATATGTAGGACTGACACTCTCCTAGGACTTACAAGTGGATGTCTAGGGGTCAGAAGTCCGTCGGGGAGCCAACGGCACGAAACCATAGAATGCAGAACCTGGTCCGTATCTAGGCATGAGTGTGAGGAAGTGGATGATATGTAGGACTGACACTCTCCTAGGACTTACAAGTGGATGTCTAGGGGTCAGAAGTCCGTCGGGGAGCCAACGGCACGAAACCACAGAATGGAGAACCTGGTCCGTATCTAGGCATGAGTGTGAGGAAGTGGATGATATGTAGGACTGACACTCCCCTAGGACTTACAAGTGGATGTCTAGGGGTCAGAAGTCCGTCGGGGAGCCAACGGCACGAAACCACAGAATGGAGAACCTGGTCCGTATCTAGGCATGAGTGTGAGGAAGTGGATGATATGTAGGACTGACACTCCCCTAGGACTTACAAGTGGATGTCTAGGGGTCAGAAGTCCGTCGGGGAGCCAACGGCACGAAACCATAGAATGGAGAACCTGGTCCGTATCTAGGCATGAGTGTGAGGAAGTGGATGATATGAAATACAAGCGAAACAGATGATAAGAACGGTGATGTTGGTGGAATGGGTGTCGGGGGAAATCGGAGGACCCGGGGAAACCCGCCCAGACAGCGCTTCGTCCACCACAAATCCCACATACTGGCGGTTTGGATCGAACCCGGGCCGCCCAGGTGGGAGGCGAGCAGACTAGGCACACAGTCACGGTGTCGCCTTTAAAAATATTTAAATAACAAATAAAATGAGTATCTTGAATTTCCTGGGTTAGCTTCTGTAGACCTCTTCTTTCGAATTCACTTTTGCATAATTGGTAAATTGTTACAGAAACGTAACAAGTTAATAGATAAAAATATAGATCTCTTCAGAACACTATTTACGTCGTTTGCATTTTCTTAATAATTCGTTTATTTATTTATTGTAGAGCTAATCGTTTCCGAGATATTCTTTGTCATTGGTTTCAATTTTAAAATGCTTATACTTTTCTCAAGTGTTTCTTTTGTTTTAGCCTGGGCCACAAAAAGAAGCGAATTTCAAGGACAATAGCATTTAAAACATTTGACTATCACTTTAACCTAGTGTGTTCCCTTATTTCACTTCTACTTACAAGGAACTAAGTAATAAGACAATTTCTGTTAAGTTTATCTTGATTAGCATAAAATAGGCATATAGAAAAAATTAATTTGTGTGAGTAGTGTGTTGCAGAATAGGTAGAGGCCATTTGAATGTACGGCGGGTCCGCCGAAATGGGAGTTCCGGGTTCGAATCCCGCGTGCAGATTTAGGAGACTATGGAATTGTGTCAGCATGGAATCTTTCACAAGTGTGGTAACACACAAGTAGTTATTGAACTCATTATTTTGATCGACATTTTCTGCCGTCTAAGCTTTCCCCTTTCCAGCTGTTCTTATCCCGACCGCGTCTATCATCTCTTGTTACTTTTGAGATTTTCTGGTGCATTTAATAAAGTGTTTCTATCTTGGCCATATGTAGCCTGTTCGTTTCCACCGCGGACTCAAATGTCACGTCTTACCACAGCGTGTCTTCCATAGGAAGTGAAATCGCGTCGCTCGATCAACAAGAAAACCGTTTGTAATTGCTTTATTATGTTCACCCTCGGGCAGTGGAACTTCCTTAACGGTACTCTCCTACCTGGGTCGAGTGCCAGCTCGTGGTAACTTTATCTTTGAACTCATGGACTCTTTGTCCCTTCTTAGTATAATTTCTAACTCCCTTTTAGACAGGCCATGTACTGTCTCAAATGGAACTACTGGTTGCCGAGTTGTTTCATGCGACCGCGGATGTATAAATGAACATTTCTAGACGTCCAGCTGGTGATAAAACGCGTGTATAACTGGTGATACAGAAGTAACGATTGTTATCATTATGGCTTAATGTTTTGCTCTTTTTCAGGGAGTTATGTTCACATGACACTGCTCGCTCTATGGGCTTCTTATTTTACACCATATTGCCATTGTGTTATTTACTGGGAGAAATCTCGAGGGACGAATTTCTTCTCGAAACTGCCAGGGTTATATTCTCTGACAATGTGGTGACGCTTATCGTTTTATTTTTACTGGCAATCAGATCTGTAATGTTGAGAATATTGGGGGATATATCCAGTAGTTAAAACGAATTTATTATATAAAAAATATCTGTTGTGTTACACTCACATGACTTTCTTTAACTGTTCTACAAAAAAGACTTCTTACACAAGATTATTCTTCTTTCTACACAATCGAGATAAACAGCAGCAGAATGATCTTATTACATAGTTCCTTATAAGTAGAAGGCAACTAAAGGAATGCGCTATGCTAAAGCGATAGTCAAATGTTTTAAAAGCTGTCGTTATGCGATTGTCATAAGTAATATCACGAGTGTTTTCATATTATCCATAATTCACGATCGCAGTAAATTGTCCTAAGAGATGAAAACACGACTTGTATTTGATAAGACAATAGATTATTATAATATAACATAGGAAGGTTATCATTGTAATACTTACATTAGTTCTCAAATGCTACATGACGACCATCTTTATTTACACAAGACGAGTTGTGTTCAATAAGACAATAGACTATTATAATATAACATAGGAAGGTTATCATTGTAATACTTACATTAGTTCTCAAATGGTACATGACCACCATCTTTATTTATACAAGACGAGTTGTATTTGATAAGACAACAGACTATTATAATATAACATAGGAAGGTTATCATTGTAATACTTACATTAGTTCTCAAATGGTACATGACGACCGTCTTTATTTACACAATGTTTTTTTGTTTCTTCACTGTCTCCTGAATTATGATATGGCCGACCGCGTCTACACCCAATGGACGAATATCGATAGGAACAATAGAAATAGGGAACAATTATTTTATTTCAGCTTTTAATAACGAATACATGAAATGGAAACAAAACGTTATTTTATTTGAGGTTATTGCACTCATCTCACACATAAGAAACACAAATAATGATTATTTTCACTCCTTTTTACTTTCTCTACACCTACTATGCGCACAGTGTATACAGAAGGTATTGCACTTCCACCCAAAAAGTCGATGCCGAGATTTCTCCGGAAATACATGTTTTGGGTCCCCCTGAATCCAAAACAAAGCATTTTCAGAAAAAGGTCCGTGCGCGTGTGTGTGTCTGTGGACAGCAAAGCTCAAAAACGAAAAGACCGTTGAATACCAAACTTGATATTTAAGTTTGGTATCTTCCAAGGATGCAAGAAAATCCTTGAATTGCAAGAGAATCCCCGCACCCCCAACTACCCTTTACATAGAACTTGTTTTGAAAAGTTTGATTTCTTAAAAATGGCTCTAACGATTATGATTAAAATATTGTATATTAAAGATATTTACCTAAGAAATAAAATGTATATTTGAATTTTCTGAAGACTACTTTATTTTACGGAAGTTTGCACAGCTGCTACACCGCAAGAGATGGACAACACCAAAAATGTAGAGCACGTTAACACACACGATTTATGTCTTATACTTTTTTTCCTGGAGATGGACAGAAACTTACAACACCAAAAATGTAGAGCACGTTAACACACACGATTTATGTGTTATACTTTTTTTCGTGGAGATGGACAGAAACTTACAACACCAAAAATGTAGAGCACGTTAACACACACGATTTATGTGTTATACTTTTTTTCGTGGAGATGGACAGAAACTTACAACACCAAAAATGTAGAGCACGTTAACACACACGATTTATGTGTTATACTTTTTTTCGTGGAGATGGACAGAAACTTACAACACCAAAAATGTAGAGCACGTTAACACACACGATTTATGTGTTATACTTTTTTTCGTGGAGATGGACAGAAACTTACAATACCAAAAATGTAGAGCACGTTAACACACACGATTTATGTGTTATACTTTTTTTCGTGGAGATGGACAGAAACTTACAACACCAAAAATGTAGAGCACGTTAACACACACGATTTATGTGTTATACTTTTTTTCGTGGAGATGGACAGAAACTTACAACACCAAAAATGTAGAGCACGTTAACACACACGATTTATGTGTTATACTTTTTTTCGTGGAGATGATCTTTTTTTACAAATTCCTTGTTTTTTGTTTCAGTTTTGAAAATCGTATACTTTTCTCACACAGGAATTTGTCAACTCCTGTCCATACAAACAAAGGAACTTCAGTCACATAGCAACCAGCTTTTGACTATCACTTTAACGTATGGTACTCCCTTATTTTGCTGCTGCTTACAAGGAAGCAAGTAATAAGACTATTTCTGCTAATTTTTTCTCGATTAGCATGAAGTAAATAGAAGCATAAGTTTTTTAACAATGATTTGTTACAGTGATATAGAGAAAGTCATGTGAATGGAACACATTAGATTTTTTGAACTAAATGCATAATGAAGTGGATAAAACTTTAAATAAACATTGTAAGTGAATTAATTGAAAGTACAATTGTGGAACTGACAGTTATTAAAAGTGAAGGTTGACTGTCACCTTGTTACCAATAACCAAGACAGGAGACTAAACAAACGAACGTCAGGTGCGACAAGATTTCAAAGAAATGAACATCTGCGATAAGATGTTTGACAATATCGCTCCAGTCAGATGACCGCGATTGGTTGAAATTGCGTAAACTCGGGTATTCCATTGGCGCTTTAATAGTTGAGCTGAATTGTCATTGAAATTCGTTTCTTTGTTCGGTCAGGAGTAGCAGAATAGAAAAATGGGCATTTTCTGTTTGAGAACAGTATAAGTATTTTAAAAGTGAAACCAATAACAATGAATATCGATTTTTTTTCTGTTAGGTTTTTTATTATTTCTTACGGTTTACTAGCTATGAAAAACTGTATCCAGAACAAACAGGTCTTCAGAAGGTGTGCCAGGAAAAGTGACGATATGCATTTTATTTGTTATGTAATTATGAATAATCGTACTTTAGTCAAAATCCTTACAGCCATTTTTGAGAAAAACAAAATTTGCAATTTTTTTTTCATGTAAAGGTTAGTTGGCTGTGTTGAAGATCTTTGTGTTGCATCCCTGGAACTTACTAGACTTAATTACCTAGTGTGCTATTCAACAAAGTTTTCGTTTTTGAACTACGCTATCCCCCCCCCACACACGGGCCTTTAGCTTAAAAAATGCTTCTTTTTTTGAATAAGGGGACCTCAAAACATATATTCCCTGTGAAGTCTCTCGGTAATGCATTTTTGGGTGGAATACAATATCTTATGTATACACTATGAACATAGCACGTGAAGAGAAAGTTAACAGATTTTTCTGTTGTATTACAAAACCAAGATACAAGGACCAGGGCTTAAATATGTATCTGTCGCTTCAGCCTGATATATTCCCTTATTCCTTAGAGCGTGCCAAGTATTAACACAATTATTTCTGGATATGTAGAGTCAGAATGAAAAATTCAATGCCAAAGCCGAGATTTAAACCACGGATGTCCTGGTCTCTAGCCGGTTGCACTACCACTGAGCTACAATGGAAACATACCGGCTCGGCATTAAATTCCTCAAGTGCCTCACATGTTTCCGGAAAACCACAAGGTGACCTCACATTATTTTGAGATTAGTACTTTAAGTCCCGGGCTTCATAGTTCAGCCAACTATTATGTGCCGGTATGTTGCCATGGTAGCTCGGTGGTAGAGCAACCGGCTAGAGGTCAGGAGATCCGTGGTTCAAATCCCGGCTATGGCATTGAATTTTTCAGTCTCACTCTACCTGTCCACCTCCTGTCCTACACACGGCTAGAGACCCGGAGATCCGTGGTTCAAATCCCGGCTATGGCATTGAATTTTTCAGTCTGACTCTACCTGTCCAACTCCTGTCCTACACATGGCTAGAGACCCGGAGATCCGTGGTTCAAATCCCGGCTATGGCATTGAATTTTTCAGTCTGACTCTACCTATCCACCTCCTGTCCTACACATGGCTAGAGACCCGGAGACCCGTGGTTCAAATCCCGGCTATGGCATTGAATTTTTCAGTCTGACTCTACCTATCCACCTCCTGTCCTACGCACGGCTTGTGTGAAAAAACAAATTAACAAGACAATTCAGCTCAACTATTAAGGCGCCAATGGAATGGCCGAGATTAGACAATTTCAACCAATCGCGGTCATCTGACTGGAGCGATATTGTCGAAACATCTTATCACAGCTAAAATCTTGTCGCAACTGACGTTCGTTTGTTTAATCTCCTGTCTTGGTAACAAGATGACAGTCAACCTTCACTTTTAATAACTGTCAGTTCCACAATTGTACTTTCAATTCAGTTACAATGTTTATTTAAAGTTTTATGCAGTTGATAATATATTTAGTTAAAAAATGTAGTGAAGATAATCATTATTTGTGTTTCTTATGTATGAGATGAGTGCAATAACCTCAAATAAAACAGCGTTTGTTTCCATTTCATGCATTAGTTATTAAAAGCTGAAATAAAATAATTGCTCCCTATTTCTATTGTTGCTATCGATATTCGTCCATTGGGTGTAGATAAGTTTGGTCATGTCATAATTCAGGAGGCAGTGAAGAAAGAAAAACATTGTGTAAATAAAGATGGTGGTCATGTACCATTTGAGAACTAATGTAAGTATTGAGAACAATGATAAAATCTCCCTTCCTATGTTATATTATAAATTATTAATAGTCTGTTTCACTGAATTGTCTGATCAAATACAACTCGTGTTTTCATCTCTTAGGACAATTCGACAAAATGAAAACACTCCTAGCATTACTTATAACAGTTTCTGTTATGTTTATCTTGATTAGTATGAAGTAAAGCTTGTGTACAAGTTTGTTCAGAGAAGCGTGTGTGACTTTAAGGTGAGCTCTAGTCGCACAGCCAGGTGACTCGGAAGTCAATTTGACGACTCGACTATACTCGCCTGGCTTCCTCATCAAATATTCCAGTTTCAAGAATTTGGTTTATATTAGACGAGGAGGAGAGCGGGAACATTTCCGTATGAAGTCAAGACGTCGTGTTTTATAGCCGCGTACTGCTATAGCTAGCGACATTATGCAATCATATTCAAATTTAAAACCACAGATTCTTTTTTCGACTTCCTTCCCTTCCTGCTTCTGCGCTTGAAAAATACGCTGAACATTTTTTTTTAAAAAATGCAGAAGCAAACAAAAGAATGTGTGTCCGGAAAAGACGTTGCGGAGAGACTCCGTATTTTTGTATTGCTGGGGGGTGGGGGGTCATTTACATAATTCGGTACTTGGCCGTCGAGGAGATAGGTCGCTACTAAATAACGTATAATGAAAAGAGTGAGGTTTTTTCTGCTGTACTTATAAAAAAGGAAACCCAAGGAGTTTTACATTCTCGTCGTTCCTTTGCCCCGAGTGTGTTTACAGTGGAAGAGGTTCCTTGCTTCATGCCTGCCAACTTAACACAGGAAGTGCTCTTGGATATTCATACCTGAGAAAGAATGTCCTCACAATAAACATGCAATTAAAACAGCGTAAACTGGCTTACTGCAAGGGCCGTCTTTGGAAAAACAAAGCATTTTTGATAAAGTTTGCTTTATTTCTCAACATATTCTCCTTTCACTTCGATGCAATTTTCCCAGCGTTTCTTCCAACGTTTAACCCTTCCGAAATGTAGGATTTCGGAAGGTCCCGAAAACGGACATGTTTGGAAAGTGACCTCTTCGTTAGACGTTTCCACCGAGCCACGTTTTCAAGCTTGGAAATAAAAAACAAGTCACTGGAGGCCAAATCTGGTGAGCACGGTGGATGTTGTAGTAATTCTACAATTTCCGCCGTCGAAACTACACAGATATGCTCCCTTGCATTTCTTGATGCGGAGGCCAGCACCTTGTCTGCAGAGTTTACCAGCTTTGCCTTCTTCGGAGCCGGTTCGTCTTTAAAACCCCGCTTTTTCGATTCTATTTTGTCTCTGAAGTGTATCCATGTTTCATCTAGCGTTATGTATCGACGCAGAAACTCCTCAGGATTGCGACGGAAAAGTGTCTAACCAGCTTCCGAATCGATCACACGATTGTTTATTCTCCAATGAGAGCAAACGCGGCACCCATCTTGCCGAGAGTTTTATCAGACCGAAATTTTCTGGCAAAATTGAGAATGCTGTACCTTGTGACATGCCTATATCCTCTACTATATGGAGAACTATGATTCCTCGATCACTCAAAGCCATATCCTGGACTTTGTCAATCATTTCGGAGGAAGTCACTTCTACTGGACGTCTGGAACGAAGTTCATCATTTGTGGATGTACGGCCACGTTTACATTCATTTATCCAATTGTAAATTGTTGCAAACGCAGGTGCAGATGTGCCATGAACTTCATCCAATTCGGCTTCTTATCTCTTTTTTAATATAAG
The DNA here is from genome assembly GCA_030762935.1 of Hymenopus coronatus. Taxonomy (NCBI): domain Eukaryota; kingdom Metazoa; phylum Arthropoda; class Insecta; order Mantodea; family Hymenopodidae; genus Hymenopus; species Hymenopus coronatus. The sequence goes on from CM060890.1 coordinate 148,991,659, forward strand.
TGTTTAATCACTACACGAAGCACAAGATTGTTGATTCAGTCGCCTATGGCAACGAAAGCACGTGATGGAAATAGCTGAAACGTTAACTGCCATCCAGTAAGAGACGACTAAATACAAACTTTTTTCGATGCAACGACTGTAATTCCTTGTATTTTCTAACGACGTATTCAACACCCTGATAACGTCCGGAAACTTCCAATCTCTTTACTTCATTTATTTATCCTTTATCTACATCGACGTCAAGGGTATACTTCATCCCATGCCTTATTTCAGATAGTGGGAGATAAAGAGGTCCACATTTTATATCAGCTCTTCAGGACGATGTGATGATTCAGCATTTGCAGTTTTTTTCTCTGAAGACAACTTTATTCTGCATGAACTTTGTTAAACTTTGTATAACTGCTAAACGTAAGAGATAGCCAAATCTTACTACAAAAAATGTAGATCTCGCTGAAACACACAATTTATGTCATATACAATTTTTGCGTGGAGTTGGCCATTTTCGAGGTATTCAATGCTATTGGGTTCAATTCTAAAATACTTTTCACTTATGGGAATTTGTCAACTCCTGTCAATGCAAAGAATTGGGTTTCATCCACATGGCAACCAGCTTTTAAAATATTTGACTATCACTTTAGCCTAGTGTATTCCCTTGTTTGCCTTCTACTTACAAGGAAGCAAGTAATAAGACAATTTATACTAATGTTTATCTTGAAGTAGATGGAAGAACAAGCTTTTTAACAATCATTTGTTACAGAGATGTAAAGAAAGCAATGTGAATGGAACACGTCAGATTTTTCTAATGCATTTCATTTTACGTGATTCATTTCTATAGTTTTTTAAGATTGAATTTTAGTTTTGTTTGTGATACCAAAGTTGCCGTGGTATTTCTTTGTCCAGTAAATCTTCGGTTTGTTCTCAGTGACTTTTGTTCCTTTAAAATGCCATATATAATAAAGAACTTCAATCAACGTTTCTCTTACATCGTTCGTTCCTAAGCCAGAAACGATCTGTGTTCTTTTATTAAAGTTTCAGTTCCACATACAACCAATAGAAGACGAGAGTTTCAACTACTAAGAATAAAAGCTTCACATTGCTCATTCGATTAGGCGTGTAACTCAACCGATAGAGGGATTCTGCCAACATTAAGCAAAGAAAAACACTAGGCAAGCAAAAGTTTTGACACGTTTTTAATTGTTTTTTGGTGTTTCTCTCTCTCTCTCTCTCTCTCTCTCTCTCATGTACGCATTAGACGGAATGCAATAAGTTCTCACATACAAATTTTCGTTCTTTTTGCTATTAGTATAAATGTGCATCCTAGGAGAGTGATTGGTATATAGCTACATATTTCACTGTTTGGGGAATGATCCGGTGGCAGCGCTCTCAATGTAGCAATACAACAACATGGGTAATATGATACCCCGTCAGAATGACAATACGTCATAGTGTACTACTAAAATAATATTAATAATACAATAAAATGACATACTAGTGACAAACTATATTTATATTTACTATTCCGACTTTAATCTCTTTTAAAACTATTAACTCTTTGAAACAAAGTCTCCAGGTATTTTGTTCCTTTCGTTAATTGTTCTATTTGCAAAGGAAAATTTACTTATGTCAGTATTATGTTGCCTGTCTCTTATTACTTTCTCTATCCCGCATGTACATATGTATAGTTACTGGCACTTGAAGGACGAGACTATCGCTTTAGCATGTGCATTTTCTTATTTCCCTTCTATTTAGAACGAAGCTAGTAATAGACTAATTCTGCTTATGTTTCTCTTGATTAATGTTTTGAATGAAACGTTTGTTTATCGAATAGCTAGAGAAAGTCATGTGAATGGAACACATTAGATTTTTTCCCTTCAACTTACAAGGAAGCAAGTAATAATGTTAATGTTTATCTGGATTAGCATCAAGTAGATAGAATAATAAGGTATTTGTTACAGAAATGTGAACAGTGCCGAGAAGCGATCCCAACTAAAGACGTGACAAGTGCAAGAAGTGTCAGTAAGCTCGACTTGTGGCAGCACGTGCGTGATACACGTGTCGACCATTAGCGGCCGCCGCCGTGCGCACTTGTCGACACCTCCAACTCTCTAGAGGACGAGCCTTTCTCAAGGGAGAAGTTGTTTTCACTCTCAAATCTACCAACAAATTACACTTTGCCACGCAATTTCTCATCTTCCTTGACATAAAACCAGCTGATTTTTCACACAACACATTTGTGGTGTAGGGGTGCGTTTTCGCCCGTCATTGCATTAAACCGGAGCTCCATTCTCATTCCATGCATCATCAATATCTACGCCTGCGGTGCCATTGTATAAATGTGGGCGTTAAAAATCTGATGCGTTCCATTCTCATGATTTTCTCTACCGTTCTTTTTGTTAAAACGTTTACTCTTCTATCTACTTCATGATAAAAGAGATAAACATTATCAGAAATAATTTTATTACTTTCTTCCTTGTAAGTAGAAGCAAGATAAGAGAATACACTAGGATGAACCGACAGTCAAATGTTTTAAAATGTGGTTGCTATGGGATTGAAATCTGTTTCCATGAGTGGCCAAGTGTTGACAAGTTCCCGTATAAAAAATATAAGCATTTTAAAACAAACTAGTAACAAGGAATATCTCATAAACGGTCAACTTCACGAAAAAAAATTATATAACATAAATTGTATATTTTAACGAGATTTATCAGGGCCTACACCTATAAAATTCAAGATTTACATTTTATTTGTCATGTAAATATCTTTAATATGCGATATTTTAATCGAAATCGTTAGAGCCTTTTTTGAGAAAATCAATTTTTTTGGAAATTTTTCCATGTAAAGAATAGTAAGGGGGGTATTTTCTTGAAAATCTTTTCGTGTCGCATCCTTGGAAGATACTGAACTTAAATGCCAAATTTGGTATTCATCGAATTTATTGTTTTTTAACTATGCTGCCCATAGACACACACACACACACACACACACATACACACACGGACATTTTTCTAAAAACATTTTTTTTGCATTCAGAGGGTCTCAAAACACATATTCCCGGTGAAATTTCGGTATCGAATTTTTGGGTGAAATACAATACTTTCTCTATAGGCTATGTACGTGTAGAGAAAGTAAAAACCACAAACACACAACAACAGGGAAAAGTTGAATCTAAAAGTCGCTGTGGCAACAGTAAACTAGAATTATTTTCGATGTCAGTCAAAATTCTGCATCTACTTAGGCGAATGGAGAAAATGTAGTATTCCACCCAAAATGCCAATTTATAGAAAAATCTGATGTATACCATTCACATAATTTTCTCAACATCTCTGTAACAAATTATTGTTGAAACGCTTATGCCTCTCTTTACTTCATGATAATCGAGAAAAAGTAGCAGAAATGGTCTTATTACTTGCTTCCTTGTAAGTAGAAGCGAAATAAGGGAGTACCATAGGTTAAAGTGATAGTCAAAAGCTGTTGTTATGTGACTGAAGTTCCTTTGTTTGTATGGACGGCAGCTGAGAAATTCCTATATGAGAAAAGTATAAGTTTTTAAAGCTGAAACCTAACACAAAGGATATTTAAAAAAAACATCAACTCCACGAATAAAAAATGTATATCACATAAATTGTGTGTTTTGAGTACTCTACATTATTTATGTGATAAGTTTTTGTCCACCTCTTACTGTTTACCAGTTTTGCAAATTTCCGTAAAATTGATCCAGAATAAAGTAGTCTTTAGAGGCTATTCCCAGAAAATTCAAAATATACGTTTTATTTATGATGTAAGTACCTTTAATGTACAACTTTTTAAGCAAAATCGTTAGAGCCATTTTTAAGAAAATAAAAATGTTATAAACAAGTTCCATGTAAAGGGTATTTGGGAGTGGGGGGTTTTCTTGAAAATCCTCGTGTCGCATCCTTGAAGGATACCAAACCTAAATACCAAGTTTGGTATTAAATGGTATTTTCGTTTTTGAGCTATACTGTCCACATACACACACCGCATACACACGGACCTTTTTCTGAAACTGCTTTTTTTTATCTAGGGAGACCCAAAACATGTATTTGCGGTGAAATCTCGATATCGAATTTTTGGGTGGAGAGCAATACCTTCTCTACACATTATGTACATAGTACGTGTAGAGAAAGTAAAAAGGTCCGTGTGTCTGTGTGTGCGACCATTCTCCGTGAACTGTATAATACTTTTAAACTCAACATAAACTTGCTGCTCTATCACAAACTACCCTTTATATAGAACCGTTGTTTTTCTTAAATATACCTCTAACGATTTCCAATAAAATGTTAAGATACTTTCATGTATATTTCCAAGTTTCTGGGAAAGACCTGTTGATTCTGCAAAACCAGTAACCTGTAAGAGATAGATCAAAACAAAAGCTCATCTGCTCCATTCAAATGACTAATTTGTGAAACAGTTGAAATGTTGTTCTCTTTTGTATTCCCTGGAGTAAAATAAAAACGATGAAATGAAAGTTAATTTCCCGTTTGAGAAAAGTTCAAGTAGTTTAAAATTGAAACCAACAGCAAGGAATATATCGGAAACGGTTAATTCTACAAAAAATATATATGACAAATTGTGTGTTTTAATGTGATCTAAATTTGTTCTGTAAATGGAAATGGAGTTTTATTTATGGACGCTCTTTAACTGCTGTGGTTCTCAGCGTGCCATTCTATACTGATCGTGAAAGAGCGCTTAATTTTGCTCAGAGGCCTCTCTATCAGGCTTGAGGTTCTTTAACTGCTGTAGTTCTCAGCGTCCCATTCTATACTGGGCGTGAAAGACCGCCTAATTTTGCTCAGAGGCCTCTCTATCAGGCTTGAGGTTCTTTAACTGCTGTAGTTCTCAGCGTGCCATTCTATACTGATCGTGAAAGACCACTTAATTTTGCTCAGAGGCCTCTCTATCAGGCTTGAGGTTCTTTAACTGCTGTAGTTCTCAGCGTGCCATTCTATACTGGACGTGAAAGACCACTTAATTTTGTTCAGAGGCCTCTCTATCAGGCTTGAGGTTCTTTAACTGCTGTAGTTCTCAGCGTCCCATTCTATACTGGGTGTGAAAGACCACTTAATTTTGCTCAGAGGCCTCTCTATCAGACTTGAGGTTCTTTAACTGCTGTGGTTCTCAGCGTCCCATTCTATACTGGGCGTGAAAGACCGCTTAATTTTGCTCAGAGGCCTCTCTATCAGACTTGAGGTTCTTTAACTGCTGTGGTTCTCAGCGTCCCATTCTATACTGGGCGTGAAAGACCGCTTAATTTTGCTCAGAGGCCTCTCTATCAGACTTGAGGTTCTTTAACTGCTGTAGTTCTCAGCGTCCCATTCTATACTGGGCGTGAAAGACCACTTAATTTTACTCAGAGGCCTCTCTATCAGGCTTGAGGTTCTTTAACTGCTGTGGTTCTCAGCGTCCCATTCTATACTGGGCGTGAAAGACCACTTAATTTTACTCAGAGGCCTCTCTATCAGGCTTGAGGTTCTTTAACTGCTGTGGTTCTCAGCGTCCCATTCTATACTGGGCGTGAAAGACCGCTTAATTTTACTCAGAGGCCTCTCTTATCAGGCTTGAGGTTCTTTAACTGCTGTGGTTCTCAGCGTCCCATTCTATACTGGGCGTGAAAGACCGCTTAATTTTACTCAGAGGCCTCTCTATTAGACTTGAGGTTCTTTAACTGCTGTAGTTCTCAGCGTCCCATTCTATACTGGGCGTGAAAGACCGCTTAATTTTTCTCACAGGCCTCTCTATCAGGATTGACGTTTTTCTTATGTGCTGTAAATCCACAACACGGGACCAACGGCTTTACTTCCCTTCCGAAGGAAGCCATGCTAAGGATTTTTACACTCGAAAAATACCCATCGTCCTCCGCCGGGTTTGAACTCGCGACCTTGGGTATATGCTAAACATTTGTTCTGTGATGAGCTTTTATCTATCTGCCAGTGCCTACGAGTTTTACAAAAGTCATCTGGAATGAAGAGGATGTTCCCAGAATATTCAAGATACACATTTCGTTTGTCATTAAAATATGTTAAATATGTGGTATTTTTATCAAAATCGTTAGAGGCACTTTTGAGAAAAATCAAAGTTTTTTAATTTTTTCCATGTAAAGGGTAGTTGATGTGGAGTGATTTTCTTGAAACGATACTGCATTTCAAAAGCAAGTTTGGTATTTAAAAGGCATTTTGTTTTTGAGCTATGCTGCCCACAGACACACACAATTCAGAAGTCTTCAAAACATGTATTAAATATCGCTTTCGAATGTTTGGGTAGAAGACATACCTTACAGTATCTGCTATGTACATTGTATACACGTGCTACAGAAATAGAGCAAGAGATGGGAATATCCGCTTTGTTTTTAAGATATATATCTTAAACTATCAGTTTGATTCCTACCAATTCCCGAATTTCGTATCCGCTTTAAATTGACCTCTAACCCCTTAAGTTATTTCTGAACCAAGTGTGAAAACTAGCATTTATTTTATTTTATTTTATGAAAATGTAACAAACTCGCCGTCAAAGTTAAGGTGCGGATAATATGAACCCTCACAGGGAAATTAAGAATTAAAACCGAAGTATATTTTAAATTTGTATTAATTTGCAAAATATTAATAGAATTGTGAGCTTTACAAACAAATTGAAGTTGTTTCAGCTCCAGCACAGTCATTGTTGGTCCACAAATCACAAATTATGCTCTGAACCCACAATTCCGTTTTGTGTCACAGAACATCTTCATTATCAGGCTGAGGCTCTGCAGTGGGCAGAGGCCCAAAGGAAGATTTCCCTTGAATCGTCGTCACTTTTTCATGTATCCTCTTGACCCCGACTTCCTCCACATCCTTGGATTGTTGTTTCTGCATGCATTTCTTTGAAGCCTCCAGATATGCTTAAGGAGATGATTCTGTTACAAGCGTTGCGGGGCATGCTTTTCTACCTCTTGTGGATTTGGAACAGGAACAGAATGAGTATCTCTGGGGGAAATAGTGAGGGGATGGGTTTGAGCTTTAGTGGAAGCAGAGGATGCTGAGTAAGCTCTGCATGCACCAAGGGGTTTTCCATTGCCGAATGTGATCACTGTAGTGGAGGGCAATGGGAAGCAGAGGATGCTGAGTAAGCTCTGCATGCACCAAGGGGTTTTCCATTGCCGAATGTGATACTGTAGTGGAGGGCATGTGTCTTCTAGCCATGTGAAATACATTAATATTTTTCATATGAGAATGATCAGTCTTTTCAATAAAATGCTCTAGCCAAGCAGTGAGAAGGTGATTCTGTATCCATCCTGAGGAGACCCTCTCATCAGTATTTGTCATAGGTTTTAAATCACCATCGGTGGCACATATGCTCTAGCCAAGCAGTGAGAAGGTGATTCTGTATCCATCCTGAGGAGACCCTCTCATCAGTATTTGTCATAGGTTTTAAATCACCATCGGTGGCACATATGCTCTAGCCAAGCAGTGAGAAGGTGATTCTGTATCCATCCTGAGGAGACCCTCTCATCAGTATTTGTCATAGGTTTTAAATCACCATCGGTGGCACATATGCTCTAGCCAAGCAGTGAGAAGGTGATTCTGTATCCATCCTGAGGAGACCCTCTCATCAGTATTTGTCATAGGTTTTAAATCACCATCGGTGGCACATATGCTCTAGCCAAGCAGTGAGAAGGTGATTCTGTATCCATCCTGAGGAGACCCTCTCATCAGTATTTGTCATAGGTTTTAAATCACCATCGGTGGCACATATGCTCTAGCCAAGCAGTGAGAAGGTGATTCTGTATCCATCCTGAGGAGACCCTCTCATCAGTATTTGTCATAGGTTTTAAATCACCATCGGTGGCACATATGCTCTAGCCAAGCAGTGAGAAGGTGATTCTGTATCCATCCTGAGGAGACCCTCTCATCATAGGTTTTAAATCACCATCGGTGGCACATATGAGCCCCCAACACTTCGTTTAGCAGCTGTCAGAGCGCATACCTGTCGTTTTCCTTTCATACTCTATCGCAGGGATACCTGTGTTCATTATATTGAGTTTCCGGTAAATCATAAACCGTGTATACGACGTTCCAGTTCGTTTCCGAATAGCCTTCTTTTCTTAATGCCGTCGCATGAAATGGTCAAACTAGGCCCTACCAGCAGATTCCCCTCCCCCATTTCTTACAGCTAACTGGAATGCCATTTTATGAACATCCATAAGAGTAAATCCATAGAATTTTTAAGATAATCTATCTGTTCGTTTTTAATGCACTGTGCAAGTATTGGGTTTCTTCCCAGCTTCTTTGCTTATCACAATGTTGGTTTTGAAACACGAAAATTCTTTGCCGCTCTCTTTAGGCCCATTTTCTTCTTCCGTACAGCTGAAACAGCTTGTACCAAATCCTGTTTATCCCACAACTTCCTTTTTCTACGAGACTTCGTCTTAAGTGAAGTTCGCGGCATCCAAAAAATTAAACAGCTTGTGGCATGCATATAGTATGGGAATAAGTTTTTGTCCATCTCTTATGGTTTAGTAATTATGCAAAATTCAGTTAAATTCATTCAGAATAAAGTAATGTTCAGAGGCTATTCCCAGAAAATTCAAGATATACCTACATTTTATTCGTGATAGAAATGGCTTTAATATGTGGTATTTTAATCAAAATCATTAGAGCCATTGTTAAAAAAAACCAAGATTTTTGAAAATGTTTCTATATAAAGGATAGTTTTGGGTGGGAGGATTTTCTTGAAAATCTTCGTGTCGCATCCTTGGAAGATACCAAACTTAAATACCAAGTTTGGTATTTTATGCTCTTTTGGTTTTTGAGCTATGCTGCAGACAGACACATACACACACACATATATACACACAGACAGACAGACACACACACACGGACATTTTTCTAAAAATGCTTTTTTTGCATTCAGGGGGTTTCAAAACATATATTTCCGGTGAAATCTTGGTATCGAATTTTTGGGTGCATTACAATACGTTCTCTATATGTACACTATGTACATAGTACGTGTAGAGAAAGTAATAGTTATTTTGGTAACGGGCCACTGTACATTAGGTCGGGATTCTACCTTATCACGAATATTGTTATAAGTTGTTGACTTTGGCGACCATAAAACGTGTACTACAAGTGAAATTCCGGAATCGAATTTGCCAAAGTAACCACTAATAATAGTTTTCATAAGATTGGCTAGAGAAAGTCATGCGAATGTAAGATCAGCTAGATGCTGTGCGGATGCCATATGGGAGACATAAAGTGTAGATTATTTATATTTGATTGGGCGCACGTCGCGGTCTGTAAGCCGTACTCAAACCCGCATCTCGTCCCCCCCCCTTATGCGACGCATATTGTGCATTGTGTTGTCTGCTCGCTTGGTGCGGTGATCTCGGAGCATATGGGCTAAGTCGGAGCTAGTAAGCTTTAAAAACCTTATTGTTTGCCCGGTCTCATTGTCACAAACAGGTACAGACTCTCGAGAGGGAGCAGGTGTTGGCGTAGCGATTAACTTGCTTGTCCTTTCACACATTTGGCATGCGTCACTTTCACTACTTACAAGGTGGTTTCACAAGTTTGGTGAAAAACTCAACTTACCTACCTCACGACATAAGTCTCCCTTCAACACTTGGTCCAACTTTTTCATATCATCGCAAACTCTTAAAAACAAACTCGTTCACAACGAACATGAAGACAAAGTTTCAAGTTAGGGAACAGAAACAAGACACTTGGGGCTAAGGCTAGTAAAAAATATTATGCGTTCCATTCACAAGACTTTCTCTACCTATTCCTTCTGTCTACTTTATCTAATCGAGATAGTCATCACAGGAAATTCTACGAGGTCCAGTGTTTTCATCTTGTCCTAAGAGATGTGTTTGATAAGACAATAGACCATTATAATATAACATAGGAAGGTTATCATTGTAATACTTACATTAGTTCTCAAATGGTACATGACCACCATCTTTATTTATACAAGACGAGTTGTGTTCGATAAGACAACAGACTATTATAATATAACATAGGAAGGTTATCATTGTAATACTTACATTAGTTCTCAAATGGTACATGACCACCATCTTTATTTATACAAGACGAGTTGTGTTCGATAAGACAACAGACTATTATAATATAACATAGGAAGGTTATCATTGTAATACTTACATTAGTTCTCAAATGGTACATGACCACCATCTTTATTTATACAAGACGAGATGTATTTGGTAAGACAATAGACTATTATAATATAACATAGGAAGGTTATCATTGTAATACTTACATTGGTTCACAAATGGTACATGACCACCATCTTTATTTATACAAGACGAGATGTATTTGGTAAGACAATAGACTATTATAATATAACATAGGAAGGTTATCATTGTAATACTTACATTGGTTCACAAATGGTACATGACCACCATCTTTATTTATACAAGACGAGATGTATTTGGTAAGACAATAGACTATTATAATATAACATAGGAAGGTTATCATTGTAATACTTACATTGGTTCGCAAATGGTACATGACCACCATCTTTATTTATACAAGACGAGATGTATTTGGTAAGACAATAGACTATTATAATATAACATAGGAAGGTTATCATTGTAATACTTACATTGGTTCGCAAATGGTACATGACCACCATCTTTATTTATACAAGACGAGATGTATTTGGTAAGACAATAGACTATTATAATATAACATAGGAAGGTTATCATTGTAATACTTACATTGGTTCGCAAATGGTACATGACCACCATCTTTATTTATACAAGACGAGATGTATTTGGTAAGACAATAGACTATTATAATATAACATAGGAAGGTTATCATTGTAATACTTACATTGGTTCGCAAATGGTACATGACCACCATCTTTATTTATTCAATGCTTTTCTTTGTTTTTTCTTTCTTCACTTCCTCCCGAATTAAACGAACGTAAGGTGCGACAATCTTTCAAAGAAATGAACATGAGCTGCGATAAGATGTATCGCTCCAGTCAGATGACCGCGATGGGTTGAAATGGCCTAATCTCGGCCATTGGATTGGCGCTTTAATACTTAGGCTGCTTCCTTATAAGTAGAAGGGAAATATACTAGACTAAAGTAACATTCACATGTTTTAAAATGTGGTTGCTATTCGATTGAAATTCGCCCAGGAGTTGACAAATCCCCGTATGCATTTTAAAACTGAAACTAATAACAAGGAATATCGGAAATAGACATGATATAAAGTGTGTGTTAACGAGATCTACAGTGGATGTCTATCTCTAACGTTTGGCAGTTATACTCAAGTCATCCAAAATGAAGAGCAATTCACTGACTATTCAACATATTATTTTATCTGCCACGTAAAATATTCAACATATTATTTTATCTGCCACGTAAAATATTCAACATATTATTTTATCTGCCACGTAAAATATTTAACAAACGGTACTTTAATCAACATCGTTAGAGCTGTTTAGGAGGAAATCAAAATTTTAGAAATTGTTTCCATTTCAAAGGGTAGTTTGGAGGGATTTACCTCAAAGTTTTCGTTTTTGAGTTATCGTGTTCACATACACACACATAGACTTTTTTGTTTTCAAAAATACAGTAAAACCAAAAACGCGTATTTCCGTTGAGACGTCGGTATCGAATTTTTTGTTGGAATGCAACACCTACCTTCTCCACTTATGTGCAGGTGCTAGAGAAAGTAAAAAGCAAGAAATATTTCGTGAACAACGCACCTTACTTCTCGACATAGTCTACTTTGAGGAATATGCACTTGGTCTAGCGATCCTCAAGCTTTTTCATCCTGTCAGATTCTGTCGTTGAGTGCCATTACCTATCAACATTTCTTCCTACCAAGCCAAAGTTTTAAGTTATCATGGATCACGTTTAAATTCATTAATCCAAAAGAAAATTATCTTCAATGATGTTGCAGATTCCAAGTGAACTTCATCCAAGACTGTTTTGTGTGGCAGTCCAACCCTTCAAATGATAACGTTTAATAACAACACGAAACTGGATTTTATCCATTTTTACTTTCTCTGTACGTACCATGTGCATAGTGTGTAGAGAAGGTTTTCAACTCCACCCAAAAATTCGATACCGAGATTCCACCGGAAATATATGTTTTAGGGTCCCCTTTATCAAAAAAAAAAAAAAAAAGCATTTTCACAAAAAGATCCTCTGTGTGTGTCTGTCCGTGTGTGAACACGATAACTCAAAAACGAAAAGCGGTAAAATACCAAACTTGGCATTTAACTTTAGTATCTTCCAGGGATGGGACACGAAGATTTTCAAGAAATCCCCCCTACACAAACTACCCTTTACATGGAAAAATGTTCGAAAATTCTGATTCTCTTAAAAATAGCTCTGACGATGTTGATTAAAAGCTCGTATATTTAAGATATTTAGTTGACAAATAAAATGTATATCTTTAATTTTCTGATGACTACTTTATTCTGGATAAATTTCATGGATGTTTGCAAAACCGCAAGAAATGAACATAAACTTACCACACAGAAAATGTAGAGTATATTAAAACACAATTTATGTTACATACATTTTTTTGTGGAGTTGCTCGTTTTTAAGATATTCCTTGTTTTTAGTTTCAGCTTTGAAAAACACACTTTTCTCATACAGGAATTTGTCAACTCGTGTCCATCCAAACAAAGGAACCTCTGTCACACAGTAACCAGCTCCTGACTAACACTTTAACCTATGGTACTCCCTTATTTCGCTTCTACTTACAAGAAAGCAAGTAATAAGACTATTTCTGACAATTTTTTTCTCAATTAGAATGAAGTAAAAAGAAGCATAAGCTTTTTAACAATAATTTGTTGCAGAGACGTAGAGAAAGTCGTGTGAATGGAACACATTAGATTTGTAATTACAGTCGACACATCGACTAATACAGACGACTGTCAACAATGAGCTATACGGTCTACATTGTTAACAGTTTTAAATGAACCTTTGAATAATCAGGCTTACCAACTATGAAGCCGCTACAAAAATGTTCCATTCTTTCATGGAACTTCATCAGACTTATCAAACCACCCTCGCTGATATCTGTGTACGAGTTCTTCCATTCTCATGACTTTCTCAACGTATTCTGCAACAAATTGTTGTCAAAAAGTTTATTCTTCATCTGCTTCATGCTAGCATAACAGAAACAATGTTATTACGTAGTTCCTTGTGAGTATAACGAAAATTGTAATATTATTTTAAGAGGTCGTCGCTATGTGATGATATCGAAATTTACTTCTCTTTGCATCATCACGAGTAAAAATAAAAGAAAAACAAATGACGCTTCCCATACGAGAAAGGTATTATTTATTACAAACTTTAAACCAATAACAAAGAATATCTCGGAAATGGTTAATTCGACAAAAAATATATATTTGGCATGAACTGTCTGTTTTGACCAGATATACAAATGAACTATACCGAAATATTTTCACAGAATATATAGATTAATTGAATAAGTA